>JBAMBO010004114.1:0-408279 GCA_037044535.1 Lordiphosa magnipectinata
ATGTGCTGAAAGTAGAAATGGCAATTTCTCAATTATATTTCGTGCTTGCTTATCGTTGGCTAGAGACGAGAATCGTAAATACCGCCAAATAGATCGTTACACGAAATGCGAGCCAGGGCTGCGGACTGGTAGTTATAAAGCGGAACTAGTTCAGGAGTTGAGCGGGTTCAAATTAGGATTTGAACTGTTCTCAAGTTGTGGGTGAATGGTGGCCTAGGAAGAAGAAAAGAAAAGGTCATTATTTCAAAGTCATTGTAGCCTGTAGACCGAGAAAAATTGTTGGAGTTGTTGTAATAAATTTTGTCAAAGTGAAAGTCAGCGGCATCACTCGGTAAGCCTCAAGAACTTGTGATATATGTGTATAAGGTCGCTCACTACATAAAGTAATTTTGATAGGCCTATTTCGAAGAAATCATCCCCGAGTACGGAAGCGACTTGAGGAGAAGAAGAGTGGCCACCAGAGGACCCAATTTTCGCCAGGAGTAAAATTGGCCACCCACCTCTGGGTGGCCCCAGGTTTTTATACCACCATCTCCCAAATAATAATAAACAACTGGCTGACCTTAGTTTTAAGTAGTAATTTATTTATATTTATGTGTTAACTTAATCTCAATTTGTATATATATATACATATATTAATGTTAGTTGTCATGTATTCGTCCCAGAGGTACCCTGGTTAGGGAACATAATGAATATGTCTATAGTTGTTAGTGGATCGATAAGGAATATATGTATTTGAGAGAGAAAAAAATATGTTAGTGTAAATTTGTTCTAGGGGGTGAGGTGGCGTCCTAAAGATCAGCGTCTGAAAAGATTAGGGGGTTGTCCGAAGTCTGAGAAGTCAACCTATGGCAGGGCGGGTTATGTTCTGGCAAAATAGACCATCTTTTTTTGCCATGTTTTTTTTACCTTTGTTCAATATTTGAGCCGAGACTGGCGATCGTAAATATAAATTTTTTGTTGTTAGCCGACCAGTCCAGCTATCGAGGTCGTACTCATCCCTGAGTCAGCCGTAAGCTAGCCGGCGATCGATAGTGGGACCCGGGAAAGAAGGTCGGATCATAACAAATGGCGCCCAACCGAAAACAAATCGGATAGCTAGTAGTCATAGACACTAAAGGATAGGAAAGTAATAAACTGATTGTGGGACGGAACGCCAGAGAGCACTTCTCCAAGTTCAGTCGTCTGGACCGCGGGTAAGATTCATTGTCTAAGCCTGTCGCTGCCACGATTGGTACGGAAGAGAAAGTAGTTTCCTGGAGAACCGAACCAAACCGAACAAGATCCGAAGAAGCCCACAGTAAGAGAATAAGAGCTGGTCCCAGAGTGGAAATATATGATCTGCTGCTGCGTTGCCGTTCAGATCGAAGCCTGTAGGGTATAAACGGATGTCCTTTTTTTTATTGAGCATACGGAATATAAATTTATTTAACACTTATCTGAACTTCAAAGTCTTCTATTAAAGCCGTGGTCCGTGCACGATCCATTTAGAATCGAAGCATTGTTGTCCGGCAGAAGGCTGTACTACAAATATGTAATAGCCCAAATCCAGTTGTTGTTCTAGGCGGGAATCACTGTGAACAAAATAAAAGGAAGGAACATAAATAATATAGAGGCTGATTAAAAAGGTTTGTCATCTCACCCTAGATTAGTATGAAAGCAAAAGTAGAAACGAAAGGAAATACGGAAAAATATAGTTAATAAGCAAGAAATATAAAGAGTGATGTCCGAGAAGGAAAGGAATAGGCAGAAATTCAATAGAAAAATAAGAAGAAGCTTGGATTATATCAAAAATCGAGGAACTGAATTCATGTCTCCAGTAACCACTCGTTCGCAGTCACTTAGGGCGAACGCGCAAGTAGATCTAGAGTCTGTAGACACCTCTCCTTCAGAACACATCAACATGACCAATGACTCAAATGAAAGGTCTGACTGGAGACCACCGAAAGAGACAGAAGGTGCCATAGGAGGTACCGGGGCAATTCCCAAGCGAAATTTGTCTTTATCGCTAAACTCCCAGAATGATCAGCAGAGACAACGCGACGAGAATTTCGACAATCAAGCCATTCCTTCGGAGATTGCCTCAGCCATAAATGTTGCACTGTTCCAAGCACAAGAGACGTATCGGATGGGTATGTCCAAAGAGTTGAACGCTTTCCACGCACAAATTCGCCAGGAAATGCTTAATTTTATGCATGAAATTAGCGGAACGATCCACGCGGCTAGGGGAATGGGAACAGCACATAACCAAACGGAGTTTGGGCCACGACAGCAGGTAACGCGTGGAAATGAGCGACGCGAAGATGTGGAACTATTGCATCCATCGGGGAGAATCGATAGTCGAGTACTGGAAGAGCTACAACGAGCACAGGCGGAGGCTACACAACGAGCACAGGCGGAGGCTACACAGGCGGGTCGAGCAGATCCATCCGGGCAAACTGGGGGAAGACGAACAGGAAACTTTCAGGTCAGAGGAAGCGAGCAGAGACCCGAAATGGTAAATCCTCGAAGATGGGGCCTAATCTTTGATGGAGGGCCGAAAGGAATGCCGGTAGGCGAATTCGTCTTCAGGTTGGAGCACCTCCAGAAAGCATATCAGGTGACATGGGACGATGTTTTGCGCGATTTTCATTGTCTCGTAGAAGGCCAAGCCAAAGATTGGTTTTGGATGCACGTGCGCACTACAGGAATGAGGGATTGGACGAATCTGAAGAACTCATTGCAGCAGCGTTTCCAAACGCAACGATCCAACTTTGATAAGGAGCGAGAGCTGCGGGAAAGGAGGCAGAGATCAGGCGAGAGCGTCGATGAGTATCTCCAGGTGATGTTGGGCCTTCGGTCTCGGTTGGAGATAAACTTCTCGGACTACGACCTGATTAAGGTGATAAAGGTGAATATTAGAGATAGTATCTCGAAAATTATTTACCCTATATGGATCACCAACCTGGAGCAGCTGCGGGATGAATGCCATGACGCTGAGAGGTTGCTAGCAACTCGTTGGACACGCACGTCGGGCAGCATGGATCAGCCAAGAGTGATGAGAGATCGTCACCAAGTCCATGAGGCCTGCCTGGAAGAATCTCCGGATGGAAACGAAGCAGCGCCAGAGGAGATGATTGAGGCGCTTTACAGGCCACGAGAAGGAGGAGGAGAGCGATCACATTTGACCTGTTGGAACTGTACTCAACGTGGTCACACTTTTTGGGATTGCGAGTCACCGATTCGCAACAATTTTTGCTACAAGTGTGGTCTGCCCGGAGTCGTTCTACAAAAGTGTCCCAAATGTCAAGCGGGAAACTCGAAGAGGAGCATGACACAGGCGGAGGAGTTGCGCTCCCAAACAACTCAGAACAGAGCATAAGTCCCTCCGATATTTGCATGGTAGAACTAGAAAATAACAAACAAAAAAAAAATATTTATTGCCCGGCTAGCGTTAAGATGCATAGTTTCCCACCCACATTACTGACATATTCTTCTATGTACAACCGGATAAGATCTCAGGGCGTGGGCGATGGCCTCCGTTGGGCAGCAAGCTAAACATTCCTCCGATCACTGTGGAACTCACAGCACATTTTTCACTCCTGTTCACTCGGACTCATCAACCGGAGTGTGCTGTTATGTGCTGAAAGTAGAAATGGCAATTTCTCAATTATATTTCGTGCTTGCTTATCGTTGGCTAGAGACGAGAATCGTAAATACCGCCAAATAGATCGTTACACGAAATGCGAGCCAGGGCTGCGGACTGGTAGTTATAAAGCGGAACTAGTTCAGGAGTTGAGCGGGTTCAAATTAGGATTTGAACTGTTCTCAAGTTGTGGGTGAATGGTGGCCTAGGAAGAAGAAAAGAAAAGGTCATTATTTCAAAGTCATTGTAGCCTGTAGACCGAGAAAAATTGTTGGAGTTGTTGTAATAAATTTTGTCAAAGTGAAAGTCAGCGGCATCACTCGGTAAGCCTCAAGAACTTGTGATATATGTGTATAAGGTCGCTCACTACATAAAGTAATTTTGATAGGCCTATTTCGAAGAAATCATCCCCGAGTACGGAAGCGACTTGAGGAGAAGAAGAGTGGCCACCAGAGGACCCAATTTTCGCCAGGAGTAAAATTGGCCACCCACCTCTGGGTGGCCCCAGGTTTTTATACCACCATCTCCCAAATAATAATAAACAACTGGCTGACCTTAGTTTTAAGTAGTAATTTATTTATATTTATGTGTTAACTTAATCTCAATTTGTATATATATATACATATATTAATGTTAGTTGTCATGTATTCGTCCCAGAGGTACCCTGGTTAGGGAACATAATGAATATGTCTATAGTTGTTAGTGGATCGATAAGGAATATATGTATTTGAGAGAGAAAAAAATATGTTAGTGTAAATTTGTTCTAGGGGGTGAGGTGGCGTCCTAAAGATCAGCGTCTGAAAAGATTAGGGGGTTGTCCGAAGTCTGAGAAGTCAACCTATGGCAGGGCGGGTTATGTTCTGGCAAAATAGACCATCTTTTTTTGCCATGTTTTTTTTACCTTTGTTCAATATTTGAGCCGAGACTGGCGATCGTAAATATAAATTTTTTGTTGTTAGCCGACCAGTCCAGCTATCGAGGTCGTACTCATCCCTGAGTCAGCCGTAAGCTAGCCGGCGATCGATAGTGGGACCCGGGAAAGAAGGTCGGATCATAACAAACACCCCAAGCTACTTTGCAACCACTTCTAGCTATTTTTTAATGCCGATCTAGCTTGCTGAGGCCGTAAAGAGTTGGCAACACTGACCGCATGAATGTACGATGCATGTTTACACTTAGATGAAAAGTAACAATTTTCTTTATTAGTTTAACATGTATTTATATTTAAATGTTATATGAAAAATTATTAAACAGATGTACCAAGTGTTTGAAAACTTTGGCACAGACTTTGTTTAAATTTCGCGCCAATATCAAACAACGCGTTCACACTAATGTTAGCTATGGTGATTTTCGTAATGATTTAAACTTAGCAGTTTTATTTGAAATCATCTTAAATTAATAACTAATGTACTGTGAGCCTGCTACCACTTAAAAACCAACAATTTGTTTAACCAATTTTGCTGAAACACAGCTTGACCATTTGTGGGTGGTTCAAAAATACCTTCAATGTCACCCAACTTTGCGGTATCGCTATCGATACGTTCGATATCGAATCATTGGCAATTTAACCTTAATGCACACACGGTCACATTGCAGTCCAGTTCGAAGTTGATTTCGGAGCCGAACGTGTTCGCGTGGCCTCTGTGCGCTGAGCAAGACATCTCTTCCACAATACTACTTGCTTACTTCCCCAAACCCCCCTGGCCCAAGTGTGTGTAATATTTGGACTTGAACAGTTCTTTTTTTTTGCATTATCGCGTAGTAAAAAGCGCCTGCAGTCGTGCGCAACGGCCAACACATTTGGCGCATCTATTAACTAAAAAAAGAAAGAAAAAAAACTGAAGCAATTCCAAACCAAAAAGCGCAACAGAAAAAATTATCTACAGCAGAAAGTGAAGTTTGGTACGAGTTAAGAAAAAAAAGCCGAGCGCCGCAGCAGCAACAAAAATTGTGCAAAAATGAGTGGGGATGTGGCTGCTGAAAATGTAAGTACAAGTTTTTTTATGTAATTTGTTTTTGTTTAGAAATTGCAAACGTGCGTTGAGAAAGAGAACAGCAGAGCCACAATATCTCAGGTGTCGGTTCAGTTCAGGTACCTGTGTGTGTGTGTAGGAGCAATAAAACGCTAAGGCCGAGCAAAGAAAGGCGAGTAAAAGGTCTTTTAGTAATTTACGAAAATGGCGACAATGCAAGCAGCGCGACAGCAGCAGCAGAGCCGCCGCCGCAGCAGCAGCAGCAGACGAGACGAAAACTAAGAATGTATTTGGCACAGTGTGACCAGATTTGCGGTATTTTTCTGTGCGTGTGTGTCTAAGAGTGTGTAGGAAATTGTTAAGTTTTAAACATTTAGCACAAATTTCTTTGTGCTTGAGCAAAAAAAAAAAGTTTTAATTTTTCCGTTGGACATCTTTAGTCATATTTTGGTGGACTCTGGTCACACTGCTCCTTAGGCAAATCACATGTGTTTGTTGTTGTAGTTTAGCCTCAACATTTTATGTACAATTGCAAAAGTGTCCCAATTTTCACACTCCTGTGTATAGATTTTTTCTATCCTCATTGTCAGCTCCAGCAGTAATCAATTTCTGCTGCCTCATCTGAAGCAGCGGGAGATTTTCTTCAACATAAAAAAACAGAAATAACATTTACTTAATACATTTAACTTTGTTAGGGTTGATTTTTCACCACGTGGTGAGGGCAGAACGAACCAAATTTGCTTAAAATATAATGACGACAATCGCACAGGTAGAGTAAACCCTTCCTACCCTACCCACCACCCCTCTTAACTACATCACTTGATTTCCTCTGAATTTTCCATTAAACCCCCTCCCCGCTACTATTTTCACTCACTCTCTCTCTCTCTTTCGCCCTCTTTTTAGAATATCCACGTACAAAATGGTGGCAGCTGCGAAGTGCAATCGAATGGTGTAACCACCAATGGCCATCACCATCATCACAGCAGCGGGAGCGGCAGCAGCAGTAGTGGTAAACATAAATCATCCAGCAAGGACAAGCATCGTGATAAGGAACGCAGCAGCGACCACAAGAGTTCCAGCTCGTCCAAGGACCATAAGAGCAGCAGCAGCAGTCGGTAAGAGAGAAGTCAAACGATAGGAACAGTAAGAAAGAAAGCAAGAGAGTAAGAGAGTGAAAGATATAGATGGACCAGGGTGCAAGAATTCCAGACGATTGAAGAAAATTTTAAAAAACCAATTTTTATATCGATCTTACCTAGTTGGTTCCAATTCCACTTACATTTTTGTATATAAGACCTAGTACAAGAGTCAAATGACCCAACTCTACAAGAGTATTCTCTTTGTTCTGTTACACTTATTAGACTTGGAATTGGTCGAATTGGCACATTTATCTTATCTAAGATTAGTCTAAAGTGATTTAAAAGTTGAAAATTTTCTATTTTTGAACCGGTTGAAACTGGCAAATCGGCATATAGACCAAATTTCATGTTTATAGCTTAAATCCTTTTTTGAACCACTTTTTAATCGCTCAAACTGGTTCTTTGGTATCTTAATTTTAAACTGATTTAAAGACCGTTTTAAGCCTCTAAAAAACCTATACCACCAATTTTTAGTTCCTATAATAGCTCAAACAATTTCTGAAATATGCCTCTGAGCCACTTTTTAACTGTTTGAAAACTCGTTTAGAGCTAGCCAAATACACCAACTTTCAAGTTTATAGCCTAAATACTTTTTGAGATTTGTTTCTGAACCATTTTAGAGCCCCTTTAAACTCTTTCGAAGCCCGTTTTTTGTTATGAAGAAGGTTCAACTTTATATTATAAACTTAAAGCTCATAGCTTAAACAATTTCTGAGATATGTCTTCGACTAGATTAACAATCAGCCATGCTTCCATTTTCACTTTCCGGTTTTTGGACCAATTTTGGACTCGAAATCGGAAAATTTTTGCTAAAGCGAAAATGGGAGCATGGGTTGAATATAACCAATATTTTTAAATGAAAAAGGTTTTATTGTTTTTCAAAATATTTTCCATGAATATTTATGCACTTTTGCATTCGCTGAAACCAATTTTCGAAGCACTTTTTCCACTCGGATTGAGGCAACTACAAAACATGGGTTTTAAACAAATCAACAGCCTCGTACGGCGTAGAAAAACGTTCACCACGCAGTTTATTTTTGATGTTTGGGAATAAAAAGAAATTATTGGGTGCTAAATCAGGGCTGTACTGCGGATAACCCATCCATTCCACGTTTTGGCTGGTCAAAAAGTCGCTTGTGTCGTCGTGCTGGAGAATGATTCGCCTTCGGCAGTTGGCTTTGCGAATTTCTTCTAAGACTTTCGTCAAACAAATGGTCGTGTACCACTCAGAATTGACCGTCCTACGTTGCTTAAGCAGAACAGTAGCCATATGACCCATTCGGACGAAGACACAGGCGACCATTTGCTTCCCAGTGCTTCGTGCGCGATCAACTTTTGTGGGATTTGGTTAGAACAAACCTTTTTTTACGGCAAGGTGTTCATGTAAAATCTTACCTTCACGGAATTCGTCGCTGAGCGAACTAAGACCACGATAGAATTCACTATACCAGCGATATACAAGGGTTTTTGCCATACAAAGAACTGAGTTCATTGACACACTCTTATTGAGCTTAATCCACGTCGAAAGTTGTGAAAAATAATAGAACAAAAACCTCTTGAAATTTCCATTTTAAAGGCAAATTAATATTTTGAACTCACTGTAAACAACACAAATAGCGCAAGTACATCAAAACGTTTAATGCTCGTACTCAGAACGACAGAAAATTGCCTTCGTCACAGTTTTTCATATAGATAGAAACACTTTTTAACAGTACATGAGCATCAAAGCCAAAGTGTTTCTAATTATATGAAATACTGTCACAAAAGGAATTTTCTGTCGTTCTGAGTACGGGGATTAATGCTAAAAAATGTGAAACTTTATTTTTGTATTACCAGATTTTAAGTATTGACATTAATGTTACCAGTTCCCGACATATAAACAGGTTGGAACCAAAGTCTTTCATATTAATCAAAACCAACGCCCTCTATCAATGGTGTCACCATCTATGTGACAGCCAGAAGACTAAGTGCTAGCAAGTTATACTTCATGACTGTCGCGAACACATTTTTAAATTTTGCATTTTATGTGTATGTTTTAACGACTTTTTTTTATAATCAAACCTTCAACCTTCGTTATGTTTGCACATAAATTTTAAACAGGAACACAGCACACCAAAAAGGAGGCTAGTTGACCGAACAGATTTTTCATTGGCATCTCTGCCAAATCATCAGCGGTCTTTGCCTTGTCCACATCAGTCATCAGCTGCCCTCCTCATGTCTGCAATGCCATAATCGCTTGGGAACTCCAATGCGACTCAACAGCAAATTTTCAGAAGAAAAGAGAATATAACTTAAATTTGAATTATAGAGATGAAACTTTAACTGGAACAGTTTGTGTTCTAACTAGATTTTCAAGTAAGAATAAAGAAACCTCTCAAAGTTCTGTGGCACCAACGAATTTTTCGAGAGATTTACAAACCAACCGTCAGTGAAATCTCTAGAGATTTCTGTTTTAACCCCGCTAATCTAGAAAACTGGACATATTTGTGACACTTTACAAATAAATGCAAACAGTTTTAATTCAAAATTCTAGTGCTTATAAGAAAATCTCTAGAGATTTCTGCTCAATATCTATAATTTATATTTATATAGGTAAGTTTAACAATATTCAGTTAAACAAAAAATGATTAATTTAGATAAAGTTAAATCCGATGGGACTTATTTATTGGCCAATGCCAATCAGAAAGAATTTGAACTAGGGAATGGGATTTAAGAGTTTTATTTTTAATCTAAAATTGAGTAATTTATGGAGGAAAGTTTTCGATGAGCATAGTTTTTTAAGCAAAGCGGAAGTTTAGTAGGGGTATAGTGTCGAGTTATTCTAGGCACAATTAGATTGAAAAAGAGTCTTATCTCAACATTCAAAAGCTTATGAACAAAATTAACTGCATGAAAAATTCTTTGGGAGACGTTATCTCTGTTCATAAAGTGGTTAATGCCTGTCAGATACTACTTCTGAGCTGATTCAATTTGATTTTGGTATCATATAGTTTGAAGACAAGAGCAATATTTCCGATTTGGTCAAACCAGTTAAGTGTAAAGTTATTTTGTGGTGTAGAGACCATTAATTCTTAATAAAACAAAGCTGTTACATTTTTTGCAAATCATAGAAATGTGGCTGTTGAAGTTTAAATTTGGTTCAAATTATATGCCAAATCATTGAGCTTATATATGAGATCCAACGGTGCGCTTTTAATGGTGTATTCTATAAAGCTACGGTTTGATTTAGTAAAGTCATTTTAAAGGGAAGACAATTCAGTCGTCACCAAGCACTTATAGTTTAGTTCACTTTGTAATAGAAGTAAAGAAACAGGTTTGTTAAATGAGCTTGAGGTCGTCAGTTTATAAAGGGGAATATGAATAGGAAGCCTTGTTCATGAACAGGATAAATAATGCATTATCCCAGAGGTAACATAAACGATATCGTACATAGCAGATTTAAATCAAGTAGTTATATTCTGACCCAGCAGAGAAAAACAATTTATGTAGAATTAAATAATGATTTACAGAGTCCAAAGCTAAGATTCCGCAGGCAAATAATTGGCACAGATTTTAATAAAAATTTGGTTTGATATGAGAGAAGTAAGGGAACTTTTCGTCCATATATGAACAAGTTATTTAAGTGTGGATGCATAGTTTTAGATTAAGTCTGCCATTGCGGCTATTTAGTCAAACTTTGTGCAAATTTATTCCCCTGTAGAACCTTAACCTAAATCTTTGCTGAAATCTGTGTAAACAGCTTCAATTTGTTTCTGATTAAAAAAGAATCTGTGTAGTAAAGAAAATTGGAGTAAGTCAGTGGAAACAGAACGCCGTCGATTAAAACAGAGCTGGAATTGACCAAGGGCCGTTTTCTCATATTCCTGTTCTTGCAAATCCAGGTGGATTTGGTGAATTTGCATTGCTCATTTTTAAGCAAATGCAAAGCAAATTGGGAAAATCCACCTGGATTTGTAAGAATGGGTCGGGCAAAAATGTTGTAATTGTAAAGTAATTTAGTTCACGAAAAGTTGGGCTATTGCAGAAAGTTAATAGATTCCTCTGTAAGAACCTTTTCCCTTCATAATAGAAAAAAGATGCCAAGCTCAATATCCAGACTACCCAGATTTTTCGAAGAATGGGTATCTAAGAAATGTTGCATACCTTCCATTTGTTGTATACCCTTGCTTTATACCCTGATCAAGAATATATATAGTTTATAGGGTCGGAATTGAATATTTCTATGCGTTGCAAACTTCTGGTCAAAATTATAAGCCCTGAAGTTTGCAACGCATAGAAATATTCGTTTCCGACCCTATAAACTATATATATTCTTATAATTTTGCCCAGAAGTTTGCAACGCATAGAAATATTCAATTCCGACCCTATAAACTATATATATTCTTGATCAGGGCGACAAGCTGAGTCGATTGAGCTTTGTCCGTCCGTCTGTCTGTTTGTTTCTACCCAAACTGGTCTCTCAGTTTTAAAGCTACCGAGCTAAAACTTTGCACAGAGTCTTATTTTTACTGCACGCTGCTAATATGTCGGAACCGACTGGATCGGAGGACTATATCTTATAGCTGCCATAGGAACCATCACTCGGGAAATGGATCTTATTGAGAAAATCTTTTTTCTTTTCAATTGTATCGTTCTTAAGCTCGGCGATTGTTAATTATTTTATATGTTTTCAAACAGATTCGAGAAATTTGGTCGAAAACAGATGACTATCTGTTGGAGAATGGGTTTTAGTTAGAACAAATTTTGATTTTAATGCTAGCGTTCTTAAACTTTGATATTTCAAAAACAGCATTTGCAATTATATTAAAACTTCGGCATAGACGAAGTCAGCTACGCCTTCTCGTTCTAATTTTCACAGTTCGTAGGAAGGAGGTGCTTATGGGAATGCGAAAAGCAAAATAGGTAGAAATGTAAAAATCTAGTTCGAGAATTAAGGTTAAGAATAATTCGTGTAGGAAATAGTTACAAAAAACTAATTTGAAGTAAAGGAAGTTATTACAAAGTGGTTGGAAATAGAAATGTTAAACATTTTCACTTACGCAAAACTTTTGCGGTTTCAAACCGATTTTTGGACTCAAAATCGCAAAATTTTTGCGAAAGCGAAAATGACAGCATGGCTAAATATAGGTATATAGGAAATTGTTTAAGGCTAGAGAAAACTGGGGAAGTCCCAAAACACAAGCAAAGGTGTTAAAAAATAGAAGGAAACGAGAACTATACACAGAGTAATAACTGACCAAGGATGAAGCCGTAGAAAGTATTTTTATTTGTATTAATAAATTGAACCAAGGCTGTAAACCGATCCGAAACCGAACCCCGCATAACCGATTCGGCTCGGGTTTTTTTGGGTCCTTCAAACCGGACCATGTACCGGACCTTTAAATTACTATTAGCTCCCGAACCTGAACCTTTGATTCATAAAATTATTTATGTCGATTTTTAACGGCTTTTTTTATAATTTTCTTTGCATTTTGGTTGGAAAAAAAATCATTGTTTAGTATTCGATTGGTTGGTGCATTATCTAATGAAGTTCAGTTTTGTAAGTCATATCCAAACTCGGAATATTAAGAGTATGAAAAGGGCAATAAAGCAATAGTCAAGTTGTAACATGACAATTCACACTTCGCTCTACGAGTACATTTTGGAAGGGGACGTATGATTGATAGCATTACAATATCAATCAATAACTGTTGATAGCTATATCAAATAGTAAATGAAATGCTGAAATTCAGAGAATATAGAGGCACACATGTTTTCAATATTTCGGATGTTATGATCCAAGGTTCAAACCAAAACCTCAGGTTGGATAAGTTGAGGAAACGGTCCTCGAACCCAATCTTATACTTCACGATAGGTTCGAACCTTCTGCAGAATTTTAGAGGTTTGCAGCCTTGAATTGAACATTTTTAAATCTTAGCGAAAAGTTAACTTTGGTTTGCAGATGTTTATCCCATCCTAAAACAGCACAATTCTCAAACGATTTGGGTGGGAATGGGTACATATAGTATAAAGACCATTAATCTAGATCAGTGGTATCCAAACTCGCACAATAAAGCATTGCGCTTGGGTGCGTTTCAGCGAAACACGAAGTAAACATGTTGACATTTCAAGATGAGCAACAAGATAACGAACAAATGCCTCGTGAGAGAACAAAAAGCCGAGCGTGCTATTTATTTATGGAACACACGTATTATCTCTCTCTATACGTGTGTCGGCTGCGACGCCGGCAGAATTATGAGTTCCTATCCCATGGAATAGGCTTTTGGCATTTTGGACACCACTAATCTTGATGAAAAAGGGGACTCCTTGTACCCCTGGCAATGGTATTAAACCTGATCTTTATAAAATAAAATAAATAAAGAAAATGAGAAGGAAAGTAGATAAAATATATTTCGAAAAAATTTAAAAAGAAGTCAAAAACAATACACAAGCAGTTAAACGAATCCAGAAATAGTGTAGAAAGATTTAAATACAAATAAAATAAGCAAGGTAGCTTTAAATGAATTTAATCACTTTAAAAACTGAACAACATTTCAATTAAAATCGCACAATCAAAGACTTGCTCATGTATTAGTATAAAATAGTAAATAGCGAGAGGCAAGAGTAAAACTGCAAGTCACAGGCTTATTGTGTGTGAGAGCAAAAGTAAGAGTATGAGATTTCCAATATCTGAGAGTGTCTCAAGACAACCGTTTCTCAAAAAGAGCGACCGCTGGCCAGCGACTGAAAAGCCGTTTGCTCTCTTGGTAGAAGCCTTAGCATGCGTACGGCTCGTGTCGGTGTGAATAGAGAAGACACTTTTATTGCTAGCATTTACCATGACAGTTTATCAGAATTTCTCTAAAGAAAGAAAGAAGAGGAAAAGGTTAAATATTTATTTAAGATATATCTTTCGCCTAATCATCTCATTTCTCATTCTTACAGCGACAAAGACAAACACAAGAGTGGCAGCGGCAGCAGCAGCTCCTCGTCCAAACATCGGGATAAAGATCATCGCAGCTCCTCTTCCTCCTCCAGCCATCGCGACAAAGATAAGGATGGCAGCAGCGGAGGCGGCGGCGGTGGCAGCAGTAAGCACAAGTCATCCTCATCATCGTCAAGCCACCACAAGAGCTCATCCAAGGATAAGGATCGCTCCAAGGACAAAGATCGCAGCAGCAGCTCCTCTAGCTCTAGTCGCGACAAGCATCGCGATCACAAGAGCTCATCCTCTTCGTCATCGAGTTCACGCCACAAAAGCTCTTCTTCATCATCCTCCTCGAAAAGCAAACATTCCAGTTCGCGTCACAGCTCGTCTTCAACCAAGGATCCCTCCTATGATGGTGTGTTCGTGAAACCGGAGCCTGTGTCGCAGCCACCGCAACCGGATAGCCGCAGCACGGATCCCTTGCAGCTCCAACAGCTGGCAGCTAGTGGCTACGAATCCTCCACCTCCCCGGCAGCCGCTGAGGCGGCGGCCAGCAATGGCTACAAGAATGGCTACGAGGAGAGCATTGTTGATATCAAAAAGGAGGAGAGCTTCAATAATCTTTCGCAGGCCAGCTCCTGCGACTACTCCATGTCCCAGTTCCAAGCCGATGAGCCACCGTTTGAGACCAAGCAGGAGAACACCTACACGGAGGAGGATAGCGCCTTGCAGGATGGCGATGAGGATGAAGACCAAAATGAACGGGAGGAGGATGATGACGAAGAAGATGTCCCATTGGCAGTGCGCAAGCGTAAGCAGGAAGCGCCTGGGCCAGGGTTTGGTGAGGACGACGACGATGATGACATTCCGCTGCTGGCGCGCAAAAAGGTCAAAAAGGAGCCCAAGGAGAAGTCCAAGCAAAAGAAACGTCCTAAAGATGAGTACGACGATGATTATGGCAACATAAAGCACAAGAAGAAAAAGGTCAAAAAGGTAAGAATCAATTGGGAGTGAAGACCCAAAAGGGAATCTTTGTTTAAATGGTGGTTTCCATCTGCAGGAGCACACGGAGATCAAGTCCGAGCCTGTATCGCCCACCAAGCGAGCACGCAAAGAGAAAAAGGAAGAGGAGGAAGAAGTCTGGAGATGGTAAGTAGATACCTCGATTGCTACCCACGCAGTGGCAAATGAATTGGAAATTTCCCAAAAAAACAAAAACAATACGTTGACGTGTGCACCATCATATATTTACGTCGTACCTACGTACATAGAACTGTATGAGTGTGTGCGCGTGTGTGTATGTATACATACATGTGGCTAAATGCGGAGTTTGAATGTCACTGACCTACATTTTGAAAGTCACAGTGGCAACGCTGACAGCGTACAGTTGGTCAAATAAGTCTGTTCACAAGTTAAACAAATTTTTTTTTAACAGGTTTGTAAATGTTTTAAAAATTTAATTGAATGGAGGTGAAAGTTTATATATAAAACAATTAATAATTAATCAAGACGAACAATGAATAGACCGACACCTTTAACAACATTAAATCTTATGTTTAAGAAAACGAAAAAAAAATATATGGGCAAATAAATAGCTTTTTCATTTAAATTTTGTAAAACATGGGTAAACCTTGAACCTCCATTTTCTTCAATTTTGAAATGAAACCTCAAACCTAAATTTTAGTTAAAACCAGCTCTTAAAAGAAAGTCATTGGTATCACAATTTGGCATGTTTTGCTTACCAAAATTTCGAATCCAGTTCGAATAAGAAGTGTCAAAAGGCCAACACTTGTCAAATTTAATTTGCCAAATTTGTTTTAAGCTATGATTTTCATCATAACGTTTCTAAAACAAGATACGCACAACACCACAAAGGAGACTGGTTGATCGTATTGCTATTATATAAACTTCCAACAGTTCAATCATCAGCGATCTTTTGCCCAACTTCTATGAGTTGGCAGACGCTGCCTCATGCCACTGCTAAGACCGCTTGGGAATCCCAAGTCAGACCTGTAGCAAAAATTCTGACAAACACTAGCAAACGTCAAGTCACAGAAGCTTTGTTTATGTGTGTTGTGCATGCCCCGTAATTTGTTTTACCACAAGGTTTATCGGCTCCGCTTCTTGTACGTACCGTAACTTCCGTTTCCAATAGAAGTCGGTGTTCGATTCGGCATTATAAGTATTCGATGTTCCGGTACGTGCGAAATTAGTTTATATTAACGGCAACTTTTCCAAATAAAATTGATTCGTGTTTTTGCAACCTCAAAACGAAAACGTTTGTGGGCTTAAAAAGATCTGCTTGTTGGTCGGTTGTACATAAAGAGAAATTTCCTTAATTCTGCGATCAATTTAGAAATTGTTAGTGAAATTTGATGTGCATTTATTGTTGGGTAAAGGTTATTCACTTCACTGAACAATGGTTCCCTTGTTCGTTTTATCAAAGGGAGTCAACTCACTCAGTTGCTCAGTAGTTGAGTTGTTCACGAGCTGGTTTGAATTAGAATTGTTAATCTGGTCAAAACCTCTTTGAACGATATGGTTCAAGATGTGCATAAAGCACAAAATATGTTGCCTATTTCAAAGCTTAATGGCAGTCACTACATTGAAAGCATTGTCTGAAGCTATTGCTGTCACTTTGTTTTCGATCTTTCAATCCTCGGCGGTCTTTTTCTAGTTGTCATCTTGTATTATTAGCAATTGGCTTCTAAATCCAACTTGCTCAATATTTGCCACAACGGCATAGCTCTGGTAGTATTTGGTTGTCGGACAACTGGTTCCACTGCAGCCGGGTGCTTGCTTTTGAGTTGACGGCTAAGTTTGCTTTGTGAATTGCACCTTAAACTAACATTTCACCTATTTTATTATCCATTTCGGTGAAATGCATCCCAAAATCGCCGTGATTTTTTCTGTAGTCGTAATCCCAAAAACCATTTTGCTCGACTGTGCCACAAATGTGAAGGTCGCATTTCGAACAAACGACTTGTGTATTGGAACTTTTGCAGTGCTTGCACTTTTTGTTCCTTTTTTCTTTTCACCCATTTTGGAAAATATGACCTTCACCATCAAACCGAACATCAGGAACTTGATGAGAAACCCTTTTTTTCAACATATAATGTACCACGCTGATGAGTGTGTTGTCATTGGTCGTACTGCAGCTATATCCTCACGGGGAATTGTGGAAGCTGTAGAACCTGATATCCTGGCAAACAATGTTTGAATTAATAACTTGTTCGTCCATCAGATTGACTCCACCTATGGGGGCATAATATTCTCGAATTATTTGTGGGCAGCTGATTTCGACGAAATCGAGTTGCATTTGCTCTAGCAAAAGGTTCCATACCAACCTATGTAGATGCCAGGCGAAAACACTTATCTTTCCACAAAACAGAATTTAGATTGACTCTTTGAATTGAGGTTATGTATTCAATGGAAAATCCTCTATATAGATAGGCGAAACCATTAGTATCGTAAGGAACAAACAGTTTGACGCCCCACTTGTGCGACTTGTTTGGCATATATTGACGAATATGGTGTCTGTCTTTACGTCCATACGTTTTTTGAGATTGAATCAAATTGGACGTTAAGTTTGTTATAAATTGTACGACGGATGCGAAACAATAGATCAAATCCTTGTTCCCCTTTTTTCTTTGCGATTCGATACTAAAAGGTTCATCTTCATTTTTAACTGAATTGATAAACTCGAGTAATAATTTAATTTTTTTTTGGAAAAATGCTTAGGATGTTTCCATCTGTCGGTAAGACCGTTTGGAGACGGAGACAAGGCTATTTTTTTAAATAATTTTTGATATAATAAACGAAGTAATTTATTCCAAACTTTGTAGCATAGAAAAGAACCGCATTTAAAAATATTTGGTAAAATTGTGCAAACGGTTTCCAATAAATGTTTAACTCCATTTATCTTCATGTTAGTAGCAAGGCTTTGGTGGAAATCTAGGCTCTAACACTAGTAAAAACGCTGCAGTAGGTTGCTCCAACCTATTTTATTAACGCGCTGAAACACCCGCACACGCATTTGTTGGAACCGTCCAGGGTATAATAATTGCCAAACCCCAAGTTTCTTTTACAAAATATTTAATGGCTTTTAATTTGGCAAATCGGTACGCATACTTTCGTCAGCCAGTGTATTTGGTTATTTGGTTGGCCATTCGCCGTGCGGCGCGTGCGTTGTTACCTCTCCATCAGCTGTTGGGGCAAAATGAAAATACGAAATTGAGGTTAGATTTGCTTTGCGTAATGTGACCAACAAACCAAATGGCAACTGCGGCGATGTCATCGGTGTTGTTGGTGTTTGGAAAGCGCAGAGTTTGCGTTATATTTAAACACCACAATGCCTTTGCATCTGCCGCTTCGGCAGTGGCTGCTACGACTGGCAAGAGAAAAAAACGTGCCACCCTTGCCCTACCCCTCTCCCTCACCAAGCAGCGGCCACTCAAATGGTGATGGAGTCATGCCAATTTGATTGCCCTCAACTAAATTCACAATTTCTCAATCATTTCAGGTGGGAGGAAGAGAAGCGTGAGGATGGTGTCAAATGGTCCTCTTTAGAGCACAAGGGTCCCGTGTTTGCTCCACCCTATGAGCGGGTGCCGCGCAATGTGCGCTTCTTCTACGATGGCAAACCACTGGATCTGAGCGAGGAGACCGAGGAGGCGGCCACTTTCTATGCGAAAATGTTAAATCATGACTATTGCACCAAGGACATCTTCAACAACAATTTCTTCAAGGATTTCCGCAAGACTATGACCTCCAAGGAGAAGGAGATCATCAAGGATTTCCGTAAGTGCAATTTCCAGGAGATGCACGAGTTCTTCCAGGCTGAGTCGGAGAAACGCAAGGCGGCCACCAAAGATGAGAAATTGGCCAAGAAGAACGAGAATGAGGCGCTGATCAAGGAGTACGGCTTCTGTATGATCGATGGTCATAAGGAGAAAATTGGCAACTTCCGACTAGAGCCGCCGGGCCTGTTTCGTGGTCGTGGCGAGCATCCCAAAATGGGCATGATCAAGCGTCGCATTGTGGCCTCCGAAGTGTCCATCAATTGTGGCAAGGACTCCAAGGTGCCGTCACCACCGCCGGGTCAGCGCTGGAAGGAGGTGCGCCACGACAACACCGTCACCTGGCTGGCATCCTGGATAGAGAATGTGCAGTGTCAGGTCAAGTACATTATGTTGAATCCCTCGTCCAAGCTCAAGGGTGAAAAGGATCATGTTAAATACGAAACTGCCCGACGGTTGGATAAATCTATTAATAAGATACGGGCCACCTATCGCGATGAGTGGAAGTCCAAGGAGATGCGAGTGCGTCAACGGGCAGTGGCCCTTTACTTTATCGATAAGTTGGCCCTGAGAGCGGGTAACGAGAAGGATGAGGATCAAGCGGATACCGTGGGTTGCTGTTCGTTGCGCGTGGAGCATGTTCAACTGCACAGAGAGCTTAATGGCAAAGAGAATGTGGTGGTGTTCGATTTCCTGGGCAAGGATTCTATACGCTACTACAATGAGGTCGAGGTGGAGAAGCGTGTCTTTAAGAACCTCGAACTGTTTATGGAGAACAAAAAGGAGGGCGATGATCTCTTCGATCGCCTCAATACACAAGTGCTCAACGAGCATCTCAAGGAGCTGATGGATGGTAAGATTTCGAGGAGAGTAGCAAGATTTTGAATTTCAAATTTATCCTATTCCAACAGGACTCACGGCTAAAGTATTTCGTACATATAACGCTTCTATAACGCTCCAAAATCAATTGGACGAACTGACCGATCCCACAGCAACAGTGCCAGAGAAATTGTTGGCCTATAATCGTGCCAATCGTGCTGTGGCCATCCTGTGTAACCATCAACGTTCAGTGCCCAAGGGTCATCAGAAGTCTATGGATAATCTAAAGGAAAAGATACGCGCCAAGCGCGATGCCATCGATGATTGCGAGGCTGAATACCATGTGAGTTGTTGGATGTTGCACAAAATATTAGTATAATATTAAAACACATATATTGAATTATCTTTATAGGATTTAAAGAAAGCTGGCAAGCGTGGCTCCGTTAAGGAGAAAGTGAATGCCGATAAGAAGGGCAAACAGCTGGAACGATTAAAAGAGCAGCTAAAGAAATTGGAACTACAAGAGACTGATAGAGATGAGAATAAGACCATTGCCCTGGGCACATCCAAATTAAATTATCTCGATCCACGCATATCGGTGGCCTGGTAAGTGACAGTACGATTGAGGGTTGCCTTTTTGTATTATATTGCTGGCCAAACAGCATTTTCTGGCAGCAGCTGTCAGGGCTGTGAGGTGGATTAACCATTTAAAAGCAATGATATATCTCTTAGACGTTTGGTTTTTATCAATTCTTCTAAAACTTCTTTCAAACCAAATCTGAAAAGGTTTTAAGAAATGACAGAATGAGATGTTCGAAGTTTTCTCTAACAAAACTATCGAGAATGTGTTCGGTGTGTTTCGGTCCGAAAAAGTATTACCTGTCGCTCAGTTTGTGGCAGTAAAACTTAAGTTCTCGACAGATCAAAAACTGAATCGTTTCCAATACGTTTTCGCTATCGAGAAAGTGTCGAGAACGGATTCAAAAACGTGTTGTAAACGTTTACTTTTACGATAATGGATAAGAATGTTTTATTTCATTCCATTCTGTTTCCCATTTAAAAATTTGTACTTTTTGTTAGTTTTGTACCTTTATATGAATTAATTCAGTTTTTTGGCACAAAAAACAAAGTGGAAATAACAGCTACAGCCAATAACCATAGTTTTCATTCTCTTTGCCAACTCTTCTAGCAGGATAGCTTACTTATTTAATTTAACACCTTTTATGTCCACTTTTGTTAAGGCGCACAAATCACAGATGCCCGACTCCATTAGGGTTTGCTTCACAAACTGAGCGTCATGCAAAGCATTCATTTGCATGAGATGCTTGGTGCATCTCATTCGGAGCATTGTGCTGTGTCTCCTCCAGAAAGTAAACAGCTGTCTTCGCCAATGCGGCAATATTCCGAGCAATGGCCACACGCACAATGACCGCACTTAGTTCACTGGCCAAATCCATGATATAGGGCAGTATATAATCGGGAAAGACATTGGGTTTGACTCGTAATATATCCTTAACTATGGCCAGGAAAGCAGTAAGTGTTTCAATGGCCTGCACTTGCACCTAGGCGGGAGATTTTTGGTCCAGATTCAGAGAGAGAAAGAGCGATTTAGATGAAGATTTGGAAAGCCCTTACTTAAACAACTTGTGCAACAGTTGCAGGGCGTTCATTTTGGTATTCGACTGTGTCAATCCACGTATGCAGGAGGTGAATAATAATTAAAAGAGACCATCACCTGACCGGATCCTTTTTCTCAGCTGCCTACTTTTCCTCGGGCGTCAGGTCGTGTGTCTGAGTCAGCACCTTAATGCAATGTCCCATATCCTTATGCAGATATTGGATTTTATCATCGGGTGTCATTATCGGCGTGGAGTAGAAAATTTGCAAATAGGACTGTAGGAATACTCGGGGGAAATAGTTTGTCACGCTCCTGATACAAATATATAAATAAATAAACATCTATCAATGGAGGCTAAGAATTGGCGCAAGCGCTCATTCTCAATGCCAGCCAAATGATACTCCACCAGCTCGCGTTCTCCACGTCTGTAGGCCAGCAATTGGAAGAGGTTAAATAAGGCTGTGATCTCGGTCCATATATATCGAAATATCTATATTTTTGCCCAAAATGACAAATATCACTATCGCATATTTTTCCGAGGCGATATATCGGAAATGAAATATTTTTTGCTGATATTTTTTGGTAATATTTTTGTTTTGTTCCTATTTCTTGTGCTCAAGCTTGTCTCTGGACATGTAAAGCAAAAATGTTGAAAAGTTATTTTATTAAAGTTGATGCACAGAAATCGCACTAAAGTTGTAAAGACCAGTGGCAACTCAACTAATATAAAGGCGCACTTAAAAGCAAGCATAAAAATGCTTGGCTGAAATGCAGCCCTTCTTTAAAAACGGTAAATGCAAATATAATTGATTTTGACTTCTGGGAATTTGTG
The DNA here is from genome assembly GCA_037044535.1 of Lordiphosa magnipectinata. Classification (NCBI taxonomy): domain Eukaryota; kingdom Metazoa; phylum Arthropoda; class Insecta; order Diptera; family Drosophilidae; genus Lordiphosa; species Lordiphosa magnipectinata. The sequence continues at coordinate 21,713 of JBAMBO010004114.1, forward strand.
GGAGTTTCAATTTACTGTTATTTACCCTGGATCACGGGACTCCAATAAGTTCTGGATGGAAGAGAAAGACGCATTGCCAGTGCTTTCTGACTTGTCATTGTCATATCTTATTACACCGGAAAGCTCCGTGTCATCGGAACGCTTGGATTCGGCTATAAAAAGTGTCGTTTCTGACACCAGAAACCGAATGACAGATGAGCAAATAACAAAACGGATCTTCCTAAAATCTCTGTCTAACTATTATTGGTAACCTCAGAAGTTTTTCGTTTCGTAGTTTTAAGTGAATACATTTTTTTATGCTTTGTAGTTCGAATGCTCTATATTCTTTCGGTCCATAAATTTAACTTCATAAATAAGTTTGCAGAACTTATGTTATAAATGAATTAAGAAATAAATATCTTTTGTTAATTTAATAAATATACATTTAATCTATATTTTTTAAGCGCAGTCAGAACGTAGTTCATATCATTAAGATCTGGGTTTTTATTGAAAAATATCGAAAACATCGATAAAATCGATATTTTTACACCAAAATATTTATATCGAAATGATACTTTTCCTATATCGTCAAAAATATCGATATAGATATAGATATTTTTGAAATATTCGACAACCCTAGTCCAGAGCTCCAACAAAGCGCAGCTGGAAAATTAAATAAAAGCCTAACTAGAATTCTCCTTTTCAACCCTATTTATCTCACCTCGCCGAAAATATGTGCTTGTCGGGCAGAAAAGTATTACCCGCATAGCTGGGATTCAGGACGAACAATTTCGCTCTAAATTTATCGACAAATGACGTGGCAACCAATGACTAGCTGTCATAAGCAGAGAAAAAAATAAAAATCCGTTTGAAACTCGCTTATCTTAAGGAATCCGGAATTCGTTGATAAGAGAAACTATCGTAAATGTCGTAGGTCCGTTCCGTCTACATACGTTTATTTGTCGGGTGGGCTGCTATATCCAGGCCACCAACAGCAAAAACCTTAACAAATGCGCTCTCTTACTTCGAGAAGGGAATGAACATATTTCTTCAAAATTATGCCTTCTTCAAAATTAGAAGTAAACTCAGCCTTTAGCTGCTACAAAACCTTGCAAAATGTCAGTCAAAAACCACAGAAATTGACGACGGCAGCTTTCAGCTTTCTTTTATAATGCAAAATGAAGCAGAAAGGATGGTGAAACAAACAAAGTTGGACGATTTTTCAAATTAAGTCAGTCAAAAATGACAGAAATTGACGACGGCAGTTTCCAGCTTTCTTTTATAATGCAAAATGAAGCAGAAAGGATGGTGAAACAAACAAAGTTGGACGATTCTTCAAATTAAGTCAGTCAAAAACCACAGAAATTGACAACGGCAGCTTCCAGCTTTCTTTTATAATGCAAAATGAAGCTGAAAGGATGGCGAAACCAACAAAGTTGGACGATTCTTCAAATTAAGTCAGTCAAAAACCACAGAAATTGACGACGGCAGCTTCCAGCTTTCTTTTATAATGCAAAATGAAGCAGAAAGGAAGGTGAAACAAACAAAGTTGGACGATTCTTCAATTTAAGTCAGTCAAAAACCACAGAAATTGACAACGGCAGCTTCCAGCGTTCTTTTATAATGCAAAATGAAGCAGAAAGGAAGGTGAAACAAACAAAGTTGAACGATTTTTCAAATTAAGTCAGTCAAAAACCACAGAAATTGACGACGGCAGCTTTCAGCTTTCTTTTATAATGCAAAATGAAGCAGAAAGGAAGGTGAAACAAACAAAGTTGGACGATTCTTCAAATTAAGTCAGTCAAAAACCACAGAAATTGACAACGGCAGCTTCCAGCTTTCTTTTATAATGCAAAATGAAGCTGAAAGGATGGCGAAACCAACAAAGTTGGACGATTCTTCAAATTAAGTCAGTCAAAAACCACAGAAATTGACGACGGCAGCTTCCAGCTTTCTTTTATAATGCAAAATGAAGCAGAAAGGAAGGTGAAACAAACAAAGTTGGACGATTCTTCAATTTAAGTCAGTCAAAAACCACAGAAATTGACAACGGCAGCTTCCAGCGTTCTTTTATAATGCAAAATGAAGCAGAAAGGAAGGTGAAACAAACAAAGTTGAACGATTTTTCAAATTAAGTCAGTCAAAAACCACAGAAATTGACGACGGCAGCTTTCAGCTTTCTTTTATAATGCAAAATGAAGCAGAAAGGAAGGTGAAACAAACAAAGTTGGACGATTCTTCAAATTAAGTCAGTCAAAAACCACAGAAATTGACGACGGCAGCTTCCAGCTTTCTTTTATAATGCAAAATGAACCTGAAAGCATGGCGAAACAAACAAAGTTTGACGATTTTTCAAATTAAGTCAGTCAAAAACCACAGAAATTGACGACGGCAGCTTCCAGCTTCTTTTATAATATTTATATGTGAATAAGAACTCTTTTGTTTTTCTCTTTTTAACTATGGAATGAGTTCATTTTCTTATTTTTGATTCATTGGAACCGATCTAACTAAAATATGGATGTATGAAAAGAATTCATTCGTTATACGACTTTTCGCTTTAACGGCTTAGCCGTTAAACGAGGTTTTGGTGTATAAAACATAAATAATAACAGAATTTAGATAGGAAATCGCTAAGAAGGGTTTTGTGTGGAATGAACGATTGGGTATTTTGCGACAAGCGGGGCAGCCCAGTGTATTAGTTCTGCATGAGACCCAGCGAAGCTTTATCCTAAAAATATGTTAATCTTTAAATAATTGGCCCACAATAATGTTTAATTGTGTCCAAAATGTATTAATATTGTGTATACTCGATGGTTAATCATGGGGCAGATTCTAGTAAACGCGTTCAAAATAAGTAAATACTTTGTCTTAATCAAAATAATACAAATTGTTTCAATGGGCCCATATGAGACCTAAGTGAGAGAGTAACTTGTAGATCATATCCACCGATGGCCGAAGTCACTTGTACTTTTCACACAGACGCGAGCCGAACTTATGGTTGTTGTTGTAACGGCGTCTGGAAAGTTATGTACGTAGAGAGAGAGAGAGAGAGAAAGGTATAAAAAGAGATGTAGAGCTAATCAGTGGCCTAGTCGAGGAATGAGGCAGCCTCGACTGGGTGGGTCCAGAGGTCTAAAGGCGCCAGAGTTGTGGGATTGAGGGGCATTAAAAAAATTGCTTGATGTCGTCCACGACGTCAGAGTTGATACGAATCAGCAAGCTGCTGTTTAGTAGCTTGTATTTTCCTGATCGTAGCTGAGATAGTGAAGTCCTTGCGTTTCGTGGGAGTGTCAGTTCCAACGAGTCGATGGGAGAAGGTCTGCCATCCAGAACTACATTATGCCGATGGAGGTGTGGGCCTGCTTCTTTGCTTATGCGCACGCAGTGGCGGTGTGCAGGCCATCTCCAATCATTTGTCGGACAGGTTCAAGCTCATTCCTGAGATCGAATCTTACTGCACATGGTCGCCGGGACATGATTGTGATGAGGTTCATAGTGGCATCCGATTAAATATTGTTGTGTGAGTAGTTTATTCTGGAGAGCATCAGTTTCCTGGTGAAGGTGATCGGGATGCGGCATGGTGTGACATCCTGTGGCAACTCGCCACTGGTAAAGTTCAGAAACGCAAGAAGGGAAGACTGAAGGCTTCTGTTCTCTCCATTTGGCCTGACTTGACACCTAAATACCTGCTTTTCCTTGGCTTTTTTTTTTCTAAGTAGGCAACAGTTTCCATAGGAACTTTGTTCTACTACTGGGAAAATGGAATAAAACCTTAAAGACAACCCTTGTAACTGACTAAACACTTCTCTAACCTATTCTTTTTTTGTTAACCCCTTTACAGGTGTAAAAAGAATGGTGTGCCGATTGAGAAGATCTTTAACAAAACGCAAAGAACCAAATTTCTTTGGGCCATTCACATGGCCGATGAGAATTATCGTTTTTAAACATTAAATCAACAGAGACAAGCGAGAGGATAGAGATGGAGCGTAGACAGGCAAGCGCAGATGAAGAGATTGATGAAGGAGAACTGGAATACCACACCCACCACCAATATATAGACAACACACACTCAACAGAAGGAGCAGGAGAGCCTTCCCTCCACGGAATTATGCAAAGGCTAATGCATATGAAAGAGAGGCAAGATCTGGAACTGTCTGCTTTACTACACACGAATTATGATTACATTTAAGTGCGCTTTACGCTAAAGTTTAACTTGCGAATTGTACACACAAACACACACACACACGCGCCTAAAAAACATAATTTTTCTATGTTCTATATTTTCGACTTAGGTTTTTCTTTATTAATTTTTTTTTAATGATTTAAATTAATGTAATTAAATAATTATACCAATAATTACACAATTTTTTTATGTTAATTATAGTTGATTTTTGTTTAGCAAAAAGAAAATAAGAAGAAGAACAACAACAGAAACGTTTCTACACTATTATTTAATTAATGATTTATGTATTTATATTGTGCTAAACGAACAGAAATCACCTTGTAGTAGATCAACTTCTTTTTATAGAGCATAGCATAATTTATTCAATTCAAATTCTAATGGCTGGCTGGAATGGAGGAATTTTTAGTTCAATGTTCAAACAAACCAACAACAAAAACAGCAACAATTTAAAATGATACTATATACACACATATATATATAGACAGGTTTCAGAGTTCTGTTCGCAAACCCCTCAAATCAACCCAGGCCAGTCGTTGGGGCGCCACATAAATCGAAAGCGGAATGCAAATTAATTATCAAGTAAAGAAAACTATTCAAGTAGGACTCATAAGTACGTGCAATTAAGTGAGCTAAATATCGAGGAAAAGAGAATTGTAAAAAAACAAAAACAAATTGATGAAATTAAAGTAGCAGAAGAAGCAGAAGCATCAGTCACACATCGACAATGATTATTTGATGTTTTAAGCATGATTAGCCCCTCCCTCCCATCCTCCAACCACCACCAACACACTCCCCCCTTAGCATAAATTGCAAATGCTGCGCGCATTGCAACTAAAGAACGATCTATATATATATATACACACACACACACACACATATGATAATTAGTAATTATATTATATACACACACATATACATATACGGTATGTCCCAGAGCCACCCGGACATGCCTCATTATGCATAAATAATAATAAAAAATAAAAAAAAGAATATCCTTTTTTGTGTAATTTTTATTGTGCGTGACGCTTTCAAAAGGCAAACAACACACACACACACACACACACACCCCCTCTTCATCCCCTTACCCAAAAACACTCACATATATACTTGGCTTATTATAATATTTGATATAAGCTAAGACAACAAAAAAACAAAAGCAAAAAAAAAATAAAGAAAACATGCAGAAAACTATTTTAAAAGAAAACAACACAAACAACATCTAAATTTAAGTTAATCTAATTGTAATGGAATGATGCAAATATACATACGACAGACATACATACATACATATATTGTATTTCAATTTTTAAACCAATCGTGTTATTTTATTTGGACTCTTGGACACTTTTGCAGCAGAAAATGCACTACGAAATCGGTTCAACACATTTAGATCAGGAAGAGGACGGAAGGCAGCATTTATGAATTTTATAAAATATAGATTTTTTTTTGCCACCTCTACACCAGACTCCAAAGAACACACTGATAGCCACTAAAACTCCTGGCTTCCAGTCCCATCGCCAGTCGAGCGCCGGAAACAGTAATAGTTTTTCTGTACATTGATGTGAGTGATTTGTTAAAAACAGATCCCATTACTACAAACCTATTGAAATTTATTTCTTCAGTGATTCATGGTAAACAAACAGATGTTATTTTTACTAATTTTAGTAAGGCTTTCGACAGTGTCTCTCATTGTCTTCTGATTCTGAAATTGCGTCTGTTGGAATTTCCACTGGGGCTTCTTAATTGAATAAAATCTTATCTCCAGTCTAGAACTCGGAAAGTAGTCTTTTACCCATTAACGCCGACTCCCTTGTTAGTGGAATCAAAAGGATGAAACTTATGGAGGATGGCATAATGACACTCATATTCCGCGCACAAAAATTCAGATTTGTATCTCTACCCATAGCCCGTGCAGGGGGTAGTGCGTTTTCGCACCCGTCGGCGTTAGTAAGTTGAAGTTTAATTAGCGAGTTTAGCTGGCTCTAGGTCCGAAAAAGTTACGTTTGTTCACAACTGTAAACAACTTATGCATTGTACCACCAAAAAGAGCTGGTTGCCTATACAGAACTGTTTCATCGTTATCCCTAACGACTCTATAGTAGGCTTTTCGCTGAAGAAAGCATGATTGCCAACTGCCTCTCCATACAATCATTGCTTAGATCAGTTGGGAACTGCTAAAAGCAATGAAAGCAAAAATAGACAGCAATGAGTGCTTTCAACTTTCTGGTGGTAATGCTTAAGCTTCCAGGCTGAAGTTTAAATTAAATTTATTTATGGTATTCTGAGAAACATTTCGGATATACTGCCACTTTACACTTGGCACAATAGGACACGATGTGCGAGGCGCAATGGTGACAGCGAATGCGTTTGGTCCCCTTCTCAATGTTGTGATCAACATTATCCAGTTTCAATCGTTTTTGAGCTGGTGTGTCTTGAGTTTTGGGACCACGATGATATGCCACTACCTCACTTTGCAGCAACGAATCAGTCACAATGTTGCGGAATTCGATTGTGATTCGTTGTGATCGTAGAATACATCTGAGTGGCCTCAGTCTTCTTTCTTCATATCTTTTGGTTTCATTAGTGGGGCTTTGCCAGTTCTGTTCTCACGTAATCCCTCACGTATCCCTCTGCATTTAGGCGGACCATCAATTTTTGGGAGGTGAAGAAATTGTCAAATGCAACTGTGTGGTGATTCGGCTTAGCACAATCCCAACAGCTGCATTACAACTTTCTCGCCGTGGCCCAAATAATTGTCGTAAGATTGACTGGCAGGTGCCAGGTAAGTTAGAAATTGGAAACAATAACCTTCGGATAAACAAAGGACCCAGTATTTGAATCCAAAACGTGTCGGTTTGCCACGTATAAACATTTTGCAGCTGTGTTTACCGAAATAAGCTTCCCTATCATTTGCTTGCCTATACTGAGGTGGTGTGCAAACACGCCAAATTGCATGAATTTCCGGTTGAATATAGCATAGCATGAAGTAATCTTAGAAAACTTATCATTTGCATTTCATTCATTGTTGTTGCACACATGGAAATGGGCATTTCCACAGAAAAGTCCACCGAGACCAAAAAATGAAAAGTACTTAAAAACACTATTTTTATACCCTTGCGTTAGTAGTATTAGTATGTTGTTATATATATACTCTGTACCCGGGAATCAAACCGGAGCCAGAACCGGAACCGTATACCGAAAAGAACCGATTAAAACTTAGAACCGGAACCGATATTTAAAATTTTTTGTATACCGGTATCCGAGAACCAAAATTCTTGGAATCGAAAAGACCGAAATGAACCAAAACGTTGTACCGGTACAGTTTCGGTTCTGAGCAACAACTAAACTGCAAAGCTGGCACTTAGTTTTGGGGGACCTTTACGTAATTTGGTTAAATCGGATGCTTTCAAAAAAAGAGTCTGGTTCAGCAAATCTTTTGTAGTGTGATATAGAAAAACGAGAAACCAGTCTCTTTGAAAATGTTGCATCCTATATTCTTAGATCTTCATTATAATGTCATAATAACCTTAGAACAAAAAAGTACTTGTGATATCCATTTCTCTTCAAGTGAAACTTAATGAGGAAAGCAGCTCTGACCAAGGCTGCAAACCTCTGAAATTCTAAAGAAGGTTCAGGCCGGGGGTTCAAACGCCTTGGAAAGTGTTTGGTTCGCTTCTCAAACCAGTTCTTTTACTTATCGAACCTAAGGTTTTGGTTCGAAGCTTGGTTCATTAATTCTGATATCGTTGAGACCTTTTTTTGGTAAAAAATAAAGCATATTTTTTGGTAAGGATCAATACCCGAATGGACCTCATTCATTATAGTAATCTCATATAGTTGGCAAAATACCTGCTGGATGCTCACAAATACTGGTCAAGAATCCTGCAGGAAGCGTTCTAAAAGAGAAATCTGAAATTTGAATCTGATTTTATATTAATTAGTGGAGCCCGGGACTCCATCCTGAGGAGTGAAAGATCTACTATCTCGCGACGAGCGGGGAAGGTAGGCGGTGTAACTCTGAAGGAAGGGCGTTCCGGTAGCTCCAGTTTTATATTTATGTGAATTGAATAATTTTAAATTAAGGCAAACGGCAAAAATGCCATGCCTATATATATTATATTAGTTTGTATATATTAAACTGTTTTATGAATAAAAAACTTCTTAGTTCTCTACCAGGGCCGCACCTTCTTTGTTAATCAATAAACGGATTTGATTTGTCATTTAACAGCTTGACTGTATTTACTTCTCGAAGTCGTAATATGCAGTTTGGATATAATTTTGAAATGGTAATTCTCCGATTCAGCACTATAAAGCATTTTTTAAACGATCAAAATATTTTGATAATTTTAGATACTCTAAAAAGCCTGACAAAAGATATTCTTTGAACCGAACCTTTTTCATCAGAAGAGGTCCGGTTCGGGTCCAGGCTCGGGAGGCTAAAAATTTAAAAGGTCCGGTGCGATCGAGCCAAAAACCCAAATCGAACTGGTTCTACGGGTTCGGTTCAGGATCGGTTGAAAGTGGAAGCTTAAGTGGATCCATACACGTATTTGTCTGAAAAGGAACAGGACAATTCAAATAGATCAGTATTTTCCTCAAACAGTTTAATGGCATCAAATATCTTAATATTTCGTGAGAAATGTTCTTAAAATAAAGAAGATGAAAACTCGACAAAGTTTCCACATTTGTCTTTTAGAAGGGTAAGTGAGCGTAAAACGTTTGTTTTTTGGAGTATAATTATTATGTCATCGCTAAAACATTGGATGGACGCATAACCAGGGACCGATCTTTCTTTATATTTTAAGGGTACATACCGGTACGTACCGGTAAACCGAAATAAAAATCTAGGTACCGGTACGGAACTGAATACCGAAATACTTAAAGAACTAAAACAGAACCTTTTACCGAAACCGGAACCGAAATACGATTCGGTTTGATTCCCTGCTCTGTACCAAAGGTTCACACAGAGTATATTAAGTTTGTGCAAAAGAATTCTGGGCACCTCTGCTATAAAGTATATACATTCTCGATCATCATCATCAGCCGACTCGATGTAGCCATATCCGTCCTTCCGTCTGTCTGTCCGTATGAAAGAAAAGAGATCTCATGGTACTTCAATCCCTCACATGTTCAAAAATTAGGAAGCGAGAGCGAAAAAAAGTTGCATTTTAGACATGCCGAAACAACCGATGGCAATGAGATGCCATTCCATTCATGTTCAGTACGCATGCTCGTGGGTTCGAATTCCAGATGAGCTCAACAATTTTGCTTGTAGCTTATTGTGCTTTATTGTGTATTGAAACGCCATGCAACTTTTGACAAAAGTGTATCCAAGTATACAAATTTTGTGTTTCGTGCAAAAAGTTGGGCTTTGTTTTAGCAGCATGGAGCATGTGAATTTTAAAAACCTCTACAGAGATTTATACCAAGATCAGGGAAGGCATGTGTATCGACTTTTTTTCATTTGAATTCATATTTTACACCCAAATTTTTCTCAATCTAGTTGTCCATCGGTCTAGTCTCTTTGCTCTATTTCGGAACTTTACACAACATTCATATATTTCACAGCGCCCTCTTACTTTTTCACACTAGTAACTTCTTTAAACATAAAAATTTATTACGTCTTGAAAACATTCGTTATTAACACGATGGGTGATTATTTTCAGGGGTGTGAAAAGATAGGGTACTTGTACGTCCTACGGGGCAAGATTGGTAAGTGTCTTCATGAATCTTAGGTTTTTTGTAATCCCCCTGGCCTTAGCAAATGGTGGATGCGGCGAGGTCTACCAGGCAGAAGACGAAAATTCCGGTCGTCGCGTGGCCATAAAAGTCGAGCGACTATCCAGGAAATGCATTTCTCATCTAGAAAATGAGAAAAATGTCTATGTGTCCCTGCGCGGAGGAATAGGAATTCCGAGGTTTTTTGAATTTAAGAAGGAGGTGTCGTTCCATTGGCTAGTCATGGAGTTGTTGGGTCCCTCGCTCCACGAGTTGCATAATCGTTGCAATAAGAAGTTCACTATGAAGACGGTGTTGATGCTGGCCGATCAGCTGATTGATCGTGTCCAGTTGATGCATGTTCATGGTATCATTCATCGTGATATCAAACCCGGGAATTTGTTGATGGGACTGTCTGGAGACCGGGCCAGTCGGCTGTTTGTCGCTGACTTTGGTCTGTCCCAGCGCTTTGAGGATACCAACGGCCGGCATGTCAAGTGGGAGAAAGTGAAGACTTTTAAGGGCACGTTTATCTATGCCTCCATAAAATCCATGGAGTACTGTCCACCTTCGCGGCGCGATGACTTGGAGTCAGTTGGGTATGTTTTGATTCACCTGGCCAAGGGCAGTTTGCCCTGGCAGAAACTGAGCGCCGAGACGAATTGCGAGCTGGCGAGACTGGTGCTGGCCAAAAAGCAGCAAGTCAGCTTGGATACGCTGTGCAGTGGATTACCGGAGGCGTTTTTGCTGTGGATGCAATACTGCCGCAATCTCAAGTTCAAGGAGGAACCAGACTATAACTACCTGCGTGGCCTGTTTCGGTGAGTAGATGGTAACTTTTTGATGTACTTCAAGCTAATCTTAATTTAGGAAGGAATTCCTGGAGAATGGCTATAAGTACGACAATGACTACGACTGGATCAAGTTAAAGCGTGAACCACCAAGCTGCAAGGAAATGCCAAGCAAACCTGATATGGATTAAATTTCAATTAAAATTCCTTTTCTACCTTTGGGAAGAGCAAACTCGTAAGCAGTTTAATAAATTTGCACACTTGTGTGTCCACATTTCCATTGTCTAATGTTTGCGAATTATTTTTTTGCTTGTCCCACCAGAGATTAAGCCCGAAACGAATATTGGTTGCGGTTACGGTTACTGTTTTGGCCAATCGCTTTTTTTCGGGTTACAGTTATATTACGGTTGTGTGATTGGAAAAGGTACTCAATTTTCTTACCTAGGTAAGGTACAAGGTAAATGTCAAAAAATATACTTAGGTAAGGTAAATGGTATACGGAATTTCCAGTACCTAGGTAAAGGTAAAGGTAAAAAAAGGTACTTTTAATTTTAAAACAATGTTTAAAAATGGAATATTGTGATTTTATATGATGATTTATTATTAAAATGTCTCTTATATGCTATCTCGATCTTTTAACATAACAGCTTCGAATATTTCGTGTGTTTCCTAAAAATCTTCAGAATCCTTTGTATTAGAACTCTCATTGACAACAGTTTCAAAATTTTCCATAATTTCTTCAACAAGCCAATCTTTCAAACACTTTACAATTTAGTTGTTCTAATATGGTTTAATTTATATTTTGGTAATATCATAGTGGACAAAACCAAAGTCTTTGTCTCGCTCGAAGTCAAGTTTTCAATTAAAGAAAATTGTTTTAAAACTCCTTCTTTAAGAGCATCTTTTAGTGGATCACAATTATTCAAATTATTCAAGCACTTAAGTTTATGTATTACTAGAAGTAGATTAGGCAGAAAAATCCTAAATAACAACGAGATTTCGCCCTGCAAAAGATCAATAGCTTTAGCGAAAATGTCAGTCAAACATTATTTCATGATGGCATGAAAACTGTTCCATCTGGAGGCGCAAAAAGCTATTAATTTAAGCTTACAAATTTTCTGTGGATCCTGCTATCAGCATTCCAAATTGCCGTTGCTTTCGTTAAGGAAGAATTGTAGAGCCTTTTCAGCATCTTTCGTGACAACTAAGTTCAAAGTGTGTGATGCACATCCAAAGTGCCTTGGCAAAATAATTTCAGCAACAACTGAACTATCCAGGTTTATTACCTTGAAATCGGACTCGTCTAAATACTGTACACTATAAATGCTTTACAAAGTTGGATGAATTATCTGTAACTGTTCCACATATATTGGTATTTCTAGGTCCGTATTTGCTTTGAACTTCAGCTGATATAGTAGCAAGTATTTCATGTGTGTGGGGAGAATCGCAGCACGAGAGAATGACTATGTAGATTGCTTTCTATACCTATATAGTGGCCAGTTACAACAAAGTAGCTTTTGTTATTGCAACTCCAGATATTGGCAGTCGTAATAATAAAATGAGTTTTTTGAAAAATACCACAGATATTTTTCTTATACAGCCGCGATCCTATTTTCACATTTTTAAAAAAAATTTTTGCGAAATTGAAAATGGGAGCACGGCTAATAGTCCGCCTTCCTCTTATCTAGCGTGGAGCGTATGTTTACCGGACGTCCAGCAAAAGCCACAAACATGTTTCTGAAACTTTTCTTTTCAACATGGCAGAGCGACAACATCTTGGATATAATGTAATCGGAGCGAACAAAATCACGTACAAAAAGTACCTAGTAACCTATTGAAAATTAAGACCAAGGTAAGGTAAAAGGTACTCGAATTTGAAAATACCGAGGTAAGGAAAAAGGTACTCAAAATATGTATCTAGATATATACACACCTGATCATATTAATAGGTACACACCGGAATTTTTTAATTATAGATGGTTTTTTCGTACTATTAGTGTTGACAACTTTTTAATTTTTGGTTTTTTGTTGTTGTCAATGTCTGGCCACACTGTGACAAAGAGTTGAAAGAGGGGCTGCCCCGTATATCAAAGCTTTTCTATAAATTGCGAGTCCACCACACATTTCGCCTGATCATAATAATAGGTACAGTCTCCGTTTCTCACAAGTATCAAGTGAATAATTTTGTAATCAGTGATCTTTTGGTAACTAAAGGTAAATTTAGTATAGCTCCAGTCAATACAGAGAATTAAATAATTATTTTTTTCAGAAAAAATGGGTCGAAATTCTCATTGTACTAAAGAAGAAGCTCGATTGGTTCTTAGTCTGAGAAAAGAAGGCAAATCTTTACGAGCCATCGCCAAATTAATGAACAGGTCTCATAATTTTGTTAAAAATGCATTAGAAAGAAAACCAAGACAGGAAACCCGTGGAAGGCCACAAAAAACAACAGAAACCCTTGACCACTACATAGTAACTTTGAGCAAAAAGGACCCATTTAAGTCATCGAAGGCTATTGCAGCCGAAATTGGGAATTCAGTTAGTGCTCCAACTATCCGAAGACGACTACAAGATGCCAACCTAACAGGAAGAATTGCCAGAAAAGTCCCACTTATGCGCAAAAAAAATATCACCATGAGGCAAACTTTTGCAAGGGCCCACAAAGACTGGGTAGGATGCACCGGGGAGAAAAAATGAAGATACATATTATGGAGCGATGAAACCAAGATTAATTTGTTTGGGAATGACTGTGAAAGGAATGTTCGACGCCCTAATGAAAATCCATCCACGGTTTACAAAAAAAACAGTCAAACATGGAGGTGGCAATATAATGTTATGGGGTTGCTGGTACGGCGTAGGTCCAATTTATCAGACTACGAACAAAATGAATGCTGAAGAGTACAAATCCATATTGGAAACAGTTATGGTACCGTATGCTGAGGAAAATATGCCATTACGTTGGGTATTTCAGCAAGATAATGATCCTAAACACACATCAAGGCTGTTATCTAAATTTTTCGAGGACCAAAAAGTTGACGTTCTGAAGTGGCCAAGCCAATCCTACCTTAACCCCATTGAAAACTTGTGGGGACACTTAAAAAAGAAATTGACAAAGCATTTATTTTCAAATAAACAAAAATAATGGGAAGCTGCCCAAAAACTGTGGTATGAGACACCAGAAGAGACCTGCCAGGCTCTTATTAAAAGTATGCCAAAAAGAATAGCAGTAGTGGCCAAAAATAGAGGTGGATACACTGGATACTAAGTTAGGAAATACCAATTTACCTAAAAAAAGAACACAAAATGGAAATAAACATTTTTTTTTTACCAACACATGAAGTGTACCTATTATTATGATCACACTGAAATCGTATCTGAAACACAAAATGATCTCTTTTATGTTATATTATTATTCAATGTTACAATTAAGTTTATTTTATTTAAAACAAATAGTTTAAGAACCAATGAGAACAAATTTTAAGTTTGAAACAATGAATAAAACTGTTTTCTGTTACCTTAAAGTCAGAGTTGATGTGTGTACCTATTAATATGATCAGGTGTGTACCTAGGTACTTCCAAACACTGGATATGGGTTATTAACTAATTTCTAATACAGAAGTATAGCACTGACGAATCCAGGCATTTCTAAAACTGCGTTGGGTAAAGATTGTTCATTTCACTGAACATGTTCACTTGTTCTTTTTTCTAAGTGAGTCAACTCACTCAAATTGCTCACTTGATCCTTTCATTCTTGTTCAGTTGTTCTTGTTGAGTTGTTCACTTGATCAGTTGTTGTTTTTTAGTTCCACTATCCACTATCCTCAAGGCGTGGTGACGATTTCACGATTATGACGATTTCAAAAATATACATTTTATTGTTTTAATTGAAGGTGGAAGGTGGTTATTCGACCACTTTTACAATTCTGAAAAAATTACAGAAATTGTATCTAGTTTAGATACGAGGTTTAATAGGTGTAACTAACTTTATTGAATATCACCTAAACACTAACAACTATTGTTTGATTGTACGGAGCGATGCGGGCGCCAACCGCATGGAAGCGAAGCCGGCCAGAAACTGCGCGCCAGGGATGGCGTGTGGGTTGTCGTTCTGCTACTGCATTAGGTATGGTGCACGATGAATTGCGTCACCAGAGGTGGCCAGGGCTGCCACAATTTCTTGTTTTAATGTTGGACAGACAACAATCTTGCATCTTGGGTGCCCCTTGATTAAGCATTAATCCTCCAAAGCATTCGCGTCCTATCAGTAGTTGCGTCAGATAAAAATACAACTATTTATTTTGTCTGTCACTGTTCTTTGCTTCTTCTCACGTCCTCTCAATCGCGGTTACCACTTTTGGAGCAATCGCTCCAAAATGGATCTTTTTTTTCTCTTTGGAGCACTGGAGCCATTTTTTGCAAAATGGAGCATTTTTAAGCATAGCAAACAATTTTTTCATAAGTTCAAAAGCACAAATTGGAAACTGAAATTTGTTTTTAAGTAATACTATAATGTATAGAATTGAACCATTAGATAAGTAAATATCGATAAAAATGCAATCCTAGCAATAAAGAATATTTAAAATAAGTATAAAACGAGAAGGCCAAGCTAACTTCGTCTGTGCCGAAGTTTTTATACCCTTGCAAATGCTGTTTTTGAAATGTCAGAGTTTAAGAACGCTGTACATAAAAATCTAAAAATTTGTTAACTAAAACCCATTTGCTCGACGAGATAAACGATCTGATTTCGACCAAATTTCACGAATCTTTATGAAAACATATCAAATTAACAATCGCCAAGTTTAAGAACGATAAAATTGAAAACAAAAAAGTTTTTCTCACTAGAGACTCATTTTCCGACCGATAAGTCCTATGGCAGCCTGAAGATATAGTCATCTGATTTACAGACCAAATTTTTCAAATTAGTTTGATAAGCGTTTAATATTATGAATCACCGATCTTTAAGAACGATTTACTTCTGCAAATCGATAAATAATTTTTTTTAAGGTATCTCTAGAAGGTACGAACGATCTATCTTCAAAACTGTAGGAGATATGACGTTTTTTCCAAATTGCGGGGGCGGGAGGGGGCGTGGCAAAAAATTGAAATGAACTTGATCTGCCTGCAAGTAGAAGAAATATATGCCCCATACATGTCAAACCTCTATCTCTTACCATCTCTGAGATCTCTTCGTTCATACGGACGGAGGACAGACGGACAGACGGACAGACGGACAGACAGACAGACAGACAGACAGACGGACAGACGGACATGGCTATATCGAATCGGCTGTTTATGCTGATCAAGAATATATATACTTTATAGGGTCGGAAACGATTCCTTCTCCCTGTTACATACTTTTGCACAAACTTAATATACCCTATGTACCTTCGGTACAGAGTATAAAAAGACACATGATTTGCTTGGTTTTTGTTTTCGCACTTTCGTATAGAATGGCTGGACAAGTTTTAGTGGACGAAAAATTAAAATGTTTGACCATTTTGTGTTACTTGTATAAATTTTGTTTCCAATCATTTTAAAACCTTCAACGACACGACAAACAGGAAACACACAAAAACACAGAAAAATCATGCGAAACTGGAAATTTAAAATACAGAAAAAACAAAGTTTATTGAGCGAGTGCGTAACGCCGAGCATGCACTCATCATGCTTCTTGTAATTCACAATCTGCCATTCTTATTAATGGATTACTTGGCTAATTTGTTACGAGTTTGCTGTCCAGATTCCAAAATCGCGAAACAAATAAATTTCCTTTACAAAATTGAATCTGCCTTGCAACCGATTGGCAAAATGTCGAAACATCTACTCATACTTTGTCTGGAGCCCCAATAGAGTCCTCGAATTAAAAGAGTTCCCAGAGTTGCCATGAGAAGATGGCCGTCATTGGAAAAAATATCTTATCTAATCAGTGGAATGCAATACAGTTATTCTTTTTGGCTGAGTGCTTAGTGGTTAACAAACAATAAACCAAATGAGGAAGCCTACTCAACTGCTAATCAAAAAATAACATATGTTTTTATTTTTAAGCTTCGTTTTAAAAACTATAAATGAACTTTATACCGAACACAACAGAGCGAGAGTTTTTTTTGGAGTTAGTTTTCCAAATATTCAAGAGATTCGACTTTTCCCAAGATGACATTCAATCCCTTTTAATCAGTGTTGCCAAATCAGCTTTTTTCCCGTCATTTCTAGCTTTTTTTAAAACCGTATTGCGGGAAAAATTTGGAAACAGCGGGAAGCGGGAATTCTGGCGTTTTAAAAAATGATTTCGGCTTTTTTCAGCTTTATTTTTATTTTGGAGTCATTTGCAAAACTTTTAGGCAAATCAATAGTTTTTCATCTCTGTCAGTCATTTATCGACCCTATTTGCGACCTCTAACGTTCAGGAAACAGTCATCTCAAAGTGCTAGCAAAGTTTACAGATTGTTTGCCAAAAATGCCACAAGTTGTCAAACAAAAAAGTCGTACTGCAGAGGCCGGAGTTTAAGGCTTGACTCCGGAAGAATGTAACTGATACCTCTTGAGATACCTCTGCAGTTGTTGCAAATGCACAACATACTACCTCCAAAAAAAACAAAGCATTGTTACCATTTTGGAAGTATTTTTCGTAGAAGATATTGCAAAACTAAGATGACTCTAAAGTTTTGGAGTTAAGTTATCGCTGCCAAGGACGCTGGAGGTAATGAAAGTCTTTTTGAGTTAGCCTCGTTTGCGATTCAGATGCTGTCAGGCAATCGATGAGTGGCCGGAGAGACTTCGGCGTTGTCGGAAGGCACAACACGGCCATTTCGAATAATTTGTTCTACGATTTGTTGCCATTAAGTTACCGAATAAAAAGCAGAAAAAAGTTTAGAAAAAAAATATTTATTCGTTTTCATTTTATGACCAAAAAAACAGTGTACCAAAACAATTGCAAGTACTAGGTAGATACGGGTTACGTCGACATGCGAAATGCTGCGTGGATTATTTATAAGGTCCTTCCTAGTAACCTTCAGCTAACAAAATGATACTGTGCAATTTCTTAGTAATTTCGACTACCTTTATGACTCAGATCCCGAAACAGCTGCTGCAACTAACTTATCAGAGAATGAAGGGGAAAATGAACTAGTCTTATTTTGGAATGAAGTGTCGAAAATAATTAATGGACTTCCTGCCCATGGATTTCCAGAATTAGTTACTTTTGTAAAAAGTATAATTTCACTGCTTCTACAGTTTAATTAAAACAAAGCTTAGAAATAAACTTAAATTTCCGTTTATGATTAACATAACGCTATGTAGAGAGCTTTGTTCACATACAGATTTTCATGTCTAAATGAAATTATTGATTGAATTAATTACTTCTATTATTACTTAATGAAGAACCTTTTGATCTCTAATAAGACAGAAATTAGCATACGTATTTGAAAGGACATTGTTATGTTTAGCTTTAAAGAAAAATATTCGGTTATATTTGCTTTGTTTTAATTATAAAAATTAATTTTGTAATGTTTATTTTTCAGGTAATATATAATAAATACAATTATTAAAAAACAATAACTCCCTGTAGATTTTTGACAAAATGAAGTTTAGGATCTTTTTCTCATTAAAATGGAGCATTTTTCAATTATATTTTGGAGCTTTTGTTTCCTAAATGAAGCCTTTAGGAATTTTTTTGGAGCACTTTATTTTTTGCTTGTAGCAACCGTGGGTACAACAAATGCTGCCTCGTAGGACTCAAAACGCATGGGCAATAAGCTTCGGAAGCATCTGCCCTCAATGTTACTACTTATAGTAGGATCTAAGATCCCGTACTTTGAGTCCACTTGCCTTTGCCTTCCTAACTTATCTTTAGTTATATTCCTGCCCATTACTCTGGATAATTCTACTCTTTTAGCAAGAAACCATCCACACTGGAACAAGATGTGCCTTGCCTCTTACACAGGGCGCACCAAGTGGCTTTTTAGCTGGCTTCTAAAACAGTCATGTTCGCTAAGGAGCTGAGTTACCTCAAAATTCAGTTCACCATATCTCCGGGTTACCTATGGCAATTGGTTTGGGGTAACGCTGAGGGTCCAGCGACCCTAAGTGGATGTATCCCAGCATTGTTGCCACTTCTCAATGCTGCCTCTGTTGGCTATACTTGAAGCACGGTACTGCGGCCAGCACATTAAGTAGTATCATCCCAGCAAATACCAAAAGTGGAGCAGCATCTGAGTGCACTTAGGCGGTACGCGCCACTTGGTGTAGTTACAAAACTCCATGGATCGATATCCGATTAGCCTTAGTGATGCTTACCAAAAGGCCCGCTGTTTGATTTTGATGCCCTGTCTTTCGGTTTGATGTCCAGCATTAGTTCCTAGGTATTTTATGGCTGAGCCCATTTACTCTGAACCAAGCTGATTCCGCCTACTTACTCCTTCGGCTTTTATGCTCAAGTCCAGCTGCACTAAGCCACTGGTGAATGACAGGCCTCCTCGGTCCTGATAGGCACATTGCCAACAGTAAAAAACATTAGAACGAACCGTAAGCGGTTCGAAAGCGGCCTTAAGCTGAAAGAATCCCGCCTCGCATCCCCTTCCTCTTCCGTCTGACCATTGCATAAATTGCTGTATTTAATATGTATATATATGTATATTTCATATTTATCATA
Source organism: Lordiphosa magnipectinata (assembly GCA_037044535.1). Lineage (NCBI taxonomy): Eukaryota > Metazoa > Arthropoda > Insecta > Diptera > Drosophilidae > Lordiphosa > Lordiphosa magnipectinata. The sequence continues at coordinate 41,031 of JBAMBO010004114.1, forward strand.
CATAATTTCCATTTCAGATTTTTAGCGACTAAGTTTGAGTTGAGTTTGTTTTTTCGTTTTGTTTTAAGTGCCAAATTAAAAAAAAAAAAATGGTAGTAGGTAATTAATTAATTAAAATTGACGCATTGGGCGGCCAACAAAATAAATAACAAAAATTATTACAATATATTCAAATATTTATATATATAATGTTAGTGTGATATATTTAGGTATAGATTTCTTTGAAATGAATTGGGCATAGAATAGAATAGAATATTGCAATAAAAAATTCCCATTTTGCTGCTGTTTTTTTTTTTTGCTTAAGGTCTAAGGATTGGTTGCATAATAAATTTGCTTGCAAGTGTATGAGTGTTATATAGGTGTGTGTGTGTATGTGTGTGTGTGTGTGTTATTGTTCATATCAATATGTATATAAATATATAAATAAATTTATAGGAATATGTGTTGATTTTTTTTTTTTTTTTACTTTTTTTTTGCATTCGCTTTAAGTTATGCGGCCCTTTTTGAAAGCATTTACGAATCGAATATATATATATATATAGATGTATGTATATATAATATGATGTGCATGTTATGTCTTTTTATATTATAAATCTTTTCTCTTCTGGTTGCTTTTGCAGTTGCTGATATTATTTGTTTAAAAAAACGGAAGGACTCGCGATACAAAACGTTTCGTGTTGTTGTCTACTCTAAATTTGTTGTTGTTGTTGTTGTTGTAAAAACGTATAAAAAGCTAAATAGGTAGTTTTTAAAAAAATCTCTCTTTAAGTATATATAGAAATATATATATGCATGTTTCTCTTTTCCACTTTTTACTTAAATTTTCTTTTTCTTCTTTGCATGTAGGATGAATATGTTGTTGTTGTGGTTGTTGTTGTGCGACTTTCAGCTTGATTTTTCGGACATTTTAGTTGTTTGTTGCACATTGAAATCTCTCTCTCGGTTGATACTGATGCGTTTGGCCCTTTAGAACTCCCATTGAGTGGCCGAATCGGTGCCATCGTCGAGCAATTTGAAGGCCCCGTTTTTAGTGGCTCCCAAATATTTACCCTGTTGCGATCTGAAAAGGCGAAATAATTGTTTAATTGAATTCATAGAAGAGTAGATCATTCGAAACTGTTACCTTATACAAATCCTGGTGGGTTCACGTAACTCCAAAAAGAAACCATCACTGGGCGCATCTGCATCCACGGAAATGCTTTCGCCCTCAATGCGCCAATATTTGCCACTATGCGCCTTTAGGTGAACCAAACCCTTCTGGGCACGCTCCACCAGAATTGTCTCATACGTGGCCTTATTGCATTCAAGTTTTAGATTACCAGGCGTGCGATAGCCCACAAAGCCCTGTTCGCATTTCAACACCAGAATGGGCCTGCAAAAAAAATAAAACAAAAACAATGGAAGAATTTTTGAAATTATTGAAAAGTTTGTTTATATTTTGTTTCTTGTTAATCATAAAGCAGTGGTGAGAGGGCACAGTAAGGCCGCTTGCTGAATTGGCTTCTGTCTATTCCTTCTATGAGTTTGTCCTCCAGTGAAAAATATGGAGTTTCTAGAGATTTTTTACTGAGATTTGTCTGATGTGAGATATAACTGCTTACTTGGTGATATCAACTAGAAAGTATAAGCACAGGACGAGGCTCGAACAGAAGAAGTGTTAGACAGGACTCGACCTCTAACTCATCCCTGCAGTACTAGTGCCCTGTCTCGTGAGTTTGCCTGCTTATGATGTTCCTGTTCGATGTCTGTCACAAATGACACTTCTTTAACAGATTTGCGACAGTCGATTACCGATACCGAGTTTGTTGATATAGAGCGAGGCGCTTCTAACGCATTAGAGAACATTTTTATCCTAATCAGCGTCCTGTTAGTGCTTCCTTGTTTGTATATTTCGTTTGTAAAGCTGTGCGAGCTTAAAATCATACAAAAGCTTTGCGTAGATGAAAAGCTCTCAAGCTCATCGACAGTAAATGGCCGTGTTCACCAGCATACATCAATCATCATCCATCAAAAAAAGTTGATTGGCTTATGATGACCGGCTTGGATGGAATTTTTTGTAAATCGTTTTCATTTTAAATGACAGCTTGAATTTTTCTAATTTTTCCATCCATAACAATCACAAAAACCAGCCATCATGATTGCACATCACATTCGTTCACCACAACAATCACCCTAGATCCATCAATTTTTGGTCATCGATTTGTGCTGGTGAACACGGCCAATATGACAAATTTCTTCTGACAAATAATTATTGCTTTATCGAGCACTGCAATTATATTTGTCAACCGCAATGTCAGCAAATTTAAAGTTCCTCAAACTAGATTGAACCTGTACTTTGCATTTTTTCGTTCTAAATTGGAGTAGGCTTCATTTATTTTTAATCCCACATGCACAGAGGCTTGAAAGTTTATGTAAAAAATTCTAAAATTCTCGCTTTTTTAGCTTCACTTTCTAAAAACCATTGCCCTAGTACTCCATGCCGCATCTGTCAAGTCTTGTTGTTTTTAAACAACCTCATTTCAGGTAGCATTGATAATCCTATCTTGTTGGACAAGATAAACTGTAATCCTTTACATCTGTTTAATATTTGCCCCCATCAATATTTGCAGGGTCATTAAAAGTTTTAACACTTTGTCAGCTAGCATGCGCCTCGACCTTGACTCCAATAATTCAGAGAATTTTTCCTCTGTGAATGTACACTAGCTTACATTACAATTGTCATTTATCAAATCGTCATGTAAATCTAAACTTAATTTAAAATTTATCAAATTTTGCGATTTTGTGGTCCTTTCGATATTCACCATCTATCTATTCAGCAGTGTTCATAATAATCTAAACTCATACTAAAGTGAAGTAATTTTCGCCATTTTGTAAAACTTATGATCTTTTCCATCCGTCTATTAAGCCTCATTATACAATTTTGAAAATTTCGCAATTTTTGGGACCGTTTGATCTACACCTCCTATTTACCTGTCGACTACCGCTATTTAACCTTCTTCATGACATTCTAAACTCATATATGAATTTGGCAAATATCGAGATTTTTTGAACCAAATATTTAGCCGACCTTATGACAAACTCATTATAAATTTTTGCAAATTTCGCTATTTTTTGAACCGATTGGTCTACATCTTCTATTTACGCGTCGATAATTGCCAGCTTGCATCTTCACGATAATCTAAACAAATTTCGCAAATTTCGCTGTTTGATCTACACCTCCCATTTACCCTTCTTTCTATTCACCCGTGTTCATAATAATCTGAACTCATACGAAAATTGAGTAATTTTTTATATTTTTTAGAACTTTTGATCTTTACCATCCGTATATTTACCCGTCTTTGGCATAATCAAAACTCATTTTAAAATTGTAAAATTGTTTGATCTAAAACCTTTTATAAAAATATAAAGGTAAAGTGTGTCCCTCCCGAAAAAGCATTTTGGGCAAGATATTTTTCGCAGTAAAGTAACTCAAGCAAGCAGCTATTTCGCAGCTTTGTCGTTGAGGATTAGTGTTTGATCCCAAACTCAACGTTAACCAACACAGCTTGACCATGGTAAATAAAACTCAGAATGTTTTTTAAAACGATGGTCAAAAGTATTTCATGATGCGTATACTACTAATGCTCTTTATGTACCTCTCGTTTGTCCTAAAGGCATATTCTCAGATGGCATATATATTATTTTCGTCACAGTCCTTTGTTTAAATAAGGCAGTTGCGTTCATCTTGCTAAGTTGTTCAAAAGTTTTTCTATTCATATACATCTGAATCTTAAAAAAGGCTTTTAACTCGAATATTGTTCATGTATCTGGGCACCTGAGTATAGAGTACATCAAAATCGCTTTGAGTCTGTTCAAAAACAGCTCTTATTATTTGCACTTCGGGGGCTCTGCTTGAATCCCAATACGCATCTTCTTCGTATGCTGACAGATTGCGCCTTATAGATTTACCTTCCCTTCAAAATCGCCCAATTTGTCACGGAGTGATATTTACCCACAAGCTAAATACTACATTTTAAATGTTCCTTCTCGAACAACTCAAAATTATTGTCCGATTTATATTCGCACATTTTCTTCTTACTATAAACTTTATTCTCCTTCTCATGTCTTATGCAGCAGCTACGAAAATTTGTTTCAAAGTGACTTATTCCAACTACCTATTCATGTTATGGAGTCATGTATACTTTGTATACTTTAGCCGATTGAGCGACGAAATTTCCCCTAATCCTTACCCATATGTTCCGTTTGTATTCAAATTCGCTTGTTTTTGGCTCGAAAGCGATTTGTAGAAGACAAAGGATAAAGCAAGTTTGTTCCTATACGACCTATGATAAGATCATTTGATTTTGATCAAGCTTTCCAGAAATATATGGAACATCTTATGCGATTTAATTATTTCCTTATCGCCTTACTCCATTTAAACAGAGAGCTGCATGCTTTGAATCAAGGCAAACATACAAATGCCTGTCAAAAGCCGTGCAAGAAAAATATTTGCACAATGTTCAGTTTTTGTGTGTACCCTATGAATAAGGCCGGGTGTGGTGCAGCGGGTAGTGTGTGAGTCTGCTGTGCGGGAGGCGTAGCTTCTATCCCGAATCGGAACATCTAATAAAAAGTTTCTTCTTTCTTTAGAAAAACTTTAACACATCCGGTCACCTTCACCAGCTATTGGCGCCAGCTGTGAAGTAACTATCCATGAAAAAGCTTCTAAAACTTTGCCGTTCGGATTCGGCGTTAAACTGTAGGTCCCTTTCTATTGTGCGAAAATTATAAGCACACACTCCAAGAGATTGGGAGAAGCTCAGCTTGTGGCCCTTTGGGCTGTGTAAAGCTAAATATTTATTCGATGAATAAGGGCTAAAAACAGGTGTTAATTTCGCCGTTAGAAAAAGTCCTGATGAATAATCGTTTCACTATTTCAAAACATAATATTCTACCTTGTTCACTCACCTATTAATCAAGTAGAAGTAGAACTTGGTTATTTCCTCAATTGACTCGGATGTAGCAAATAAGTGACCCGAACGCTTCGTGGCCAAAAATTTGCCATTATTGGCGCGGAACGAAAGTGAACCATCACCATGCCAAATAAGCTCGAACAGGGCATCCGCACAGCGTCGATTGCCCGTAGCCTGAATGCCGCCGCCAGCGGACAGGCACCAATAGCGATCCTGTGTGGTGCGCAAGGCCCAACGATGCGCCGACCAATCGTATTCCAACTGGAATGTCTCATTCTCAGCCACCTCATCTTGGTTGGCGGTCACATCGACGCCCTGCTTAACGCTGACATAGCGCAAATTGAGGCCAGCTATAAAGGAGGCCTGCGGCAGTGAATCCTCCAGCGAGAAGAGCTCATCGCGAGTGACCGACGAGGAGCGTGACTTCAGCACAGCTTTGGAGCCAATGGGCGATAGATATTGACCCTGGCGATCCCGCAAGGCCAAGTGACCGCCATGATATTCGGCACTAAACAAACAATCATCGTTGCACACCACCTGCAACTTGCCATTAGCATTCAAGTATCTAAAGGAACGAGAGGGGGATTGAGCTTGGAATTGGGGAAAAGTCGGACAAAATTTACTCACTTGTTGTTGCACGTATGCAGGGCATATCGTCCGCCCTCCTCCGCTCGAAACTCCAGCGTAAACAGCGTATCCTCACCCCATGGTATATTGGCGTCCACATGTATCTCATCCTGCGATTCGGAGAGATGCGCAAATCGCTTGCGTCCAATCGAACGCAAGTTCACCTGCGGCCTGGCAGCCAAGTGGACAGTCCAGAACTCACTCGCACCGGGCGTTTTGGCCGTGCAAACAAGTTTATCGGGTGTGCCGCCCAGAAAATAGCCACGTGACTCATTCTTCAGGGCCCAGCGACCGCTGCCATCCTCACTGATGCTAATCTGAAAGCGACTGCCCGCATCCCGCTCCTCACTCTCGCACAGGACATTGCCAAACTGATCGACCGATAGGTACTTGTTCAGATGAGATCGTAGGTAGATAATACCTGTGAAATGGACGAGAAATTTCAATTTGAATGGGAGAAAAACTATTTTTTTTTTTTTAATATTAATTGCAAACATTCAATGACAACGGCCGGATTGTCTGGAAGAGGCGTACAAATTGTCAAAACGTCGAATTGATGGGTCAGCCGCCGTACAGCCCTCATTAAACACCGAATGATTTCTTTTCATTCCCAAACATCAAAAATAAAGTGCGTGGTGAACGTTTTTCTACGACGGACTAAGCTGTTGATACGTTTAAGACCCATGTTTTGGAGGTGCCTCAATCGGAGTTTAAAAAAAGCTTCAAAAATTGGTTCAAGCGAATTCAAAAGTGCATAAATTTTCATGGAGAATATTTTGAAAAACCATAAAGACATTTTTATTTCAAAATATTTTTTTTAATTTGCTATTCCCGCTATATAAATAGTACCAGACGTATATGAACTTCAAGTTCTGGAAAGTCAGGTAAAAGGCGCAGTTTTCCGTTCAGATCTTGGCATAGAAATGTTCTTTCGTCTTTCCGATCAATGAAATGTGTACCAGGCAGAGATGGTAGCTACCCAGGGGGCTACTTAATATCAAATGGAAATCTTGGTCAAGAAAGCAAATGTCCCCAAATGAAGAGTAATAAAAGCTCGGCACTTTTAGAACAGCATCGGTCAAGAAGAGCGAGTCCAAAAAGTGCTACTGTATTGGTGTGCGAAAATAAAGCAACGTACACCAGCTTTAACCTACTTCATCGGCAACGACCATCATCATCGACCGCTGACACAGATGAGAGAAGGGAAGATAGTACCTTTGAGCAGTCCCTCTTCTGTTTGCTGCGCTGCTACGGCGCTCAGGTTGGATCCTTGCCCTGTTTTGCTCTGTCGCAGTTGCACCATATCATAGCTGAAGGGTGGGAGTGAAACAGGGTTCAGTTTGAGACGAAGAGGGTTTGAGTTCGTGACGAAGACGGTTGCAGTTGCAAACAGAACTTGGTTCGACAGAGCAAACGTATTGTCAAGATTTAGATTAGGGGCCGGCTAAACACATATGGACACTTTGGCGTTGCGTGTGTGTGTTTAGCTACGCGAGAGCGCGCTCATTTAGCACATCTTTGTTGTTGCAAAAGAGAGCAGTATAAGTTCGTATACTGTCGGTGTGTCGGAGACTGAGATGTGCGGGACTCTGATTTAGATGGTGGTTGCCGCTGACAAGCGACTGAAAAGCTGTTTGTTCTCTTAGCACAAGCCTCGGCATGCGTTCGGCTAGTGTCGGTGTAAATAGCGAAATGTGTTAGGCCCTGCGGTGCAGGAGTGACAATCGCTGCTTTAGAATTCATCTCGATTCTGACTGGACACTGCAACATTTAAGGAAACGATATAGCCGACCAAATCCACCTAGCTCCTACCCAAATTGAGTGCTATTGGAGTCATAGTATACCATAGGACAACCGTTCTTACCTAACCGCTCATCAATATCTTAAATATAGATTGCCTTGTTGCTCTGGTGTGTGCTACTATCGAAGAGATTAAAAAAAGGAACGATCTTTCCTTTTTTGTTAAAAATTGATCTAAAAATTGGCACACCAACAGTACAAGCTCGACACTATGAATCAATGAATGAGCCTGCCTGAAAGTTCAGAAAGGAAGAATAACAAATTGATTGTAGCGAACTTTCATTAGATTTTAGGGCCCAGCGCTGCTATAGACGGTTGACTCTTTTATCGCCCGTACCTTTTAACAGCTCATTTGTTTTTCCATTTGCTCTCATGGTTGGCTAAATAAATTCTAGTGAGATAATCCTCTGAACTGAACTTAATTTATATCTCCACTTATTTTCTGCAAAACGAGCCACTGTACGGCGGTCGAAAAAAAAACAAAAACAAGTTGACAGCCAGCCAGCTAGCCAGCTTTAATTGTAATTGCCTAGCCGAGGCTGCTGCAGCCAATTCCAAACGCAATTCCAAGTCGTCTCTTTTCTGCTTGATAAATGATGCCAAATTCGTGAGGCGCTTTGTTTTCTACGTCAAATTAGTGCATAAATGCAGTAGACCCCAGACTCCACTCCCAAATGATTTATGTACTCGCACAGTTGGTGTTTGTGTGGACCCCCAGCCGATCATAGTTATTACCGTCTGCTCTGGACTGGCACAAAAAGCAAATGATTGAGAGTTGGGAACATAATGAGGATGAAAAAATGTAAGAGAAATCATTTGCCATTCCTAAATTAACATGCCTTATCTATCTCGGTTGGGTCTCTGGGAGCGATAGATAAACAAACATGATGTTTATAAATAGTACAAGTGGCATCGATTGACTTGGTGTCACCATGTGACATTCATTTTCAGGGAATGTGCGCAATAGTGATTGGAGAGAAGAGTTATATATTTAGATTTTTTTAAGAATGACAGCAAAGGGAATGCGGTTTTAGTATAAGTTTCACGGATTACATGATAAAATTGGGCCAGCTTGTAGATTGCAAAGACTTTCAATCAAATTTGTTATTAGATAGCTTTAAGTGTACGATTTAGTAGTCCAGAAGTGAGCTTGGGGTAACCAGGGTCAGAGGAACGGCTAAGAAAATGTAAGCTATTTCCGTTAAGACACCAGCTTAATTCGAGCAATGAATCTGTTCTGTTCAAAACTATTTAAATAAAGGTGTCAAATGTATCCCAAATTCAGAATGAATCTTGAGGTTTACTACCAAACTACCATCAAAAACGAACTAGATCTTATGTCCCCTGTTTTTTAATACCTATGTGGCTGGCATCCCACAACCTCCACCAGAAGTCAAACTCATCTCATACGCCGATGATTGTTCAATCATAAGCTAACACTCGACATTCTTATCAATGGACACAGGATCGCCACAATCAACAGCCCGAAGATACTAGGAGCTACGCTTCACCCACTCTTTACCTTCGCCAAACACTCTGAAGGCGTCATTAAGACAAAGTCCTGAAGCCGATTGCAGGAGGTACATGGGGTAAAGAGAAAGAGACCATCATCACCACCTATAAAGTCATTGGTAGATCAATGGTAAATTATGCTGCTCCCATCTAGTCTCCGTCTATCAGCGACACCCAGTGGCGAAACCTTCAGCTAGTTCAGTAGCTACAGGATGCTACATTACATTACACATAAAGGTGAGGACCCCCACCCCGATCACTTCCACCAGCAAACTGATGTCCTTCCCGTACGCATTCACAATAAACTTCTCACACAGCAATACCTCATCGGGTGCCAATGCGAGTCCCACCCTAATCATGATGGCACCACGCAAAACATGTCTAGGAGGCTACACGCAGCAGTGTTGCCAGAATATGAAGACCGAAACATATTAGAAATAGCTAAAATTAAAAAAATTGGCTAAAAAAAAAATTGCTAAAGATTTTAGAATTTTTTTAAGAGTTAAGACTAAAATAATACTTCAAATGTGGTCTGCAAACAACTCTGGAGTCAGAATCTCCAGGTTTTCTTGAAGCCCGAGTCGAACCTGAATCGCAGCACTAACAATCTTAAAATAGATCAGTTCTAAAACAAGTGAGAAAGTCGGTCAAGCCCGACTATAAGATACTCTGTACCAGTTAATGCCGTCGCTCGCATTTGCTCGCTCGTTATACCTGTTATACCCATTATACGCTGTTTTACGCGTTCTATGCGTTATACGCTGTTAAACGCTCATCTCTAAGTTTCTCTCTCTCTCTCTCTCTCCCAAAGATTGTGTTTGTTGAATACAGCGGTGGTTGGCTGGGTGGGGGGGAGTGGGGGCTGCCGGTTAACTTTTTTTGCTCATAACTTGTGTATCGTTTATCCTATCTTTATCATTCCTTCAGCAAATCGATAAATAATTTTGATTACTAGATTTCTCTAGAAGGTACGAACAATCTATCATCCAAACTGTGGGAGAAAAACTGTGGGAGATATGACGTTTTTTTGAAATTGCGGGGGCGGGAGGGGCGTGGCAAAAATTGAAAATAAACTTGATCTGCCTGCAAGTACAGGGTGGTCCATTTAAAAATTGGAATCGAATTTTGCTATAAAAAAAAACGGCTCGATATTTTTCAAAGGTTGAACATTTATTGGAAAGGTTGACCACCACGGCTGACTTGGCAGTAGCCCTGTCGATCCACCCAATTTTTGAGAACATTTTCAATTGTTTGGGCAACTCGAATCTCGTTCTTCAACTCACCAATTGTTTCAGGATTAATTGCATAACATTTGTCCTTGACCGCTCCCCAAAGATAATAGTCTAACTGTGTCAGATCACAGCTTCTTGGCGGCCAATTCACATCTACATATTTGCTGATTATTCGATTTTCGAAGATAGCTGTGTGGCACGTTGTTGAAACAAAATATCGACCAAGTTTTCCGCTTCAATTTCCTCGAAGAACCAATCACTTAACATTGTGCGGTGGCGCTCACCATTCGCGGTAACGGTGGCTCCTTCTGCATTTTCAAAAAAAAATGGACCAATGATGCCTCGAGACCAAAATCCGCACCAAACAGTGACACGACGATATGCGGATTTTCTGTGCCCCAGATGCGACAATTTTGTTTATTAACATAACCACCGAGGTGGAAATGTGCTTCATCCAAAAAGATGATTTTTCGGTAAAATTCACCATCTTCGACCAAACGATCTTCCGCCCAATTTGCGAACTGTAGACGATTCGGATGGTCAATTGGCTTTAGCTGCTGCACCAATTGAACTTTGTATGGTTTCATGGCAAAGTCTTTATGCAAAATTCGCATTAAAGAAGTGCGCGAAATGTCCAATTGTTGAGATCGATGGCGAGTTGACGTCGATGGTTGTTCACGCACATTTTCAGCAACCGCAGCAATGTTTTCGGTCGAGCGCACCGGACAAGTACGTACACGGGTTGGTTTATCCACCTACATTCCAGTTTCACGAACTTGCTTCACGAATTGATCCACAAATTGAGTTTTCGGAACATTTTTTTTTTTTTAAATGTTTTTTTTTAAATTTCGCACAGTTTGAGTCGAGGACTCACCACTTTGGAAATATGTTTTTAATATTTCCCAACTTTCTTCAAGCGAATAGCGACCCATTTCGTAATTTTTTACTAAATATTAGTCGCTTTCCGAATTACATTTGACGTTTTTCAAGCCAAATTATGAATAGTTCAAATTCCAAACACTGAATGGACCGCCCTGTATAATGAGTTTTTACCATACATACATGTCAAATCTCTATCTCTTACCATCTCTGAGATCTCTTCGTTCATACGGACGGACAGACGGACATGGCTATATCGACTTGGCTGTTGATGCTGAACAAGAATATATATATTATACTTTAAAATCGGAGATGATTCCTTCTGGCTGTTACATAATTTTGCACAAACTTAATATACTCTGTGGTACTCTGGTACAGAGTATAAAAACAACTTGGCTACATTCAGCATTGATCGGAACGGGAAGGTTGTGATTTCGCCGTAAGCAGCAAATGCATATTCTGTGAATTTTTGGTTATAATTTTAGTTAAAATTTAACTGAAATACTTTGCTTACAAGTCCAAGAGGGGGAAACATTTGCTATATCTGCGTAGTCTATTAGTTCGAACAAAAGGATATTTTGATGACCTTAGATGACCATTGATGAATTTAGTATCTATTTAGACTGGATATTATTAATATCCGTTTTTGGGGAGTCAAAAGGTGCGAATTTAGCTACAATCTCATATTTTTGGTCACATTCTATGCATTCCCTGAAATTAGCGTAAGACCCCATGAACCTTACAATTTGTTTGTTCGATGGTTTAGATTGTGCATATATGTTTCAGATGATCGAAGCCGGTATATAAGCAGCTGGAGGATGAGTTTGCTGTAGGTAGACTTTTTCCCCGGTTCTAAAAATCACAGAAAGTAAATATGTATTTGGAAAATATTTTTCATCCCAATTCGGGAAAGGAGCTTTTACAAATGCCATTTTAGAAAAATTGGCAAATGGAAACCACAGCTCCTAGCTTTTAATAGCGTTGGGTAAAACTGTCTGTCAATTGCTCGCTTTTTAGTGAGTAAACAAAGTCAGTAACTTTCTACAGCTGCTCAATTTACTTTGTTGCTCTTTTTTGTTCAGTTGCTCTCTCACTTGCTCAGTTATGGATTATACTTGACAATTAAAGAATTGCCATATTAGCAAATCTTACAAAACAAAGTCAAAAACTGAACAAGTTCGTGAGCAACTGAACAAAAAAGAGCACTGCATGTGCATTAGTAAGCAACCATGTTTGTTCTCCAATATTAACGTTTAGGCTGTGCATAGTAAATCAGTAAGGACTTAAAAATATAGATTTGTAATCTTAACTAACACCCATAAATATTGTTAGTATCAATCATTGTCATATACAAATTAATGAATTTTCATTACTTACTTTCACCGGTATTGGATGGTTCGAGGGTCCACAGTTGTTTCTTCTTCAAACTGGCGCCATTTGCATTCAACTTGAAACCGAAAGTCTCTGCGGTCATATACTTATGCTGACCATTGATGAGGCCGATGGTCCACCAGCCCTTTTGTTGGTTCTGTGATATGATGTCACCATTGCTGTGATTTAGCTCACAGCCTTGGCCGTTCATGGTGCTTATGGGCGCAATGGTGGCGGCTGTTTTTTTTGTATCTTTTTGTCTAAACTAATCTACGAAGAGGTCGCTGCCTGTAAAAGAGCAAAAGAGGAAAACAAACATTGATTGGGCGCTTAATTATGCATTTGATGGATGATGGGGAGTAAACGATATATGTGCATATTGTATGTCTTGGCTGGTTGGATGCATGTAACCCGCTGCTCATATGCAACTAAAATGTGTGCATGCAAAGATTTATGTGTTGTCTGTCTCCGTCTTGGGGCTTGGGTCCGCCGCTGCATGGACGTGAAGTGCCTGCCTGCCATTCAATTCAATGTCAACCACGTTGCAAGCACACAGTCTGAACAGGAAACGTAGATAACATTTTTGCATTACATGTGGCGACACATGTCGCTGAAAGCTGTGAGACGCGGACTGAAATTCAAATGCGTGAATTATCGATAGACAGATAAAGAACTGAAAGCAAAAGCGGACCTAAACAAGGTGGGCTACACTCAGAAAATAAGGTTTCAATCTTACAGAAAAAGTAGACCAAAAAAAGAAAATGCTGGTTTCAACTGATCTTCTCAAAATATGTCCTGATAACCCTTGATCAAATACGTTTAGTGACTGAAGTGGAAATGGTCAGTGTCTCTGTCTCATCTTCAATTTCCCAAAGTACCATAGATATGTACATACACACATACTCGCATGTACATGTGGTAAGTAGAATCTCTGGGCCAAGTCATTAGCGTGAGGCGACTTCAAAACACGCGCACGCTTTGCTAATCAGAGCTTGTGAATCGCCTCGCCTGGGTCCAGGGAAAACAGGCAAACAGCCGGCTGAGGATGAGTCAACCAGCACTAACAATAAAACATTAACGAGTTGAGCCAAGTTGATGCGGCGGGAATTTCGCATTCTAATTTATGAAAAGAAGGCCGGCAGCAGGCGACAGGCGACTGCTCCTTTATTTTCATTTTGCAGCCGCTTTTGGCTTTCATTTTCTAGGCGTTGGCACTTCTCCTTTTTTGTGTTTTAGGGCGTTGGCCAAAAGGCAAATCGCAGATGGCAGATTAAAATCAACAAATGAAACGAGCGAAATGTGGAAATGAAAATGAAAACGCGACATAAACACATGAAAATGAGTTGGTTTTTGGATTAAGATGGCGACTCCTCGGTGAATTGATAATTCCTATAATTCAGCTGATTTTGATCAAACTGGGCAGAATTATTAGAAAGCAGTTTTGGCCAACAATGGGCACATAGTGGCCCGTTGCGTTTCTGCAGTCCGGTTCGTTATTCTGATCAAAACGAGACAATTCAACTTGTCGAACCCAGCATGATACTGTCTTATTGCGTCTCAAGTCGACTCACTCCTCCCCGTTGGTGGCAATGCAATCTCAAAGCTGATGGCTAACGTGAGCGGCGAACCTTACATATAAGGTAAATAGGTTTAGTGTGTCGAGTTTGGTACGCACTACCGTCAACCGAAACTGAAATAGCTTTACCGTGCAGCTTGTTTTAAAATCGAGTATGGTGTTTAAACTTTTTTCGAATTGCTTGCGACTTTTACGACCTTAAAAGAGGATTTCGGACCTTACAGCTTACAAAGCGAATTTTACATGGATTGTCTTAAGTTTTAAGCTTCGCAATTTACTTTTACTTTACTAACCCAAAAATTAGTGTTGGCCTTGAACCCCCATTTTCAGACCTTGGGGAAGGATTTTTCGAAATTAAAATATTTAATAGAGAATTTGCATACTTAAATCCATATCATATCAATGAAAATTCTTAATCAAAGTATGAGTTTTTACCGCTATACTTTTCAGCTTCACCTACCCAGCAAGCCAAGTGCGGAACGCTCCAAATTATGTGTCTGAAAAGAGTCGAGCTTAAGAGCGTTTTTGAACACATAAATTTGAGAGTTTTCGGATCAGATTCAGTACTCTCTAAGCACAGGCTCATGCACTTCTGTCTGAGCATTTTCGGATCTGCACTCCAATATGCGTCTGAAAATAGCCTTTCAGGAGGCTATTCAGTAGCCCTTCAAGTGCCTAGATAAGTAACTTTGATGTGCCTTTTATGAGGTTTATATATGCTTCATTGGGAGGGTGAAAGCACTAATATCTGTGCCAGAAAAGAGTCAGATTAGACTCGGAAAACTTCCACATTAAGTGCAAAGAGCCATTCCGGACTCTTTTTTTGTGCACATCATGACGGTGAATGATCATAAAAAAGTTTCAGAAAAGTGTCAGAAAACACACATATTGTTTGCTGGGTATTTTCTCCTTAATCCCCTCGCCTATGAAATCAAGTTGAGAAGGATTTTCAGAAACAAAACTAATTTTCAAGAGCTTTCGTCATCAAATTATTTTTTTTGCATTTTTCAGAATTTACAGCTTATAACCCGAATTACGCGGCTTAAAATTAGCGTATTGATGGACTTTCCCCAAAATGGAAAAGCCGAGTTTCATACCTTAAACAGGGTCTTTTAATTAGGGTATATTTCCATATTGAAGGTTGAACTCAAACATATCATTTAGCCTTGTACATTGTAATTTGCGATCTTGATTGTGGATTTAAGTAAATCAGAAAAGCGCATGTCAAATGTACAAATGTTTATTTTCAGTGTTTAAAAACTTCGAGAAGTTTTTATTATTTTGCTTAATGCTTTGAAAATCTCAGTGGTCAGTGTGAAGAATCCTCGAAATCTCGAAAAGTTCAAAGAGAATCAAAAATATTTTAATTTAAACTAAATCGTGCATAAGCAGAATTCTGAGTTAAAGGTAAAAGAAACGCTAAATACTTTTGAAATTGATTTTCCACACAAAAAATGTACACTCTTAGCCGTATAACCATGACTGTGATAACACCAAACCGCGATAATATACCATGGATGATCAATGGTGGGTGTTTAAAATTGAACATGAGGTTTCAACGCCTTACCTCGAATAGAGCTTAAAAGCAACAGAAAAACCCCATACACATTAACAGCATAATAACATACAATATGAATAGCTTAAGAGACAAAAATCATGATCAAATCATGAATCATCACTTATCACCATACTTGAAAAGATCCATCTGGTGAGATCCACCGGTCAACTCGGTGTCTGTTGCTACGCACACATTCGTATTGCCCAAATGTTATTGTGATTTGTGCCGACCACTGTACTACAACACTAAGATTTATGCATACATTGTGCCTGAAAAGATTAGGAATCAAAATCACAGAAAATGAAAAACTGACACAGCAATCGCCCACTTTTTGTTTCGAACTTCGATTTTTAAATAAGTCGCAGTCAAATGAAATACTTTTTGTTGATCTGCTTTCTAAGCAATTTAAACACTGTTTATTTTGTTAAACTTACTGACAAACTTTAAAGCTAATAAAAGGAGAAATGTAACAGAAAATTCAACTAGATATTCAGGCATGTTCATAATTCTAATACATTGGAAAAGTAAATCGAACACAGCACCGCTTCGGTTTCGTTTTTGTATTCTCAATTCCGAATGAAATGGCTCTCTGTTTACTTTTAACAAACCACTGGTCCAAACGAGATTGACACTAGATCGGAGCCGGCCAGCCATAGCTACCAGGAGCCGAAGTCGGTCGTGTTTTTACGCAAACGAGAGCCGAACTAATGATTGTTTGAATCGGTGAACACTGAATCGCATGTAAACGTCGTTTTTTGTTTCACATGCGTCATCTTTATTATATATCAATTTTTGACGAGATACATAAGAGAGATGCAGATACAGTCAAAGATGAGAGAGGCTGACTCTTAGGTTTCACTTTTCGGTTTGGCTGAGCAATACAGAATTCTGGACACATTAAACAAAATTAATTCCTTGTAAGTCAATTGATGACTTAAATGCACATCAAATTTCACTAACAATTTCTAAATGGATCACAGAACTTGGGAAAATTCACTTTTTGAACATCTAGCAACTGTAAGAGTGCGTAATTTAGCATTTACTTTTCATTCCATCGACCATCAAGCAATACTTTTTAAAACGAAAAACTTTTTCGTTTTGGTGTTGCGAGAACACGAATCAATTCCACTTTCCCAAAGTTGCCGTGGAAGTGGAATTGAGAATATACCTTATTAACTCTGAATCACATTTTTTGATTTATTTATTTTCAAAAATAAATAAATATGTGTATAATTATTTCGCATATAAAGCTTATAAACCTAGTTTCAAATCTTTCGGATAAAGGAAAAAAGTTTTTCCATTTAAACTTTTCCGGGTATTTTCAAAACATTTTCGTCGTAAGCTGATAATTCTCAAGTAGATGCGAGTTAGCTGTCAAAAAACTCATATTAGTCGTTTAGATACTGTAAGAGTTAAACTGAAAAGCTCATTTAAGATTCAGTTTTATAATGATAAGGGTTAAAGACCTTCATTTCGACTCAGTACTGCTTTTTAGTCAACTATTCAAGACAGAACTCAAAAGTGAATTTCATGGCTGGTACTAAAAATGTTATTGAAATCCATCATGAAATGGATCAATTCCTAATGCTTAGGTTTGAACTGGAGGGAGCCATCTCAGCACATATGAGAACACAGAGAAGTGAAAGCTGTAAAGCTATAAGACTAAGGAAGTAATAAGAAGTTTCATACAAAAATTGAGGGAAGAAGAAGCAGAAGTGACGATTTCGCCACACTTAACATTTTGCATCTGAGCTGCATTTCGCAGCTAAACATTAACGTTACACTTGACAGCACATTTGTGAAGTCTATGGAAATAGGCTCTGAGCCTCGTTTTATATCGAAAAGTTGAACTAACATTGACATCACTCAATGCCACGTCACCCTTCTTGTACTTTCAAGCCATCAGAGATCAGCTGAATTTAAATTCAAAAAAATAAACCAGGTTAAACTAACTTCATTTGGGCCAAAGATTAATCGCAGATTCACTTAATAAAATTGGCAGCAATACAAAAAGAAAATGTTATTTGCTAGAATGAGAAGACGAAGTCAATAGTCAGCTATCTTTAGACTATCATGTCCAAAACGATTTCATATTTATTAGCAGCAAAACTCTGCTGATCGAGTAGAGTGGCCCACCTCCAGGTAATTCAAAAATTCCATAAAGCCTGGTCACACTAGACTTTTGTTACACATTAACGAAATATAAGACGAAGTAAGTTAAATTACTTACGTCGCATGTCCGTATAGGCCTTTAGTGCTCATTTTTAACACAAATGGAACTAGCCCAAATGATCTGCTCGGCTATTTTGGCACATTTTAAATCAGAGCCATAACCGCAACCCGAATCGATGTTTTGAATTTTCTGAGAACCTATAATATATGTTTTTGAAATCTGTACAGTTTCAGTTATGAGTTTTTCTTTTCTTCTTTTTTCAGTCTTACTGTTGTTAATGTTTACAAAGTTAAGCTGACTAACCAGACAATAAGCAGCAATCACCTTAAACTGCTTTGCATTGCTTTAATTATGATTTATTGTCACTTCTTCAAGTCAAGCAAAGTTTTGTCATGAATCATTCTCACAATTTCAAGACAAAAACGTGGTGCTGTTGAGCTCGAATTAAGATTTTCACATTTTCGCAGTTGCTAATCCAAAAAGTCAATGCTCCGCCTTCACTTGCAACTTTTTTTTCTGTATTGTAAGCCGCAGCGTCAGCTTAAACACCTGCCATTCAGTTAAATTTTCACAATTAATTTTCTTGTTAAATTTACATGAAATTCGATAAGCGAAAAATATTTAAAAGTTCGTTGGAAAATTAATAGTTGGCATTTAAATAAAACATAAAAAAAACGCGAGGTCCGCATCATAATTCATTATGCAAGCCCCCCAGCCAAACGTCAAACATGTGTTCGAATCTATGAATCTCCATCTCTCTGCGGACGCAAGCACAGACGACCTCAAGCAATTAGAGAAAGAATGAACGAATGAATTAAAGAAAGGCAAGACAAACAGTTAAACACCGTTGCAGCTGCATCATCATCAGCATCAGCTGCAGTAGCATCCAGCGCCAATTACTACAAATGGTGTGGCAAGAATAGCCAAGCGGAACATACTACTATAGAGAGAGATAATGCTGCAGCGGCAGTCCAAGAAGCTGGCCAGCTCCCCAGTTAAGTAGCTCAAATAGATTAGAGTTGCAAGCGTGACACGAGAGCCCAATCACGAGACCGTTAAATTAAGGTAGAAGTGAAACTTTGATGCTGATAAAAAGTAAGCGGGGGGGGGGAGAAGAGTGCAACTTTATTTAAAAACTTAAATTGGAGAAAGTTTATTGTGGACAATATACCTTTATTTACATCTATTTTTAAATTTAGATTAATTTGTTTCAATTCAATTTCACTACATTTTTGCAAGACTGCAAACTCTGCAAATTCCGGAGGAGCCAAGTTAATATGGTTCAGAAGATCTGTAAACCTAAGTTCGTTGTGTGAAAAGAAGGTGTTTGTTTGTTAATTGAAACTATTTACGCTTAGTTTCCAACAAGGTCGATTAACTATTAACAAGTGAAAGAAAAAATTCAATAGATACTCCGTTTTTGTTGGGAAAAGTTAAATTTCTGCTGATTTGGAAGGTAGGGGTGAGAACATGGTCGGATCGGTCTAAGAATTTATCTTATCTGTTAAATAAAACACAAAGCCATTGTGAGTGACTTGTTTCATTGCAAAAAGTTGAATCTGTTCTTAAATTGAAAGTAAGAATTTTTTAAATTGACCCCCTGCAACAAACCACAATTCGTCCACATTGTAGATCTTTTATGCAAACAGATGTGTAAAATTTTAAAATATTTAACTATTTGCCCGGAGCAATTGTGTCTCAAATATACCCCCTTTCAGGTACCTGGACTTTAATGTACAGTTTAAGTACATTTGCATTACTGACCATATAGAAGCTGAAAAATTAAACGAATTATGAAATTGTTGATTGAATTGAAATAGAGGAAAGCTAACTTCAGCTCGACAGAAGTTTATATACCCGTGCAGCACGTAAATTGCATAGAAATAAAGGTTTTGAATGATTTTCATAGAACAATTTCATTTTTGCTTTGAACAATGTTAGTTGAGTGATTTGCCATGCTCACTCGTAGAAGGAGCCACTTTCGTATCCGAATTTGATCAAAATCATCAAAATTGTGCTGAAGCAGAAAATATTCATAGCTGGAAAGCTTAAAGACGCTACCATTAAAAACCAACAAGTTTTTCTCACTAGAACTACTTTTTCGACCACTCGTTCCAATGAAGCTTTACGCTATAGTCATCCGATTTGGATCAAACTTGGCAGAATTATGTGGTAGCATATTATATTAATAAATGTGAAGTTTGCAAGCGATAGCATTGAAAACAAACAAGTTTTTCCTATTAAGACTTTTTTGAGATCTTTCTTTTTTATGGCTATATAATTTTCCGATTTTCGTCAAGCGTTGTGGAAATATGAAAAAGCAGAGAAAACTTATAATTACAAGGTTTGGAAGCGTTTGCATTCAAAATAAAAAAGTTTATCCAACTAAAATTATTTTTTCGTTTTTTTCCATTTTTCCATTTCTCCCATGCCAAAGGCAGACCAAGCCGAAGAAAGACTAATGGCAAATAAATATAAAAAAAGAAGGAATATAAAAATAATAAAAGGGGGGCTGTGTTTAAGGGGGTTAGCAGGAAGGCTTTGCGCTCCGTTTTTTTGGGGAATGCAATACAACACTTCGGAGCCGTTTCTCTTGCCGTTTCAAATAACCTCTATAAGAAGTTCACGTCCAAGGGTTTTGTTGAGAAAATGAAAAAAATTGTCAGAAGAATAATGCGAGATTCACAATCGAGCCATTTCTCCCATCCCAAAGGCAGACCAAGCCGAAGAAAGACTAAGGGCAAATAAATATAAAAAAAGAAGGAGTATAAAAATAATATTAGATCCGTTTGGCTTGAAAGACCAACAGAAAATGAAATACTTTGCAGATTTTTTAGCCTGGTCGAAAATTATAGCCTACTTGGTTTCGATGCACAAAAAGAAAAAAAGCCTACTTAGATGAAAGTTTCTTATGGAAGACTATGAAAATAAATTTACAAAAAAATTGAGGAAAGCTAACTTCGGCTCGACCGAAGTTTATATACCCTTGTAGCTTGTATAATTTATATAAATTAAGGTTTTCAATGATTTTTGTCAAACTCAGCAATAGATGGCGCCACTACTTTAACCATTTGCTTACCAGTTTGTTATATGGCAGGTATACGATATATTCATCAGATTTTGACCAAACTCCCCAAAATTGTGTGGAAACCAATAATATTCATAACTGGAAAGTATAAAGACGCTTCCATTAAAAACCAACAAGTTTTTCTCACTAGAACTACTTTTTCGACCATTCGTTCCGATGAAGCTTTACGCTATAGTCATCCGATTTGGATCAAACTTGGCAGAATTATGTGGTAGCATATTATATTAATAAATAAGAAGTTTGGAAGCGATAGCATTGAAAACAAAAAAGTTTTTTCAACTAAGACTTTTTTTCAGACCTATCTTTTCTATGGCAGCTATACTATATAATTTTCCGATTTTCATCAAGCTATGTGGAATTATGAAAAAGCAGAGAAAACTTTTAATTACAAGGTTTGGAAGCGATTGCATTCAAAATAAGTTAATCTAACTAAAATTATTTTTTCTACCGATCGTTCCTATGGCAGCTATATGCTATAGTCATCTGATCAGACCGGTTCTGACAAATGTGCAGAGTATTTGTACCTAAAGACTTTAAAACTGACGGAGGATATAGCATAGAAACAGACGGACATGGCTATATCAAGTCAGCTCGTCATGCTGATCAAGAATATGTATACTTTATGTGGTCGGAGATGCTTCCTTTTGTGCGTTTCAAACATCTTCATATATATAATCATTGTAATGTAAAATTGTGTATTTTGTTGTGTTATATTGTTACAGCCCTGAAGACGAATCTTAAAGGGGTTCAAAATATATTGGAAAACCAAGAATCGTATTTTATTTTATAATGAAGCACGTTAAAAACATTGACCTCGAGCCAGCAATAACCCCCAGTATACAAAACATAGGTCACTAACCACAACAACATTCATCTAGACAATTTTAACATACTTTCTTCAGGGGTATACAAAAAATTGTAAAACCAACATTTTTCGTCTTGGAAAATTTTTCAAATAGCAATATTACTTGTAGAATTTACCAATTTAAATGTATTAACAATAAGTATAACAAAATGTAAGTCATTTTTAAATCAAATGTGCGAGTCTTTGATTTAAAAATGCAAACACTTTTAATTTCAGCTGCCCTTTTATATTAGGCATACACGTAGTACGAACTTGAGAACTACAAGTGGTCTCATTTGTGCAAAATACAAGAAATTATTGGTGTACATATGTTTTCAGGCAGATTCAATACAAGTAATATCTAAGTCGTGTTGCCAAACATTGAGTCGGCATTCCAATCGCCCGTAAGTAAAAAGATTAAAATAAAATACAGTTTATTTTAATTCGTTATTTTTTAGAACCTAACTTGGTGGGTGGGGGGTGCTCTGGGATGATGCATAAATCAAATAGATGCGCGCAAGTATTAATTTAAAAAAAATTTGGTTTGTTTTTAACAAAAATCAAAAATGCAAACCATTTGATTTTAAATGGAACAACTTTTGGGTGAAAAATAAAGAGGGAAATTCGTGTTTTTACCAACGATTTTTTTTTGGGTGTAGACAAGTTTGTTACGCTGAGTCCGAGTTTGGGCTACATAAATTCCATAGCTTTAATGGATTACCTGGAATTTGGATTTAATAAGGGTGAAAATGGCTAAGCGACCATTGGAAATGTTGTCACCTTTCTAAATAAATAACAGGTCGTTACAAAAAAATTATAGAAAAGGAAAAACAAACGAAAGGATCACCGAAATTTTTTGTTAAAAACCAAGAACAAGAACAAATGTGTGTTCAAAAATGACAATAACGAAAGTCAACAAACAAATGAGCGCGTTCACCAGCACAAATCGATGACAAAAAATCGAATATTTTTGTTGGATTATGCTGGTGAGCGGGCATGATGTGCAATCATAATGTCTAATTTTCGTGATTGTGTTAGATGTGAATACATCGTAGATATAGTTTGTTAGAATTGCATGATTGTGATTGGTTATCGATAGCAAACAAGAAATTTAATGAAGACAAAAACCAAACGATTGTGGAAATGGATTTGTTTTGGTTAAATGAATTGCCAGGGGACATGCTTTAGCAAATATGTATATCATGGAATTAGTGCAAGCCTTTGCTGGTTGTTGCAAAGTAGGAGAGGTGGGAAAGGCAGCTCCTTTAAAAGATAGTACGGACGAATTCAAGGATCATTTCAGGATGTCGCTTGCATCGTTTAAAGTACTTTCAGCTCATTGCACATTCAATACTTAATTAAAATTAACATTTGCAGACCCTTCTTCGCGTGGCCCAAGGTTGAACCAATTGCTAACGTAATTCTGGTTAAAAGAAAGCGTTATGTAATTTGGCTGCTGGCAAAACAGGAGTCCTTCTTATTAGTAAATGTCCGATTCGACATTTTAAAAAAGATCTGGCCATCGGATATTCGAATTTGTTGTGTACATTCTCGCAGGGTTTACAACAGGCATGCCCAAAAGCTGCATACGACAGAGCACTCACCAATACTCTAAAAGATAAGCACCAATACCAATAATGAAATTGTTGTTGGTCAGTTTGCTTGCGCTCGCAAACGCCAATCAAAGAAGAGAACAAACCCGGCTTTTGTTCTACGCGTCGCATACACACGAAATCGTTAGCGTGTGTGTCGTTTTGTATGCCTCGCGCCCTGCATGTATACGATCATTGATTTCCTATGTTTGGTGGAATTACAATAACAAAACGTACCCAAAGAGCATACGGCTGGGCATCGCTGGTTTACAACAAACAGTAAATGGCCAACAAATTTTTGAGAAAAAGTCAAAGGGGATTTCAGGAGCAGTTGCTGCTATTGACGACGGTCATTGAAATTTAATAGTCTTTATTTTATTTAGCTGTTTGTTGTCAAAAATTCAAAATTTTTTTGATTGATGATTTATGTTAGATGATTGGTGTCTGCTGGTGAACGCGCTCATTGACTAACATGATCTAACAGACAAAAAATGTCTTCAAAATTTCCGTAGGACCGATGTGAAAAGTCTAGGACGAAGACCATAGCAACAAAAGATTACCGTATTTGGTTTGCTCAGGCTCAAATTACACAAAGCTAGTTCAATTAATACATCCTTTTCCTCTTTTCCTTGTAAGACGATTCATTACAATCCTCAAATGTCTATTCCATGGAAGGTTGTTATAAAAGCAAGGCTTGCAAGCCTTCACAATCTGAAAAATGTTCGGTCAAGAGGTTCCAATCCGTTGTAAAGGTAAAAGATCGGTTCACGGACCGATTATTGAAAGCTTCAAACCTAGCTTAATAACTTATGGAAACGTTAAACCATTTTCGGTGATGCTTGTATGGTCATTTTACAACCCATCTTTTATTTTTTCTCGAAGCCATAATACAAAGTATACAGCCCTGCTCCCATTTTCATATTCGCAAACAAATTTTCGATTTAAAACCAGTTTTAGAACCAAAATGATTCGCAAAGATGCACAATTTTTGCGAAAGTGAATACGGAAGCACAGCTCTTAAGTTATATCAAAATCAAAAATCATTTTTAATGTGCTTGTTAAAATAAATAAAGCATTGATCTAATATTTTACAATTAATTGTTGAGAAATATATTTATTTTTTAAAGGAAGCTGATTTAATGTAATTTTTAAACCGAAACTTTTTCCAAAAATAGATGGTCCGGTTCGGGTGGATATTAATTTTCTAAAGTCCGGTTCAAGAGACCCAAAAAACCTAGGCCACACCGATTCTAAGGGGTTCGATTCTGGCTTTTTGCAGACTTGTATAAAAGGCAACTGTAAATCGACTTGGAGTGTGACGGCAGAACTTCTGACAATCCTGCTTTCTTTGTCATGTTAAAATCATAATTAATTATCGTTGATCAATAAAAAACCTTTTGAAGCTAATAGGTTTCCCAAATATTTCTCTTAAAAGAAGCTCAATTTCAATTTTTTGAGGTTGATCATTGTGATATGGATTGCAGTTATGTGTATGTGAGGCTAGAACATAATTCTTGCATTTGTATATAAGTCTATATATGTTTGTAAATATGTTCAATTATCGCTAGAAACTCATGGCACGACCATCAAAGCTCTTCTGCTTGCTGCCTCTCTTGCTCCGTCTGCTGGAAAATCAATTAAATTACACTACAAATATCGATATCGAATGTTGCTTGTTGTTGTCCGCGGTACGTTGTCTCTCTGTGTGTGTGTGTGTGATTGTATGTATAAACTGCGGTGTGTGTGGCATTATTAAACGCAATCTAATTAAATGAAATTGCACACGCACACACACACACACATGGTCTAGCTCAAACACAATTGTGTGTGCTCTTAGCAAATTACGAAAATGTAAAATATGATGGAAGCTTTATCGCATCAACTGAGAGCGCACACCTTTCACCAAATGGCATCAACAGCCGCCGGCGCACTATAGGCAAATTTAACCATTATACTGGCAAAAAAAAAATAAAATAATATCTTTACAATCTGCCAAAGATTTGGGAGTTAGAGTAGACAGCAACACAGTGTTTTTGGTGCAGGCTTATTTCGATCTGATTATGCTAATATGGATTGCACTGAACAAAACTGCACCATTGATTTGTTTCTCTTAGCTCTTGTTTCCAATATGTAGCGGAAAAGCGAATATGGGCATTTCCAAACTGACGCGACGTTACGTTCGTACGAAAAGATCTTTTTGAAAAATATGAAAATCTTGGATTTTTAAAAAGATCGTTCTATATATGGGTAGCAATTAAGTAGCACTATAATCAGAAAAAAACAATGACATCAATCGATCATAAGGAGTTAAAGATATAAGCAATCATATATGCTGGCGTGACGTTACATAAAACGGAAGTGGGTTTTGACTTGTTTTAGAAAAATGCAAAATTCTGCGAATTGGGCAAAACTTTTGTATACAATTTTTTTCAATGAGAAAATCTCGAAATGAGTTAGGAATATATTTTAAATTGGCTAATATTAGTTCATTTTGATAATTTTCCCATAAAAAAATGATAAATAGTGTTTTTAAGTACTTTTCATTTTTTGGTCTCGGTGAACTTTTCTGTGGAAATGCCCATATGTTAAATTTTTTTCTTGGCATAAATATCTGGATTTAGGAGTTTTAAAAAAAAATCAAATGCGCTGAATAAGTATAGCAGCAAGTATTTTAGTTTTCTGTCAATTTTCTCAAAATAATTCATCCCCTATCAGCTAGTGTGGTGTTCGAATTTCTATAGGAACAATCTAGGCTACCAACAAATGCTCTAATTAAGAGAATTTCGTTGCATTTATATCAGCATATTTGGCAGAGCTATAGCCAGTTTAAAAGAAAAATACATATTTCAATTTATGGAAGGAAAACTAGATTGTCACTCTAAAGCTGTATAGGAACTGCAAAGAGGCTACACTCAGGAAAAATCGCATAGTAAAAACTATAACAAAACTATAAACTAAAACTATGGCGCAACCTTTAGAGAGGACGTTCCAAAAAATTAATATTTTTTTTTTATTAATTTATAAAGTTTTATTTTGACTTAAAAATTTGTTATTAATTTGAGTTAGTATACATTTTTAATTAATCATAGAACTTTTTAGCGGGCTCTAGGTCTATAAGTTATGATTTTCATCATAACATTTCTATATATGCTATATAGGTTTCCACATAATTTTGGGAGTTTGGTCAAAATCGGATGCATATATCGTATAGCTGCCGTATAACAAACTGGCAAGAAAATGGCCAAAAGTGCGTCATCTATTGCTGAGTTTGTAAAATCGTTCAGCTAACATTGTTCAAAGTGAAAATTAAATTGTTGAGTAAGAATCATTAAAAACCTCTATTTATATTTATTATACCAGCTGCAAGGGTATATCAACTTCGGCCAAGCCGACTTTAACTTACACTCTCGTTTTTATACCCTTGCAAAGGGTATTATAATTTTGCCCAGAATAGAAATAGAAATATAGAAACATAGAAATATTCATTTCCGACCCCATAAACTATATATATATTCTTGATCAGGGCGACGAGCTGAGTCGATTGAGCTTTGTCCGTCCGTCTCTCTGTCCGTCTGTTTCTACGCAAACTAGTCTCTCACACAGAGTCTTCTTTTTACTGCACACTGCTAATATGTCGGAACGGACCGGATCGGATGACTATATCTTATAGCTGCCATAGGACCGATCGGTCGGATAATGGGTCTTTGTGAAAAAAAACTTTTTTGTTTTCAAGTAAATCGTTCTTAAGGTCGGGAATTATTAATATTAATCGCTTTCAAACTAATTTGGAAAAGTTGATCGACAACGGGTGACTATATCTTTTGGTTGCCATAGGACCGATCGGTCGAAAATGAGTCTTAGTAAGAAATTTGTTTTGTTTTTTATACTAGCGTCGTTAAACTCACTGATTACTAATTCTGTATGGTTTCAAATATATTCGCAAAATTTGGGTCGAAATCGGATGACTATATCTTATGGCTGCCATGGGACCGATCGGTCGGAAAATGAGTTTTAGTAAGAAAACCTTTTTTATTTTAAATTTTATCTTTCTTAAACTCGGCGATTGTTAATTTGATGTTTTCAAAACGATTCGCGAAATTTGGTCGAAATCAGATGTTTATCTGTCGGAAAATGAGTTTTAGTTACAAAAATTTTTGATTTTTAGTTAAGCGTTCATAAACTGTGACGTTTGCATTTGCAAGCGTATAAAAACTTCGGCACAGATGAAGTTAGCTTGGCTTTCTCGTTTTTTTTAAAACACACCTCCGATAATTGTCATTCGTTATCAAAAGCTGACTTTAACAGCTGCCATATTAACAGGATTCGATATAATGAACATTTCTGGTATGTTACATATTGAAGATTGGTGTATTTTGCTTTTGTAAAAGGACTTTTTGTTAGAAAAATGTGATAATAACCCAAGGTGCTACCAATTGACGTGCGTGTATTTTCGCTCACATGCGTGTGCGACGCTGCTGCTGCTGCTGGCTGGCTTGTTAATGATAACGGTAAAACTGATAAACGCATTCAAACAATGCGAACAGCTGCAGAAAGAAATTATTTGCACCTCTCTCCAGCTGTGTGTGTGTGTTGTCAATTAGAATATCGTTTGGTTAGCTTTGCTTGACCGCCATTTCTCCTTCTTGCCCATAAAACTAAATGAATCAAAAGATGTTGTTTTGTAATTTTTATAATCGCTAACGACGACAGGCGGCTTGAAAAATATGTTGCAGCCATACGGTATATTTTACTGTAATGCAACAGCAAAATGGAGCAGCAGCAGCAACAACAACGTTCTAAAAATACACACAGACACTAACAAGACATAAGCAGGCAGGCTGGTAGCCAGGCCGGGCTCTTTTTTTCTTCTTTTTTGCCCCTGGCAAGTAACATAAACATTAGTGCCCGTCCGTCCAGCAGCCACTTTTACGACTCGACTCCAGTGCTTTAACTTCTCTTTTTTTTCTTCTTATTGTGTATGCATCTTCAAGCTGGCGCTGCTGCGGCTAACGCACGCGCGCACGCTCGCCCAAGCGTTGCATTGTGTTCGTGTTGGTTGGATTACAAAAAAATCAAAAAAAAACCAACTTTTTCTCTTTATGTCTGTCAAGAATGTGGCGGCAAGATGGGCAGAGATTGAAAGAGATGGATACTTAAAATGTGAAATGCAAAAAGCATTTCGTGGGCGACAAGTTGTTGCTGCCGCTGATTATGGTCTACTCGCCACTGCTGGTTGGTTATTTATAAAACATTTTGTGATTTCCTGCAAAATGATACAAATTTACCAGAGAACATGACGAACTTTGAATACTCTTAGAATATGAGTTAGCCGTGTTTTAGAGCGGCAAGCAGTAGGGAAAGTAGATTGGCTTATTCTACGCAACACATCTTCATTAAAATGCGCTCATGTGCTCTTGCACCTGTTCAAGGGGTGGACCGAACCAAAAACCTGGAACCTGAAATTCCAACGCGGCCCCGGAAAATACTCAAAACCGAAACCGTAAAGTTTGGGTTCTTTCAGTCCATTCAGTTCCAAAAATATCGGTGCTCTAAGAAATTCAAAATAGCGGTTGTGATCAAGGCTGCAAACCGGTCCTGAACCGAACCCCATAGAACCGGTTCGGTTCGGGATTTTTGGATACCTCAAACCGGACCATGAACCGAACCTTTTAAATATTAAACCTCCCGAATCTTAACCCCAACCGAAACCAATGTATACAAAAATTGGTTACGTTCAAACAATTATTTAAGTCAATTCTTAGGAACTTTTATAACTTTCTTAATAAAGGGTGATTTTTTAGCAACTTTCGTTTTGCTCGCACTGTTTTTAGCAGCTCAGCTCTTCTCGTGGCACACGTTACTGTCAAACATGTTCAGTTTGGTCTATAATTTAACCATGGATCGACTTACAAACGAACAACGCTTGCAGTTTATTGAATTTTATTATCAAAATGCATGCTCGATTAAAAACGTGCATCGTGCACTACTTCAATTCTGAGGCGGCTATTCGGAATCTTGTGACTAAATTGTTTGACATTAAACCACCAACACGCATACCTAGAGTGCGGGCAGAAGAAAATATCGCAGCTGTATCCGACAGTGTTGTTAATGACCGTGAATTATCGATTCGGTGCCGTTCGCAGCAATTGGGCCTCTGTTACTCCACTACGTGGGAAATTTTGCGGAAGGATTTGGGTATAAAACCTTTTAACATACAGCTGGTGCAAGACTTCAAGCCACACGACCTACCACAACGGTACAAGATAACGAACAACAAGACGGTGCCACATGCCACGCGAAACAATGGTCAAATTTAGAGGCGAGTTCGGTGAACAGTTTATTTAATTTCTGGGGCGGTCAACTGGCCCCCTAGATCGTGCGATATAACGCCTTTAGACTATTTTTTGTGGGGCCATGTTCATGTTCAGGCTGTCTTTCCGTCTCTTTTGGCAATGATTCGTGCGTGGGCTTGTTGCCACAGTAGATGGTTTTCAAGGTCGATACTGACGCAGCACTCGTTAGCGATGTTAAACCGTATTTCAAAGAACTGGGATCTTTCGCCCTGAAGTTGCCTACCTATGATCTTCGGCAATCCTTATCTATCTATCTTTATTATTTTGTTTACGTAGTTGAAATGGGTATGCAGAGAGTACGTGAACAGCGAGGGCAGACCAGTTTCTATAAATATTGCGTAATTTGGGGAAGTTGAGGGGACCCTAAATACTTTTTTGATGAAGAAGGTGAGGACGCGCTCGACATATTCATAGGATAAGTGGCCCCATACTTGCGATCCATAGCACAGGATTGAACGTACAGCCGCTTGGAAGACTGCGTATTTTGTGCTTGGTTTGACGTTTTTCCTGCTAAGCAGATTTTTTCATGACGCTTTTAAGGTCACTTTTCCATCTTTCAGTTTCTCGCAAAGGTGAGCTTTAAATTACATATTGTGAGTCACTAGTACTCCTAGGTATTTATAGCTCTTCACCCTTTCAAGGGTAACACCGTCTATCGTCCAGTCTTCTAATCGTGAGTAACGACCGCCGCCCTGTCTAATTATCATGATTTTTGATTTGTCCGTGTTAATTTGAAGGCACCATACTCTACAATATTCGTGAAGCTTATCAATCATTTTCTGGAGCATTTGCGGAGAATCGTCAAAGAGACACATGTCGTCGGCATACATCAACACATGAATTTTATGCCTTTTTTTCTTTAATCAAGTCCAAATTCTTTTAAAAAGTCACACTTTACTATGAACGGAAAACATAATTTTATAGTAAAGAATTTCTTGAAGTGATAATTAAAGACGGGTTTTAGAAAACCCAATCCATATTACGATTTTGACAAGGAATTGAAATATAAGTAAAGTTGGAAAAGGGGAAAACAAATCTCTTAGAAGGTGAGGCTACCTTTAAAAATTTGAAGTTCAGGACATTTTTAGAGGCCCTAAAAATGGGACCATTCACCAGATAATTTCGTTTTACCATTTGTGATTTAAGATGGCCTATTTTTTCCTAAAAATTCAATCAAAGCCGTTTATCATAAGCCAATAAACATTTTTTTTTTACGGATGATCTTTGATGTAAGATTCTGATGTTTAATGTATGCTAGTGAACAAGGCAAATGTAAACTCGATTTGAGTTTTTGCGATCTCAAACATTTTTTCTTGAAGTGAGAACATGGCTCGTTCATGCACTGTTTTTGTCCAATGTTCTCGGTTTTTTCCCTCTGTGTATGTGCCTATCGCAGTTACAAAATATAACTGATCTGCCTTAATGGTGTCGCGTGCCAACTTTGTTTGGACTTGTCAAGAATCGGCCATACTATGTGCAACATACTGGGATTGATTGATGGTTTTGTTTACAACCTCAATGTTTACCGATTTTTCGTGTATTTTCGGCTTGTTCTCTGTTCAAAGTTCTCTTAATATGAAATTTGTAAATTATAAATGAAGAAAAATGATACGAATGATTTTTTTTTTGGTTTGCCCTCGCTTATGTTACATTTCGATAATGAAGCCATAATAAAGCCTCATCCCAAACCACACAAACAAAAAACCAACCACACGACTCAATTAAACTACAACGACAACAAATGCTGCGACGACGAGTGTTCAGCTTAACTGGAGATCATTTGTCACAACATTCAACCATCACCTTTCCAATTGTTCGATAATTACTATAACAACTAAACTCAATCCGTCAGCAGAGATTTTTCTTTTTCATGTATTTGTTGTTGTTGTCTTTTTTTTTTGCGGTTTTGCATTTTTAGAAAGCGCCAAAACAAGTGCAGTAATCAATTATTACGAGAAGCGAAGATGCGGTTGAAAAGTAAAAGTTCAGCCCAGACAACAAACAAAAAAATTAAAAATTATAAAAAGTTTGCCAAAAACCGTTAGAACAACTTTTTAGCCGGCTGGCTTTTGTCATGTAAATGGGAAACCCCGACCTGGCGCTGGCGACGATCACTTTTTACGATGCACACTGGGTCGGTAAACACGAAACACAAAATTAGAAAAAAATATAAAATTAATAGTCAGCTGCCGGAATTTGCTTTGTTAGACTGTAGCTCAAGTAAAAAGTGGAAAAGAAAATGTAATTTCTTAGCAATTTTGCGTTATGCGGCATAATTTCTTTGAAGAAAGCCTCGTTTGAAATCCTTATTACCGTCCGCCTAGAAGTATGAAATTTTTTCTCAAGTTTCTTTCAGAATTCGCGAAAAATATATTTTCTAAAGCTTTTGTAATAAGATTAAAATAAATTACGCAAGCATCGAAATCTTAAAAGAATTTCAAAATTTTGTACATAATAAATTTGGAGATAGATTGCTTAAAGTGGTTCAATTGACTGAAAATTAGAGATGTCGAAAATATTATCGATATATCGAAATATCCATATTTTTGCCCAAAATGGCGATATATCGAAAATCAAATATTTTTTGGTGATATTTTTCGGTTATATTTTTGTTTTGTTGCGAATAACTATTTCTTGTGCTCAAGCTTGTCTCTGGACATGTAAAGCAAAACGTTTAAAAGTTATTTTATTAAAGTTGATGCGCAGAAATCGCAATAAAGTTGCAAAGGCGCACTTAAAAGCAAAACATAAAGATGCTTGGCTGAAATGCAGCCCTTCTTTAAAAACGCTAAATGCAAGTATAATTGATTTTGACTTCTGCGAATTTGTGGGAATTTTAATTTACCATTGTATACCCTGGATTGGGACCCCATTAAGTTCTGGATGGAAGAGAAAGACGCATTGCCAGTACTTTCTGACTTGGCATTGTCATATCTTATAACACCGTGTCATCGGAACGCTTGAATTCGGATATAAAAAGTGTGGATTCTGACACCAGAAAACCTATGACCGATGAGCACATAACAAAACGGGTCTTCCTAAAATGTCTTTCTAAGTATCATTGGTAAAATCAGAAGTATTTCGTTTCGTAGATTTAACTGAATACGTTTTTTTCTATGCTTTGTAGTTCGAATGCTCTATTTTGAAAGACACTTCTTTCGGTCCATAAATTTAAATTCATGAATAAGTTTGCAGAACGTCTTATGTCATAAATGAAATAAGAAATAAATATCTTTTAATTTAATAAATACAAATTAAATCTATATATTTTAAGCGCAGTCAGAAGGCAGTTCATATTAGTCAATAGACCTGTTCATTGTTAAGATCCGGGCTTTTATTGAAAAATATCGAAAATATCGATAAAATCGATATTTTTTACACCAAAATATTCATATCGAAGTGATACTTCATCTATATCGTAAAAAATATCGATATAGATATTTTTGAAATATTTGACCAACCCACCGAAAATCCTCAAAAATGTCTCTAGTCAAAAGTCATTATATCCTGGGGTTAAGGGTTTGAATGCACCTTATCATACTCTTAATCCTCAGAAAGTTTTGGTTTGTTTGCTCAATTTTGGTTTCAGATTATCTTTATCGAGATTCAAGAACAGCTTTTAGACTGAGATTTCTGGCCCCACTGTGCGATGTAGGTGCGCAAACCGATGGATGCAATTTACAGTTGGGCCACAAACGAAACGACAACAGACGACAATCAAAAAATCAAAATCAATAACGAAATGAAATGATTTCAAATAGAGAAATCAATGAAAGCCAAGTCAAGCGAAGCCACAAAAGAAGCGGAGAGCGGGGAGCGATGCGCGTGCAGACAAAACGGTTTCGGGTTTTCGTCTTGGATGGATTAAGCGTCGAGAGTTGGAGAGTCAGTGTTGCTACAACAATTAAGCTGGCTTTGGTTTATTGAACGTACATACATTGTATCTTGAAGATAGCGCAGCTACAAATATGTATCCGTAGCAAAACAGTTAACTGTTGTGGCAACATTGAAATTACCGCTGCAGATAAAATGATTTATGCGCCAATTATATGGATCGCGAACAGCCGCGGCCGAGCGCGGGAAAGTCAAATTGTAGAAAATGAACAGACTTGGGGCAGGCGCAACTACAATCTATGCTCAGTTCAGCTCCCTGGCCCCCATGGCATGCACATTAATAATTTGTTCGCATTTTCAATACATAATAACAATGCGCATAAATATTGTGCGCGAGTTTTGCAAATTGCATTAGCCACAACAGAGCTGCAGGGTAGCCGGGCCAAGCAAGACAAATCGCACAGCATTGAAGTTAATCCACTTATGCCACATCTTTCACAAGAATTTAGGATGGGCTCCCAAGGCAAAGAGGAAAAAAAAATAAGAAAAAGAAATCTTACATTCTATAAAAAAATACTCCTCGTTCCAGGCAAACTAGTTCTTTCGTGCCAACGAAAGATACCCCTAATTGTTAAGCCCGTTACTTGTAGAGTAGAAAAAAAGGGTACATTAAGTTTGTGCAAATGTATGTAAGAGGTCCAGGCACTAGTCAATGACAAACACTCAAACAGTTTCGTCATTTACGTTTTATTATTGCCAAAGTTCAAAGCAACAAATTGGTTGGTAAACATTGACGACAGTGATCCTTAATGTGGATTTAGTTGTTGAATTGTCAATGATTTCTTTGCATATACACTCCCGCTCAACTGAATAGCTTTCAGCACATCCCAAAGAGTAAAATTGCTATTTTTAATTAATAACTTGTTAATGAAACATGAAAGTTTCCAATTTTTATTTTTTTCCAAACACTTAATAAAACCATTATCCTTTTTTGGCTCAACTGAATAGGTTCATAAACTTAAAATTAAAGAAAAATTATATTAAGTAATAATTCACAGTTGTTGTTCATTCTAATCATGGAGAATGAGTATTAGAGATCAAATTTGAGCTGCCTCTCAATTTTGGTGGTGCTAAAAAGATACTTTAAAGTGCCAGTAGGAAATCACAGTGTTTAGAGCGAGACTCTTCCCAAATGTATCCAGAGACCGTAAGTGAGAGCGGAATAGCTGACCAAATGTATCCAGAGAGCGTAAATGAGAGCGAATAGCTGACTAATTTCTGACAGAAGCGGTGCCGAATGAGCAATTTTGCAGTCTAGATATTCTAGTCTATGATTCTAATAGCCTTGATTCCACTGACACATACAATTCCATGCACTTGAATAGGGACAAGCATTTTAAAACGAATATACGTATATTTGCCTGAAACAAACAATTTAAATCGATGAACAAATTTTTTTTTACCATTTAGTATTTCGTTTTTTATTGAATTATAAAAAAAAACAAGATAGAAAGTCGGTCAAGCCCGACTATAACATACTCTGCACCCTTAGTGTCGCAGCTCGCATTTGGTCACGAGTCAAACGGCCAGTTAACACACAACGCAGTGCGCTCTCTAAGTCTCTCTCTCTCTCACTAAGATTGCTTCTGCTGAACGCAATGCTTAGGTTATGGGTGGGGTGGGTGGGGGGTGTTAACTGACCGTTTTTTGCTCATAACTTGAGTATCGTTCATCCGATCTTTATCATTCCTTCAGCAAATCGATAAATAATTTTGAGTACTAGATATCTCTAGAAAGTACGAACCATCTATCATCAAAACTGTAGGAGATATGACATTTTTTCCAAATTGCGGGGGCGCGAGGGGGCGTGGCGAAAATTGAAAATAAACTTGATCTGCCTGCAAGTATAGGAAATATATGTCCCATACATGTCAAACCTCTATCTCTTACCATCTCTGAGATCTCTTCATTCATACGGACGGACGGACAGACGGACAGACAGACAGACAGACAGACGGACAGACGGACATGGCTATATCGAATCGGCTGTTGATGCTGATCAAGAATATATATATACTTTATAGGGTCGGAAATGATTCCTTCTCCCTGTTACATACTTTTGCACAAACTTTATATACTCTACGTACCTTCGGTACAGAGTATAAAAACTTTTTCAAATTAACATAGTCTTTTTCTATAAATTTTTTTTGTGCGAGTTCTTCAAAAATTGCATATTTTTATGCAGCACTTGAATAGGGACAGATGTGATTTCATCATTTCAAGTCTTTGCTCGAAAGCATATGACTTGGCGGAAGGAATGGCATACAACACTTTCTGTCCTGTCAACATAGCCGTGAGAAAGGTGTTATGGTATGGGGTGCCATCTCACATTATGGAACATGCCAAGTCATATGATTTCGAGCAAAAGACTTGACGAGAATCTTTACGTTTGTTATTAAGTGGTGGTCTTTTTCAATCTTTTTAGATGTTCAGCTTTATGTAAAACTCTCCGTACAGTATCGACACTTGCATTTAATTATAAATTAAATGAATTTTGGTAGCTGAACTGTGTGAATTTGAAGCTTCTCGAACAATTCGACGCTTTGCAGTACGTGAAAGTGCTTTGTAGGTGCGGCCTTTCATGTTACTCTCATAATTTGATGGGTTATTAAGAAAATTGCATATAAAACTTGAGCTTTTTCCAATTTTTTAAGCAAATTTGCCTGTACGTAAGGTTACACTCCTTATACGCAATTATTTTGGCTTTTTCTATATCAGTTAATGCTCAGAATATTTTGTTTATATTTATAACGTTAATATGTTGACAAAATATAAACTTCATCATGTGGAGTTTTACTCAGAATGATGAAATTACATCTGCCCCTATTCAAGTGCTGAATAACTTCATACATTCGATTTGGCACAGAATTATAATATTTCTCAATAACTTCAAGCGAAAATGTTGAACAGGTTCCCAAATATTCTTGATAATATTAAGGTGTGTGGAGTATGACGGTCACTCGAGCAATTTTACAGTTTGATCGCTTATCCACTGTTTTACTACTCTGACAGTATGAATGGGGGCGTTGTCCTGCTGGTATTATCTATTGAATCCTTCCAAAAATGTTCGAGAATGGTGGAAAAGCCCTTTTTAGTTTGCCCAAATGTTTGACCCTTCGAATAATGCGTTTTACAGTTGCCTCCGCATTCTTCTCTTATTTTCGAAGCAGAACGATAAGAATTTGAAGTTGTTCTGATGATAAATCTTCTGGATGCTGCGTACTGAACTCCTCCTTTCATATTATTTTCATAATCTGATTCATTTAGAATAAAATTACCAACAAAATTTTGGCTTCGTCCAATGTGTTTAGCAATTTCACGGTGCTTTAGGCCGGATTCGACATATCTCTTTATTTGGCCTTTTTCAAAGTCGATCAATTTCTTTTCGCGACCCATTTAAAAAAAAAAAAGGAGAAAAAGAATTAAGTCACTTAAGTCACTGCCCTCTAATGAGCCAAAAAAAATGCTGGACTTTTTGCGAGTTTCGGGTTTACCGTGGCACAAACCCAGTTACTTTTGTCTGCTATTTCATTTGTAAACAAAAGAAGGTTCTAAACGTGTAACAAAAATAAATGTATTTGCAATTGAAACTGAGAGAGAAACGAATGTATGAACAGCATTTTGTGAACCTATTCAGTTGAGCGGCAGTGTATGTATAATGCTCTACATCTCTATATTAGCCAAACCGCTTAACCAAGAGAAATTTCATTTTAAGCAAACCTTCAAATATGATTGAAAAAAATAATTTGAAAAATTTGCTTCTACAGTGGATGAATATGCCCGAAAAAGTTTGTAGCCGATTGACGTAAATCTCTGGTTTAAAGCAAAGTATGCGAAATAATTGTTTCTGATTTTTGAAATTCCTTCCAATTTTCCAAAGGAAAATTACCGACATTTTATTATGGAAATATTTTTTTTCAAGCGATTGACTTTCAATTTTTTGGGTACTTCAATACTTAATTACCATTACAATTTCCATTATTTCCTAATTAAAAATTACAATTACCACAAGAATTAGTTCAATAATTGTACCTAAAAATTTAATTATTGGTAATTAAAGTAATTTCAGATGCACTTTTTCATTACATGAAAGTAGTTGTAATGGTAATCAAATGTTTAAGTACTCAAAAAATTGTGATGGTTTATTGACTTACAGCCCTGCTTAAATGCTGACAAATAATTAGAAATCTTCCCGATTGTTCAAAAATCCGTCCTAAACTTTGACGTTCGGATTCGGCGTTAAGCTGTAGGTCCCTTTCTCTTGTGCGAAAATTTCCAGCACACAAGCCAAGAGATTGAGAAAAGCTCGGCTTGCCCCTTTAAGGCTGTGAAGTCAAATATTTTTATATAATTCTCACCATAGGGTTGAAAAATTCCGTGTCACACTGGAGAATGTTACGTGTCCGAAATGGCCTACGTTCCCGGTCGTGACCTAAACCATTTAAAATACACGTGACGGGATTAAACTGTTATTCTGAAATTCCCAAGTGCCCTGAAAATTTGGTTTTGTTCCATTGGACGGCTCGGGATGGAATTTAATATGTGCAATGGAATCCAATGTTTTGTCTGGCTTTGATATTTAATGGCTAATACCACGCCAAAATTAAACCCACACTTAAACCCACTCGAGCTCATCCTAATCCAAATTATTAAATGTGGTTTCGATCGAAAAGGAAAAAGGAAACATTCCTGTATATTAATGTTAGAGGGAATAACCATTATGGTGACCGTAAGTTTCTGAATGTGTCGTCATTATCCTACTACAAAAATCCTAACCTATGTACTCTTTCTTATAAATCCAAATCGGTCGCTTGGGTGTGAAAAAAACTCTAGTCCAGAAGATTTCAAAATCTTTTTCCAATCTGATCTGATCCCATCGCGACCCCAAATTTCAAATTCGATACCGCCCCGCCCGAAACTCAGTTTTCAACTCGCTTTCTATTGCGTCGCAGAGTCGCTTTGCTTGTAGTTTGCATGCAATTTTATTGTGGCCTTAGAGGGCGCAATGGGCCATTGTATGCTGTTTCTAAAGCTTCTAACTGAGCGAATTCAAAGTTTATGCTTCTTCGGTTAGATCTGAAAGAATTCAAAACTTGAATTTCATTCGTTTCAGTTCTGGACTCAAACTCTCAATCCTTCGATCGCAAATCTCACATCTTCATCAAATGCCATTCGTTCCAATACTGGCCTAGACGAACGACACGGACCAGTGATTGCATTTATGTCTCACTTGACAACCAGCTGAACCAGTTGGGCATCACCCAAAAGTATCTTTGGCATCTGCAACAAGTTTATCTGCTGCCGCTGATGTTGCACAAAACTTGCACTTGTGTGGCATGCGCCATGGCGCATTGGCATGGGCATCGCCTCCAAAAAACCATTGAACAAAATGAATTTGCAACGACACCTCCTCCAAAACGACAAAGGCCACTTAAAGCGGGCGCATAAATCAAAGAGCGCCAGCGATAGGCACCAAAGCCGATTGCCCGAGGAGTGAAAAGCAGCAAAAGAGTGAGATTTTGTATTTATTATCATCAACGGAAATGTGGATGCTGGTATGGTTCAAGTGCATTGAACTCTCATTGTGGTCTTCCCTATAGCAGCAGAAGCATATCAATTATTGTGATTGTAAGCTGAAAAAGGAAGCGACAGAAGTACCACAAGAAGTTCAGCTCAAGTATTTACATACTCGTACACTGAAGAAAAATAAAAGAATGTCATGCTCAAATGAGAGCGTTTTGTAACTTAATAATTGAAGTTTTCAAATAATAATAAAATATTAATTTCATAGTCCACAAACAGGTTAGTAAAACGTTCGGAAATTAAAGTTGCATAATCTAAATTTGGAAAATTATATAAAATTAAGTATTTTCAAAATCTCAATAAACATAAGATCGCATTTTATGTTTACAGGATTGAATAACACCCAAACGCACTTGAAATGAGTATTTATTTAATTAGTTCGCAGGCTTGGCATTTCCAAAAACTTTTTAAGATTATACCTTCCGCAGAATTCCTGATTAATTTTCTGTGTGTAAATTCGCCTAACTCTGATAACTCTGCATATGGTTGATTATATACATATATGGCACATAAAGTGAGTTTTAGTTTTGCAGGAAACGTCACATGAATCACAAGCAGGGCGTGAGTTGAAAGCGAAACCTTTGCAAAGAACAACTGCAACAAGACATGACTCAGCGCAAAAAAAAAATATGAACAGACAGACATACAGACGGTCAGACAGCAAGACAGACTGGAGAAGCGAGCCCAAACATGGGGGAGTTGAACAAAGAAATTGAAAACAAACAGCAACAAAATCAAAAACAACAACAAAAGGTGTTTGCAACCAAATAGTTGTGTGATTCGAAGTCTGTTTATACATACCCTTTAAAGATGGCATGGAATTTTTTGTTATATTTATGCGAATTTTACATACATATATGAGATTCCCATTACAGATATGATTCTCCTTTTAGGGAAGTGAATACAAAGTGCTCTTCAGCTTATCAATTTTAATTAATATATTCGACACCTAGAACATGTTGTACAGAATTCGTGGTTAGAATTACAAGATTCTGTACCTATCCTGAGCCCAAGGCGAGAGTTTGGAGTTTTTCAATGGTGGTTAAAGACTAAGACCAGTTTTTGTATGCTTTTTTTCACTTTTTTAAACAAGGTTTGAACTGAAAGCTAACGAAACCTTTTCCATTTTGTTGCTTCGATAGTTAAACCCTGCAGTTCTTCGTCTCAGTACTGAACTTATCACTGCTGAACTCAGAACTGAGAAGTAGATATTGTTCCAGTTCATGACTGATTTCAGTACTTTTTTCAAAACTACCCATGAATTCAGTACTTAAATCCTTGCCTAAAAGATTCAGCTCTGATTTAGTACTGTGCCATTCTGAAGGGAAGTTCTAGTCTGAACTATCCGAAACTTAACAATAGGTTTAAACCTCTGAACTGAAGCTTTTGCCTCATGTTGTTTATAACAATCGATGAGTTTGTTAAGGTCTTTTCTTTAGAGTCCGTACAGGTAGAGAAAATAATCAACTTGATAGTCTACAGTCTGACCACAGTCTATGCCCTAGATGCACAATTGTTTTTGTAAACCATCGAGTTATTATGAAGAACCTGCGCAGAGAGATGACTCGGTGTGTAGCCACCAGTGTTGCCAATTTGTCCTTTTGAAACTGCGATTTCCGGATTTATTTTCTAGTTTTTTTTTTTGTTTTAGGGCGCTCAACAGTTTATCACTTACAACTATCGCTTTCATTTTAATTTTTAGCCTTCGAAAAGCATTTTTCAAAGCGATGCAGCCCTGTTTTATTTGGCTGTAATCGAAATCAGTCGTATAGAATATCGATTCATTGCGCCAAAACATGTGGCCAAAATGATCAAGTTCCTGATAGTTGTCTTCGGTTAATTGGAACGAATGCATCATATGCACACGAAATTGATGCAGAAAATACCACTCTCGATGTGAATTAAACGAAAATAAAGCTATTTGAAACTCCACGTCAGACGGTACAGACGTGTAAAATAATTGTCCCTGAAGATGGTTGCCGGTGAACAACCGAAATATATCGGAAAAACAGCATACACATCTGTGTGTTTCATTTGACCTCGAGACGGTAAAACTCAAAATTTCTACAATTTAGTAAGGTCGCCAACTATCAACTTTTTGATATTCATTAAAGCTTTATTATATTAATAAGGAAACATTG
This sequence comes from Lordiphosa magnipectinata, assembly GCA_037044535.1. Classification (NCBI taxonomy): domain Eukaryota; kingdom Metazoa; phylum Arthropoda; class Insecta; order Diptera; family Drosophilidae; genus Lordiphosa; species Lordiphosa magnipectinata. The sequence goes on from JBAMBO010004114.1 coordinate 82,206, forward strand.
CTTGTCCTGTTTTTTATCCTTAAAAAAAAATCTGTCCGTTATCTGTTTTTTTTCTTAGTTCAACCGTCCTTTTTTGTGTAGAGGCGTTGGCAACACTGGTAGCCACTATGGAACGCTCCGCTAAGAAATGCTTTGCTATTTCAGCTGTGCTCAAGTTTTCACTTACTTTTACAATTTGAGATTTCAACAAATTCGTGCTTATTAAATTTTAAGTGCTCCAAAAGCAAGCTTTTTGTTATCGATTCTGTTTCATTCCCAATTCGTTCTGCAATACTTGAAGTGGCAGAAGCGGCTGTATCGAAAAACTGATCGGTTATCGCCAAAGCCAAATCGCAGTTTAGCATGGCTGTATGTATCAGTATTATAAACCAGTAAGCGCAACTTTGAAACTTTTTGGATATATCCCATCTTTTAAACATCGTAAAATATGTGGAGTATACTAATTTTTATAAATTTTTTCTTTACTATAACGCGCCTTCTTATAACAAACTACATTATAATATGAAAAAACAAAAATTATAATAGTGTTTCCTCTGTGATAAAGTTCAAGTTCTTCACTCTATTTTAGTGTTTTCGTTCTTGTGTCTAAAAATAAAAGAACAAATACTGGCATGTTCTCAATTCCACTTCAACGACAACTTTTCGAAAGTGGAATCGATTCATGCTGAAAAGTTGGAAAGTTGTTGGTCAGTGAATGAAAAGTAATTGCCAAATTACGCACTCTTACAGTTTCTAGATGTGCATAAAGTGAATTTCCCTTGATTTTGTGATCCATTTAGAAATTTTAAGTGAAATTTGATTTGCATTTAAGTCATTAATTGATTTAAAAGGAACTTTTTTGTTTAATGTGTCCAGAATATAGCATTGCCCAACCAAACCGAAAAGTGAAACCTAAAAGTCAGCCTCTCTCATCTTAGACCGTTCCATTTTCGATCGTTTCGCTTAGAATTGTGGATTCTCTCTTATGTATCTAGTGCAGAGTTCCCCAGCGATAGCCCCAGGGGCACGAACATACTCGCCAAATCACACCGAATGCTTATCGAAGTCATGCATGACTGTGTGTTAGAGAGAGACACAGTCACATTTTCGCGCTCTCTGCTTGGGGAACCCTGATCTAGTGCCAATCTCGTTTGGACCATTGGTAAGCAAAAAGAGAGCCATTTCATTCGCATATACACGTAGAAGGTTTCTTCATGAAGTTTTTGTTTGTAGAGAAGAGGTGTGAAGGGGCAGTAAATACATGCAAAACTTCATCATCTAGCTGGCCTTTGCCTCATTCTGATAGATTCAATGCAGGCTTGATGAAATCGAAGATAGATTTATGAAGCAATCTTTACCGTGTAAACACGGACCTAGTGAGAACTTTAGTAGACCTGTTAAATATGACTCGGTATCGGTTGCGGTCTCTAATTCAGCCGATAGCTATATTTCGGTTGCAGTTATATCATGGGAAACGGACATAGGTGGCTTGTCCATTTCCAATACAGTTAAATTTAGCTTTAGGCCAATATAAATGCCTTGACCGAAACCGAAATTCGTTTTGGTTTTAATCTCTGATGGTTACTGAGAAATCTTTAGGAAGTTTTCTTTATCCTATTCCGACCAAGCCGCAGACGAAAATACTATGAGTTAATGGTCTGTTGGACTTCAAGATTGCAAGCCTTTAAAATTTTATAGTCCAAGGCAGCGATGGGCACGAAATTTGAGTTTGGGAGCAGCACAACAACAACAGAAACAACAACCGTTATCAGCGAGTCTCGTTCGACCAAAATGCACCTGTTACGCCGTCTGTGTGCGCGTCTTGCAGGTGCTGTGCTCCGATTCGCATGGATTGTGCACAATTCGAAGCGAGTTAATTACGCCGCAGTTTATTATATGACTGACTGACGCCAATTGCAGAAAAAAAAATCTCGGAGCAATGGAAGCAAGGGTGTTCCCACCGCTGGTCTAAGGTACGGTTGTAAAGTTCGAACCCGTCTTGAAATCTAAGGTTCGGTTCGGTACGGTTGTAAAGTTCGAACCCGTCTTGAAATCTAATGTTCGGTTCGCGGCTCCTTAATTTGAGTTTATGGGTTAAGCACCACGCAAGTGTCTATAAAATATTTTTGAATTTATTCTTCCGCGGGATCCTAACTTTTAATGTTCGATTTCTGGCGAAACTGGGCAAAATTTAATCAAATTTTTGTGTATAATTGAATAGGTTGCTTAAGCTATTTTTCAAACCGAAACTAGTTTCAGTACGGTTTTAGGTTCGTAAGATCATAAATTAAGATAAAAATGTAGATGATAAACGGTTCGGCGAGGTTTGGTTCTGGACCGGTTTGCAGCCTTGAAGAAAGGTGAATTTCTAAAAGATTTAGTTTAAAAGATTCAATTTAAAATATTTTAAGAATATATTTGTCCAGTTTTAAATATACCTACAGAAAGTACCATTCTAGAAAGGACTTTTTGCTCAAAGTTGGAATAATTTAAGAATATTATTTATAACTCCAACCTTTTCCTTGTTCTGCTAAAATACATGTTGGGAGTTGCAGCGAAAGTCTGGATGATTTCGAACACAATCACTTGCTCTTACTTATATTAATAACTTTATAATCAGCAAGTTGTCCTACAAAATTAAATTTTTTTAGATAAAATACCTATCTATAGCTTATATATCCCGCTTTTTCTCTATATTTAAAATTCCATTGCCAGTCATTTAAAAATAGATCCATCCACACTCCCTCAGCGGCTGGTCTCCAGCGGTGAGTGGTGCGAGTGCGTGTAAAGTGCGTTCAAGGACAGTCAGACAGCTGCACTTGATGATGGATTTTATGTGTTTTATTTTATTTTATTTGATTTCATTTTTCGGGGCACGAGGGTGGGTATTTATACATATATATGTATGTACGTATGTATGTACTTTGCACATTGTCTTGAGAAGACTGTCGTGGCGACAATGGCTTCGGCCAAGTCGTTGATACTGGGGTGGGAGGAGCATACTGAGTACCTGATTTCCGGCTCGCAACGGAAGCATTCGATTGCTTGCTTGTTGGGTTGACAACGCGCTTTGCACAGCGAGAGAGAGATATGTACGTAGAAAAAAAAAACCATTAGCAGGCACCAAACGTGACTTGGTCGGGCGCAGGGACAGATGAATGCAATTCGCTCCTGGCATACTAATTGATGCCCGCTGCCCGATGACGGGGCTGGGTCGAAAATCCTTATTGAAAATTATTGATTTGCACATTTGCACCGGGTGGAATAGGGTAGGGCAGGGCCGAGTTGGTGTGTGTGTGCGAAATGAAGCAGAAATGGAAACACATTGTGTCCGTGCACTGTGGGCCATTAAAACAAAAAAGTAAATACTTATGAAAAGCCTATTTCCATACATAAATTTCATATTTGGATCGAGAATATTCAGTATCAGAACGGTAAAAATTAATATTCTTGATCCAAGAACGAAATTCTTGAATCAATAAATTTGATCATATACTTTTCAATTGCTTAGCTACTTATCCTCACCTTTCTCGCCTATAAAAATCCAACTAAGAACTTAAGCTCGATTAAAAGAAACACTTTTTCCAAAATTCAAGAACGAAAAGATTTTTTTCCAGAGCGTTCGAACCTAAATTATACGATTTACTTTTTTCTTAGTGTACTTCAAATTGTACTCTTGCTTTTTAGTAAATTTAGTCATTCTCATTGGTGTTTTGCAGTGTTCGTGACATGCGCGAAATGAGTTGTTTTCACACGAAAAAATACGAAACTAGTGTTGTAAAAATATCGATAGTTTGAACATCGATAGGGAACTCCATCGATATAAAAGTAAGAAAGTCGATCAAGCCCGACTATAATATACTCTGTACCTACAGTAGCAGCTTAAAGCAGCGCTGCTGAACAATAGATGGCGGCACTGCTTGCATTGAACAATGAGTGATTTTCAAAACTGGCCAATAGATGACGCCTCTACTAACGGGGCTTTAGCTATTAGGTTTGATAAGTAACTAACTTTATTGAACATAACTTAAGCTAACAATTATTGTTCGATTGTAAAGCGCGATGCTGCCGCCAGCCGCCTTGGCGGGAGCCAAGCCAGAAACTGAGCGCCAGGGATGGCGCGTGTTGGCGTTCTGCTACTGCGTTAGGGATGGTGGTCGATGAATAGTGTGACCAGAGGTGGCCAGGGCTGCCACAGTACTCCCCCTCCAGAGACCATGTGGGAACGAATGATGAAAGCCCTGAGTATAGCCGGGATGAGTGTATGTCCGGGGTGAGCATCTACAGGATTGTGCAAGTCCCAATGTGGAGGAATGCTTGCGTATACTTCTCGCTGTGATGTTTGTGTCGTAGCTGGGTCGATGAAAAACTTGCGTTGAGGCCGTTGCTTCGAGTGGGGGTCGACAAGCAAGTTCGCCTATGCAGGGTTGAGGTTGAATAGTCAATTGTACTGGGTATTGTACCCCGAGTAGAGACTTTCGTTTGCCACGCGTTGTGGACTTTCGCTTGCCACTCGTTGTGGACTTTCGCTTGCCACTCGTTGTGGACTTTCGCTTGCCACTCGTTGTGGACTTTCGCTTGCCACTCGTTGTGGACTTTCGTGGTGCCTCTCGTTAAGGACTTTCGATTGAGGTCGAGAACTTGTTGGTAGACTCAGGCTGGCATCAGTTGCCAAACAAAGAGCGTCTCGAGTCGTAGCATGTTGCTAGTGGTCGGTCAGGTGAGCGGATCGCTGATCATGAACATCGGCGACGACGAAAGATGCGATGAAGATCCGAATTCAGCCGCGCGACGTACCTCCATAAGTATGATAGATCGTCTGGCAGGCCGCGTACAATGTAAGATCTGAAAAATTGGTCGGACGCTTGACCAACGTGAGATCGGTTACATGTAGTTGATGAGTCGGTTAGGCGACAGACAGGAGGTCGGTGGACAATTTGCGTGGGCAGAGGTCGATGTCATGCAAGCGAAATGAGCGCTAAAGCATATGTATACATATGACCACATGCGTTGGTGTCTGTGTGTGTGAATGTGTGTAGGCGTTGCCGGCGTCGTTTTCTAACCAGGAGGTTTGTCGATGGTGTTTCACAAATTGCGAAAAAAAAAAATCCACTGCCAAAAGTACGAATGAGCGACTCCTGGTTGGAGTAAGGCCTGCTCGATGATCGCCGGCCGTGTGCTGTCCCAAATGTGCATTCTCAGCGCCAAAAATCTCGCCTCCGTATGTCCGCTTTGTCGGCGTCTGTCGTGTGTATGTGTGTGTTTTGCAAGAACGCGCGAAAATTCGTGATTGTATGCTGCAGACGCCGTGAGCATGTGTGTATGTGTGTGCCGCCCTGTCGCGGCGTCCGTCGCGGCGTTTGTCGTGTGTGTGTGTGTTTTGCCAGCGTCACTCGTGTGTGTGTGTGTTTTGCCGGCGTCACTCGTGTGTGTGTGGGACACACTTGGCCAAAAAGGCTAGAGGATGTTGCTGTTGTTGAGTTTCTGGCTCGCTGTTGTCGAAATAGCTAACTTAATACTGTTTGATTTTGATGATCGAAAGTTGTATGTCGAAATGAATCGCGTCACTGTATGGGTGTGTGAGTACGGGCTGCGTCCCAGAGCAGGCTGCTTGCCTGTGAGTGTGTGTATGTGTGCGTGTGAATTTCGTCAGAGGTTGAAATTAATTTGTTTAGCACACTGCTTTGAATTTGTTTGGTTTATGTCTATTGTTTGTGTTCTTTAACTTAGTCGGGGGTCACCACTTTAGTTATTAGGTTTGATAAGTAACTAACTTTATTGAACATAACTTAAGCTAACAATTATTGTTCGATTGTAAAGCGCGATGCTGCCGCCAGCCGCCTTGGCGGGAGCCAAGCCAGAAACTGAGCGCCAGGGATGGCGCGTGTTGGCGTTCTGCTACTGCGTTAGGGATGGTGGTCGATGAATAGTGTGACCAGAGGTGGCCAGGGCTGCCACAGGGCGGAAGAAACTTTCTTGTGGTCATAACTTGAGTATAGTTCATCCGATCTTTACCATTTCCTTGGCAAATCGATGAATAATCTTGATTACTCAATATCTCTAGAAGGTACGAACCATTTTTACGCTTAAAAATTGAAAATAAACTTTATCTGCCTGCAAGTATAAGAAATGTATTTCTCATACATGTCAAACCTCTATCTCTCACCATCTCTGAGATCTGTTTGTTCATACGGACGGACTATATTGACATGGCTATATCGACTCGGCTGTTGATGCTGATCATGATGATTCCTTCTCCCATACTTTTGCACAAACTTAATATACTCTGTCTAGCTTTGGTACAGAGTATAATTTTGATTTTTAATAAAGGAAATGAAATATCACCCCCTGGGTGTCAAATGTGGGGCAAACTCATTTTCAAAGTTACAAATCGAAAAATACCAGAAAACGTGACTATCGAATTTTGGAAAATCTATCCCCAAAGTCGGAAAATGACGGGAAAACTGTTTTCATCCGATTTAAATTTTTGCCAAATTAGCTTTAAACTCATTTTCAATCCTACACACACAATATATAATATTAGTGACTTTAAAATTTTGGTAAACCTCCTCCAAAGTCGAAATATGGACGGAAAACTGCTGTATGAAACTCTTTTGTTTTTCATCCGATTATCTCCAAGCAAATTTTCAAAGCTTCACATAACAATTTTTGAAAATTTGGCGGAATATTTTTTTTAAAAAAATCAACTTTTTGTTTTCCATTCGATCGGATAACCGGATAATATTCAGAGCTCCATCAAGAAATTCCACAAATAAACTATTCTCTTTTTTTATTGGAAAATTCAACCACCTTCGTGGTGGGGTAAATTTTCAATTTTCACCCAATTAGCTTTAAACTATTTACAAAACTACACATGCAACAATTTGGAATAAGTGACTTACAAATTTCAAAACAGCTACATACAAAAATGCGAGCGAAGCCGCAATTAAGAGCTGGTCATATATATAAAGATTCTGTAAACATTCTATACAAGCAACTAATCTGAACCAACTTTTTCGAAAAAGTTGCTTATATAGAAAAAAGGAGTATACATTTTAAGATAAATCAGTTTTGAGATTTATACATAAATAAGCAGTATTATTAGTTAAAAATAATATTAATAAAGTCTTTTAAGAATTGCTTTTTCTCTGATTCGACGCAAAAACAAGATCTCATTGCTTGTAAGTTTATTTTCCTATGCCCATTTTACCGCGACGTTGAAGGCATCTATCACAATATCGATGCTGATTCTGGTCTCTTCTTTCATATGACTTTTTTTGTTCGCGATGCTTTCGTCATTTGCTATTTCATCTTCTACTTCAAAAAGTATGTTGCTTGTGTAAAGGTTGCTTATAAAGAATGCTTATTGTACTAGCATATAACCCGTCACGTTTTGCTGCGCCTCCATCAGTATAGCCGACGCCAGTATAGAACAGAGTTCCCCAGCGATAGCCCCTGGGGCACAAACATACTCGCCAATTCACACCGATTGCTTGGCGAAGTCATGCAGAGAGAGAGATAATCACATTTTCGCGCTCTCTGCTTGGGGAACCCTGGTATAGAAGTCAAATATTCAGGCATGTTCTCAATTTCACCTCCACTGCAACTTTTCGAAAGTGGAATTGATTCATGTTCTCGCAACACCAAAACGAAAAAGTTTTTTGGTTTGAAAAGTAATGCTTGTTGGGCGGTGGAATGAAAAGTAATTGCCAAATTACGCACTCTTACAGTTGCAAAATGTACATAAAGTGAATTTTCCTTAATTCTGTGATCCATTTAGAAATTGTTAGTGAGCACAAATACTGTGAAATACTGTGACGAAAGGAAAATTCGAACGCCCTCAGTACTAGGCTTAAGTCTTTAATTGAGTTACAAGGAATTTTTTGTTTAATGTGTCCAGAATTTGGCATTGCCCAGACAAACCGAAAAGTGAAACCTAAAAGTCAGCCTCTCTCATCTTCGACTGTTCCATTTTCGATCGTTTCGCTTGGTATAGTGGATTCTCTCCTATGTATCTAGTGCCAATCTCGTTTGGACCAGTGGTTGGCAAAAAGTAAAAAGAGAGCCATTTCATTCGGAATTGAGAACACAAAAACGAAACCGGAGCGGAATTGCGTTCGATTTACTTTTCAATAAAGTAATGGAATTGAGATTATGCCTTATTATTTGACTTTTTCGACCTGCAGAGTTCCCGAATTTGAAAATATTATTTCATTTTGTGTACCCCACAGAGCCCACAAAACGAATCTTACATACATCGGTTTGAAATCAAGGTTTTACGACTTTGCCTTTTCCCTTATACGACTTTGCTGCTGGGTTTCCAAAACTAGTGCATAGTTTTTCCATTTTCTTTGCCCTAAAGAGATTTCAAATAGAATTTTATTCAGATCGGCTAGAAAGCAAAGATTGGACTTGAACAAACCCCCGCCCTCCATTTCCTGACTTTGCTAGTGGGTTTTTCAAAATTGGAGCCAATTTTTCCTATTTACTTGCCCTAAAAAGATTACAAGCTGAATTTTATTCCCCCGCCCTCTGTTATCCGACTTTGCTAGTGGGTTGTTCAAAATAGGAGCTTTTTTTCCGATTAGTTGGTCAAAAATACTTAATAACGGAATTTCATTCAGATCAGCTAAAAAATAACTACATATTGGCCTTGTACCCTCCCCCGAAAAAATAGTTTTTTTCATCCAGGTGCGAATTTTCCAACATCGGAAACTGAAATCACAAATTATTTGGCATTCTATCCTTACAAACCAAGTTTCAAGTCAAGCTGATGAAAAATGTTTTTCTGTATGTCGAATTTTTCGGGAATTTTCACACCCGCGAGGCGGATTTTCCAACATCGGAAATCACATTTCAAATTATTTCGTATTCTATCCTTACAAACCGAAATAAAAGTCAATCGGATGAAAAATAGTTTTTTTCATGCAGAATTTTCCGAGTATTTTCACATCGCAGGTGCAATTTTCCAACATCGGAAACTGAAATCACAAATTATTTGGCGTTCTATCCTTACAAACCAAGTTTCAAGTCAATCGGATGAAAAATTGTATTTTACATGCAGAATCTTTCGGGAATTTTCACGCCCGGGCGGCGGATTTTCCAACATCGAAAAATCACATTTATCACATCGAAAAATGACATTTAAGATTATTTCGTATTCTATCCTTACAAACCGAATTTAAAGTCAATCGGATGAAAAATAATTTTTTTTTATTCAGAATTTTCCGGGCATTTTCACACCCCCTGGGGTCGAATTTTCCCAAATATGAAAATCACATTTCAAATTATTTCGCATACTATCCTAACAAACCGAGATTCAAGCAATTTGGATGAAAAATAGATTTTCGCTTGCTGAATTGTCCGGGAATTTTTACAACATGATGTTCCTCATAATTCTAATAAGTATGATCCAAATCGGATGACTATAGCATATGAGTAGTTCTAGTGAGAAAAACTTTGTTTTCAATGTTAGCGTCTTTATACTTTCTAGTTGTGAATATTATCCGTTTCAACACAATTTTGGCGAATTTGATCAAAATCGGATGAATATATCATAAACTGCCATACAACAAACTGGCAGGCATATGGTAGGCTGCATGGGTATATAAGCATCGGTCGAGCCAAAGTTAGTTTTTTCTCTATTTTTAATGTTGAATTTCAATCGAAAACAGATTTTGAACAGAGAACAAAAAACTTAAATTTAAATTAGATAATATCTAAAATCTTGATGGATTTGTAAATGTCAAAAGAATTGGAATCAGAAAGGTGGCTCAGCAACAAGGAAAGGTTATAGCAACCAGGTAAATAGTCAGCTATGACTGGAGGCCCTTAAAATAGCTATACAGACAACCTGTTAGTTTCATGTGTGAAGAATTCTAACTTGTTGTTTATTGAGTAGTAAATCAAACTTCGAGGTAGTGTCACTAGAAGATATCCTGTCTGTCTGACTATTCGACTTTATAGAACAAATTGAATGAGCTCGAGCCACCTTAATTGTCTGATTCAAGATCAAGCCAAAGAGTACTTGATTCAAATTTTACCATACTTTCTTTGATGTTTTTTTTAAATTTTTTTTTGGTTGCGGAACTAAACGTAAGACTTAAGGCCCGAACTTAAGAAGCCACTCGTTGAGGGAATAATTTGCCAACTTTTTAAGATATGGGAGACCATGGTGGTGCGTTCAATTTGCCAAAGACATAACTTTAAAGGTAAGGGAATGGTTGGGGGCGTCATCCTCAGTGGCCGTACCCAATAAAGCACACGCCCTGTGCGCATCCTGGGAACAACAGATACATACACAGGAACAAAGGAAAATTGTATGCTGCAGCAGCAGCAGCAGCGGCGGCGGCGGCAAGAGGAGGTGGCTGACGCAGAGGAGTTGGAGTTGGGGTTGAAGCAGGAGGCGTTGAAACATAAACAAGAGCAACCAATATACAGTTAGAGAGTGGATCCCGTTCCAAGGTGAGGACTGCGTGTTTATGTCTGTTTATAGTTTAACTTGAATGATTGGAACAAGTCGTCGTCGTCGCCATCATCATCATCGGAGAGAGAGAAATAGCTAGAGAGAGCGGAGCGCATTGAATGCCAATGTCAAGGCAATTAGCCAAAAGCCGGTTGGAAAAGCCAAAAGCAGTAGAAGAAACAATGCCAAACAGCAGCCAGCAAGGTGGAGTTGAAGCTGGTTAACCAACGAAGCCAACCGCAAAATAAAATACAAAAAAAAGAAAAAGATGAAGCCCCAAGCCACTGCCATAGATTTTATGACCGCGACCAAGACCAAGACGTTACACCTGCAAATGGAGCAGCCAGGCAGCCGTGAGAGAGCGAGAGAGTGCACAACCGCAGAGACAGATAGTTTGCAAAACCATCTTTGGGCAAGGAATTCCAACTTACTTTCTTTGTTTGCTCCTCCTGGTGGCAGTTGTTGTTATAGTTGCAGTTTTTTGTCCTCCTTGATTATCCTTTTTGCTTTTTAGCTATTTAGCACTTTGCTTTGCTTTCCTTTTGCTTTAGCCGGTGTTTGTCTCTGTGTGTGTGTGTGTGCGTGTGTGCGTGCGTGTCTGTTACACCCTTCACTTCCAATACGAATTTCGAATTTTAGGCAAACTTCTTTCTTCACTCACACCATAAAAAATCAAGTAAAAAAAAACGTAAACAAATCACAGGCGGCAATTACGAATTTATCTTGTTGCTTTTCAAGTTGTTGATTTTATTGCCGCTTCTTTGTTGTTTATTTAAATTTTTTTATTTTTAGAGGATGTATGGCAAAAAAAGGATTTTCACGATTTCAAATTTCTGGCTACGTAGAGAGACGCATGCGCGCACCAAACTGTGTTGTTCAGATGGAAAATCTGGCTCCGGCTTTGGGGTAAACAAAAGAATAGTGACAACCGCTCACGACTTGCACTCGAATTGGAATGAAACCCGCTGCGAGCCATTCCACGCTATTTGTACTCAGCCAGCGCAACAGTGCTAGCCACATAGCGGTTTTCCCGCTAGATTTAGTGGGTGGCTGGCACAAGCTAAATGCGGAGCGCATTTCAATAAATTCTGTTTTAGTTATATGTAAATAACGGCAAAGGCGTATGGGCTTGGTTCCATAAAAAAAAACCTAGGAATGTTTTAAGCACCCCTCAGTTTGCGACTAATACGGTGTGTGCTATAAGGTAAGGTGTGCTATAAGGTTCTCCCTACATGAGCACACTGTTTGGATGTTATCAGTGTGGCTTTAGACCTGTTCAATTAACCATATATCACATATTCACAATGCGAAAAATTCTAGAGAAGATCTATTTATAAGAAACAAAGCAACGCCCCTATATTTTTATGTTTATTTCTGCCCAAAGTTCTTTGTATAACAGCTAAGTACGTGTACCTACGACTTGACATTGAGAGCTACTAAACTACTACTTGACTTGAGCCCAAAAATAGATGCCTGAGATTGACTTTAGGCCGATATTCAAACTCATTTTGATCCTTAAGTTAGCTTCTTACAAGAGCACAATCGTACTGTTTAAACGACCTTTATGGTATTTAAGTTTAAACCGATTCGAGGTTATTAAAAAATAGGGCTGCAAATCGGTTACGAGCCGAACCATTATACACCGAACTGAAAATTTAGGTTTGGAACAGGTTCAATTTTCTTAACTTTGGTACAACTAAAACCGTTCTTTTCCCAAAATGGTGAAGTTTGTTATCATTTCCTAGTCTTTAGAGGGTGTATCATGCAAAAACAATACAATTAATCGACTAAATGACCCAAATCTTCTTTTAACTTCGACAAGTATCGACGCCGATGAATGATACTGGGTGTAATGGATTAATTATAATGTGAACTATACTTCTATAAACTTACTTTTCCAAAAATGGGGAAGTAAGGTACCATTTCCTAGTTTTAAGAGGGTGTACCATCCAAAAACAATGGTAAAATTCGATTAAACGACACGGCCTCTTTTTTAACTATGAACTGAACCTGAAACCAAAGCAAAGTTTAAAAAATTGAACTGGTTCCAAACCTACATTTAACAAATTGTCTTAAAGGTATAATGCATTTTATTACAAATTATAGAAAGACGTTTAAAACCACGTTGAGAATCTCGCGAAAGTTATTTCAGCGATTTTGACGGTTACCAAATAACAAGGCGATTAGAGCTTTCGATGGCATTAATAGGAAATCGACTAAGTCAAATATTTTAAAGATTTTATTATCTTATTAATGCAAACAGCTTTAAGCTATTGCTCTTACTGACGTTTCAGCACCATAAATTGAAATCTCATACCCTGTTTATACACAATAAAATTATCATGATAAATGCCCTTAAAAGTATGCAAATTATATTTTCTTTAATAATTACCCATTTAAATAAGAAAATCGATGGTCAGTTGTGACAGCATACTACATAATCCACACCGAACATTCACTCAGGTTGTCCGAGCAGTTAAATTTATTCCAAAAATCAAGTGTTAAGCCAAATATACATATACAGCCATGCTCCCATTTTCGCTTTCGCAAAAATTTTACGATTTTGAGTCCAAATTTGGTCCAAAAACCAGTTTGAAATCGCAAAAGTTTTGCGAAAGCGAAAATGGGAGCATGGCTGTTAGTATTTTATGATTCTTGTTTGGCCGGCTCAGGGTCAGGTGTATTTTCTGTGCAATTATTTTTCAAAAATAAAACACATTTCTGCTTTTATCTTCTCCGAGAAAGGTGTTTTATTTTTGAAAAATAATTGCACAGAAAATACACCAGACCTTGAGCCGGCCAAACAAGAATCATTAGATGTAACAAAAAGGTGACCACCCCCAACTAACATTTAGTATTTTTCTAAATTATTGTTAGTTATAAACAAAGCATACTTTGAGGAGCATTTATCATGATATTTTGTTTGTGTATAAACAGGGTATCAGTCTTTGTTTCGTCTAATCAAAAGTATAGAAAATTCTAAATAATAATTTTTAATATCAATCACATAAATTGTTTTGCTATTTAAAAGATGACGTCACTAGTATGAAATCGAATCGGACAATGTTGCAACCAACGTAATTTTAAAGCCCCATCATTAGTCTGTATTTTTCAGTATGTGAAATTTTTGTGTGCTCCGAATATGACAACTTTTGTGACACCAAAACACAATTTGCGGGAAAGTTAACCTTTCTTTTGAAGAAAAGGCCCTGAAGGCCATCGAATGCTGCAAGAATCTTACGGGGAACATTTTCACATGAGAGCTTTGGTATAGATGTAAAAATCGACGCCAAAGCCGAATATTCGCGGTGGCTCTGTATTTGGTGGGACCAATTGGGTGAAACCATCACAAGGCAACTCTACCGAACTAAATTGATGCGTCTGAGCCGAGCGTTAAAGCAAAAACGACCAGCATACATGCAAAGGCAAGACAATGTAATTTTGCAATATGACAACGCTCAGCCACATGTTGCGCATCTGGTCAAAACATACCTTGCCCGCCGTATAGCCCACACATTGGACCTTTCGCATGCCCTTGAGGATCAGAACTTTCGCTCTTTTGAAGAACTCCAAAATTGGATCGATTCGTGGATCACATCAAAAGACGCATCATTTTTTCGAGATGGTATCCGAAAATAGCCAGAAAAATGGGAAAAAGTAGTGACTAGAGATGGACAATACTTTGAAAAATGAATTTGTAACAAATTTTTCACAAAAAAGCGTCAAACTTTAAAAAAAATAATTTAAAACTTTTTTGTTCACATCGACTGCAATTCAGCAGTTTGCTTTTCATGTCATTACTGGTAGGGAAATACAAGCCAGCATAAGCGCAAAAACCAAACGGTAAGTTAACATTTAATTAGTTCTTACTGCATTAGTAACAAGTCTGCAAACCGGTCCAGAACGGAACCCCGCAGAACTGGTTCGGGATTTTTGAGTCCGAACCTTTTAAATTAAAAAAAAAAAATTACTTTTTAAAGATGTTATATAAATTTCTTAATAATTTATGGCATAACACTGGATCAGTGGTGCATTATCTACAGAAGATCCGCTTTGTAAATCATGTCCAAACGTGCACTCAGAAAATTATTTTTCTATATTTAAGAAAATCGCCCTAAAACCGAAATCGCCATAAAATTTAGAAAAAATTTCTATTTTTAAGAAAAAATTTTCTGCATTTTAGAAAAGTTGCACTAAAAATTAATTTTTTTGAAACACTTTCTATGTGAATTTGCTTTATTGCCTTTTCTAATTTTCAAGGTAATTTCGCCTTTGATTTTAGAAAATATTTGTTACAAATATAGGATATTTTGCCCTAAGGCCTAGTACTGAGGGCGTTCGAATTTTCCTTTCGTTGCAGTATTTCACATAAATAGAAACCCTTTCTAAAAGCACATGAGCATCAAAGCAAAGCCATGGTGTTTCTAATTATATGAAATACTGTGACGAAAGGAAAATTCGAACGCCCTCAGTACTGGGCTTATAATTGAGAAAATAAACCCCAATTTTAAGAAAGTTTTTCTAAAAGAATATAAAAATAAAAATGATAAAATGCTGCTTCGGTGACTTGATCCCAGGCCTCGCCCAACTGCGTACTTTCTTAACTATGGTTTTGACGCTACGGATTGCTTAAGGCAAATAGCCGAGTGGGCTAAGGCGTACGTCCGCGTGTTCAGCATTTGTGAATGGTCCCGAACTCGAATCCCAGTAAAGTAAAAAAAAAAAAACAACAACAAAGAACCCCCCCCCCCCCCCACCCCTTTTTTAAGAAAAATGGTCCTGAAATTTAGAACACAATTTCTATTTTTTTTTAGACAAATTTTCTTAATAAGATTTTCTAAAAATTAGGGCGGAAATGTCACTTTTTAGGGCGAGTTGATTATTGAGTGTGGGATTCTACGACTTTGAGAAGGGAAACACAGCAAAATTTAAATTGTTCATAATAGAGTCAAAAATGTATCAGCAAATTAAAATGCTATAAACCAAGGTTAGAACCAAGATATATTTAACTAGGAAGCCGAACTCGCTCTCTCGCTCTCTTTGCTTGCTTCTGAAATGTCAGTCTGTAACAGACCCGGCCAGCCTTAGCTACCACGAGCCGAAGTCAGTCGTATTTTTACGCAAACGCGAGCCGAACTCATGATTGTGTGTATCGGTGAACATTGAATTGCAAGTTAAAGGGCTGTAGTTTGGAGAGAGCTCTCTTGCACACCAACACAAGCGCACTTTTTTGTCCTCTCCATTTGGCCGGCACTGGTCTGTAAACAACAGTCCGCGGACAAATTTTTTATGTTCTGCTTCTTAGTTCGCTCTCTCGCTCTCTTTTGTATTTTTATAAGAAGCTGTGAGAGAGCGAGTGCGGCTACCTAGTTAAGTATACCTTGGTTAGAACCAGTCCGCGAACCGAACATCATACTTCACGACGTGTTCGAACCTCCGGATCAAACATTTCGGAGGTTTGCAGCCTTGATTAGAGAGATTTTTGTTCCTTTGAAACTATTATCGACCAGTTTCGTACTGAAATTCCTTATTTACTTGAATCCTGATGCAGGAGTATATGATTTTTAAGTAGAATCCGCACTTGAAATGATCTTTTACAGGTTGATATAAGAAATTCCAGGCATATTAAACATTACAGTAAGCTCTAGTAAAAAGCATGTACAATTGGAAAGGCGACAGGGGGGGGACAGCCGAGACTGGGATGGGAAGACCAAATCTTGGTGTGAACAAGCTGCTCCCCCTTAATCGTATATTTTGTTCCCGGAAAATGCACGTTTTCATTTATATTTTAAGTTTTCTGCTATTATTTTGAAGATTGATTCTCATTTCCTATCAAATGCATCTTGATCTAATTACTTAATTTAAAAAATATTTAAGAAACGTTCAGGCAATGCTGACCCTACCTTTTCGGAAAGCTGAACGCTCTTGGAGCCAGAATCACTATGATATCAATATATCGGAAGAAGTTCATTTAATTAAGAGCATTTCGTACAAATTTGAGCTTTCTAGATTGAAATTTAATATGTTATGTTTATGAACAATTTATTTTGCAATGATCCAAAACATTTCTCGAAACGTTAAACTAACCAAAATAGATCAACGCACTTTTGGATCAATTTTACTCAACACTTGGGGCGTTTATTTATTTGGTGAATGAGTCTAAACGTAGTTGTAGGCTGGTATGAAAACCAAATCGGCCTCCCAAAGAAAATGAGTCAAATCCAATTGATTAAAATTAAACTTAAGTCTAAAAAGCGTTTTTTTTTTAGATTTTTTTTAAATTCATAAGCAAAAATTAACTTCAACGGTTTTGTAACCTTCAAAAACATTTGGTTGTCCAGATAAATGTTAACAGCCTTATAAAAGTTCGCCCTAATGAATATGTCCCACTTTTTTTTACAAAAATAATGAATTCCGTACCTAAAGAGATGAAATTCCACTACAAACGATATCAAAAGTTTAAAAGTAGGTTCGGCATTTCCAAGTCTGAGAAAGAAATTTTAATTTCAAGTTTGTTGTGGTATTATGACATATCTTGAAATAAATAATTTTGTTAAATTATTAATATTATTCCTTATTCTTATTCTTACGTGTTTAATTTCAAGCTTAATTCATGTGAAATGAAACAAAACGGTTTAAATTTCATAACGGACACCTCGTGCTCTCGGATCACCTTAAGCTCCACCAAATATGAAAACAGATTCCTGAGAGTTGGCTTGGTAATTTTCTTAAAAATCCTGCTTATAAAATGCAGGATTTTCATACCGAAATGGTCTAAAAATGTTGATCATCTCTGATAGCCCAAAAAAATGACGAAATTTCAGGAAACATTTGAAATTTTTGGGCTCTACTGCCGGCCACCATATCAATATTTAATTCAAACTAAATTTTGTAATAGAAATCTTACTTTGTTTCGATCCATCACAATGTGCAGGTCACAGTTAACAAACGAAATCGAACATGGACAACAAAAAGAAAACGGAACACTACAAATTTGTAATTTTAAAGAATTAGAAATAGTTTTAATTTGACTTTACAACATAGAACAGACATTTTTTCAAAGCCTACCTAAATTTGGTTGGGTCAGTCAGTTCGACTGTTCGGCTGTTTTTCCAAGCTGAATCATCACTGATCAACGAGCGAGGGAGGTGAGTGCTTTCTGAGCGAGTTAACATAAATTTAACATTACACAGCACCAACAGAACCATGTTAACTTTCGCGCGAGATTTTGAATTGTGTGCGCCTTTGTGTTTGTGTGTTTTCTTTTGTAACGGTGAATGGGCAAAGGAAAGGTGCATAACTTGAGTGCATTGCATATTTAATTGTTGGCCGGACGACGCGTCTTTGTCGCTTTGCTTCGTTTGCAGCAGCCAAAATGCAACGACTGAGACTGGAGGCCTGGCTCCGCTCTGATTCATTTTATTGTGGATGCACTTGGGCATTAGCGTTATTGCTTTTCATTAGTCTTGGCACGTTAGTTTCGGACCTGTAGATCAGTATTATGTCTGTCCAAATTCCGATTTCACTGCCAAAATGGCGGAGGCGATTTGTGGGCGTACCAAATCCTTAATTCAGCAAATCACACACACATAAATATTTATGATGCTGGCAACTAACTACATAGTTTACAGTTGTTAATCACTGCACTCGGCTTTGCCTTTGGCTATCGCTCTCGCAGTTGTTTTTGTTGTTGTTGTTGTTGCTGCTGTTTGGGCTCTTCATGCCTCCTTGATTTTGTGCAATTTTAAACAAGTTAATTATGCGCCGCAAATTAATGTTCGCCTGCCAAAGCGACTGCATGCCAAGCCAAGTACAACAACCGTTTTTTTTTTTTTTCGTTTAAGCCGGCGCCAGACAATAACGATTGATATTGGCCAATGGCTGAAGTTATCGATATTGTAATCGCAGCGTGTGGAGAATTTAACAGAAATATGTTAAAGCCTAGTACTCAGATAAACTAAATTTTCCGCTTGAGGAAATGAGAGCTTCTTCCGATGGGGGTCAGCGTAGGGTGCAGTGTGACTGTTCAACGTCCAAGAGGTTATGCTACTCGTATACGCCGATGAGATTATATTGACATTATCGGCAAAATCTAACGGAAATGTCAAAGCAAAACGAATCGTGTTGCGCCCTGCTAAATTGCACACGCAAAATGTAGAATTCAGAAAGCTACACGTGGCGTGCAGAAAAGCTACACGTAACGTGTAGGATTTCAATATCTAAACGTCGCGTATAGAAAAGCTGATTGCTGCGTGGGCAAATGCAAAATCTACACGACATAAGAAAATCAGCTTATTTCCAAATAACTTCTAAATTTTTCATGCAGCAATCTGAATGCCACACGGACGTGTAGGTTTTCTACATGCGGCGTGTGGATATTGAAATCATACATGCGCGTGCGTAAATTCTAAACTAAAAATGTAGCTCTAAAATTTAGACTTGCCCAAAAGCAGCATTCGACAGAGCACTCACCAATACTCACAAAGTTAAGCACCAATACCAATAATGAAATTGTTGTTGGTCAGTTTGCTTGCGCTCGCAAACACCAATCAAAGAAGAGAACAAAACCGGTTTTTGTTCTAAGCGGCGCATACACACGAAATCGTTAGCGTGTGTGTCGTTTTGTATGCCTCACGCCCTGCATGTATACGATCATTGATTTCCTATGTTTGGTGCAATTACAATAACAAAGCGTACCCAAAGAGCATACGGCTGGGCATTGCTGCTCTAAATCAATACTGATTTCTAATATTTTTCGTTTAGAAAACTGATCTGCACACGCGACGATGCTACATGTTGGAAATCTGCACGAAATGTGTGCAAATTTTAGTCCCGTATATAAATAATCAGAGCACTCAATTCGAACTTAAGAATTACAAGCAAGCAAAAATTGGTATGTTTTCAATACAAGTACATCTTACTCAATACAAGTAAGACATTAGATGCCTTGAATCAGAGGCGCTTCGTAGCTCAGCCGTCTAAGGCATCGTTCCAACCGTGTTTTTCAGTCCAAGGGCCCCGAGTTCAAATCACCCCAGAGTAGGTACGCGGCGTGCAGAAAAGCTACACGCCACGTGTTGAAATTAAACAAGAAAGAAAGTCGGTCAAGCCCGACTATAACATACTCTGTACCCTTACATTCGCATTTGCTCAGGAGTCAAACGGCCAGTTAACACCCCGCGCACAACGCGGTGCGCTCTCTAAGTGGCCGTTTTTTGCCCATAACTTGAGTATCGTTCATCCGATCTTTATCATTCCTTCAGCAAATCGATAAATAATTTTGTTTACAAGGTATCTCTAGAAGGAACGAACGATCTATCTAACTAACTGTAGGAGATATGAAGTTTTTTCCAAATTGCGGGGGCGGGAGGGGGCGTGGCAAAAATTGAAAATAAACTTGATCTGCCTGCAAGTATAAGAAATATATGCCCCATACATGTCAAACCTCTATCTCTTACAATCTCTGAGATCTCTTCGTTCATACGGACGGACGGACGGACGGACGGACGGACAGACGGACGGACGGACAGACGGACGGACGGACAGACGGACATACGGACAGACGGACATGGCTATATCGAATCGGCTGTTGATGCTGATCAAGAATATACATACTTTATAGGGTCGGAAACGATTCCTTCTCCCTGTTACATACTTTTGCACAAACTTAATATACTCTATGTACCTTCGGTACAGAGTATAAAAACTAAACGCGGCGTGTAGGAAAGCTACACGTTACGTGTGGAAATAAGAAAGCTAACCGCGCCGTGCAGAAAAGATCCTACATTTTCGTGTAGATTTTACATATTTTTTTTCTCTGTGTGCTTTGAACCAGCGGTGGGCACTGCAATGACATTCAAATTTTATGAATTGGGCTACGAAGGGGCCAAATGAGTTTCGCACTCACCATAATCTCCTGACTAAGCCCATTGGGCTCAGTGCTTTATACTCTCTTCATCAATGATCTTCCTTTAGTCTTGACTCACTCTACTGTGCTTATGTACGAGGATAATGAGAAACTATGTTTAACACATAATAATTTGATGTTTGCTGACTTGGATGCATTTCAGTCTTGGTTTCAAGATAATCTCTTAAACCTTAACAGCTCCAAGTATAAGTTTACAGAAACTTACCATAATTCGTCACTTATATGCTTGATAATGCGGTATTAGAGTGTTTAAGTGTTAACGCCAATGAATTAAATGCTTCTTGATCATCAACTTAAATTTTAATCTGATGTAACTGCTACAGCTTAAAAGACCAGAAGTGTTCTTGGGTTTATTAAGAGCTGGTCGAAGGAATTCGATGATTCCTAAACGACAAAGATGCTGTACACTTCACTTGTCCGTCCGATTCTTGAGTACGAATCATGTGTAAAGTAAAAAGTAAAATTGGCTCAAACAGCACCTCCAGGAGGGCCAGGGCCAAGCTTCTCTCAATCTCTTGGCGTGTGTGCTCATAATTTTCCCACAAGAGAAATGGACCTACAGTTTAACGCCGAATCCGAACGGCAATAGAGAATTTATGCTTTTTCATGGCTAGTTACTTCACAGCTGGCGCCAGTAGCTGGGTGAAGGTGATCGGGTGTGTAAAAGCTTTTTTATAAAGAAAGAAACAACTTTTTCTATTAGATGGTCCGAGGCGGGATCGAACCCACAACCTCTCGCACCAGCAGCCACACATACCACTGGTACGCCACGCCCGATCACCGATCATGTGTGTGGTCTCCGCAATATTCGACATATCAAGATAGAATTGAATCTGTGCAAAAGCAATTCTTGGTTTAAACTGGAATCCTGAGGTCTGTTCTCCATTGTACTCTAGTAGAATGCTTTTAATTAACCATCCCTCCCTAAGTAACCGAAGAGTTATGCTTGGGATAATCTTTATACATAAAATAATTAATGGTGAAATCGACTCGTCCGAGTTGGTTGGACCTATTAGACCGACTCGTAATTTTATCCCCTTATCACTGAATCGTTGTTCTAATAACTATGCCTGGCCGACATTCTCGAGAATCATCTTCCTCCGAAAAAGTTCAGTGTGGAGTTTTTATAGTTGTTGATTTTACTTTATAAGCAATTTGGTATACGAAATTTGATGAATGCGTTTCAAATATAAAGGCACTCTTATCAACAATTATTCGCAATAAAAGTTCTTCAAAACATATTTTTCTTTTGTTTTTAAGAATTCTTAAGTTTCAATCCCAAACTGCATTTATTTAGTGGAATTTATCTTTGGATTTGTGGGAATTTAGAGCATTTAATGGATCTTACTTAGAAATTCATAATCAGCAATAACAACTTTCAAAGAAAATGGTCATCGTTTGGCCTTTAATCATATTGCCTTATCTCTCTACAAAACAAACTAGAAACTTCTTCTTTGTTATGCTCAAACGTCGACTTGGGCGTTTCTATTAAAAGAGAATTAACAGTATGATAAGTGAACAGAATAATGATCGCGTGCTGACAGCAACGATTCTTGCTTGTAAGCGATTCAAATACGCCCAAATTCCGTCATACACTGCAAGACCTACCAAAATTACAAATTAATTAAACAATAACAAATTAATTGATATAATAAATTTGTATTTTAAAAATTAAAAATAACAATTACTTTAAGATAGCCTTCGTGCCAAACATCGTAGGACAAAAGTATGAATGTATCTTTGATCTGTGGGTTCAAATGTTTATATTCTAGTGCTTGAAGGGCTAATACATCAATGGGCAATGGCGCAAATCGGTCCACTAAGAGACAATTTTGAAAATCACCCCAATCTACTACAACAACAAAAAAAGTGGAAAATGATTACTACTAAGAATATGTAAAAGAAACTTATCTCTAACCATCCTCAGCACCAAAATCAGTCCAAATGTTTACCAACTTTGAAATGCATTTTGTTTGCTCAAATATTAATGACCATTAGGTAACTTACACCCTTGTTCCACTGGCGAACATTCAATCACATTCTCGAAAAGTGAATTTTCCTTGTGAACAGCTGATTGAATTGCTATGTCTGCAATTGTAATTCAAACTTCGCCATCCACATGTCAAGCAGCATGCCCTCCTGGTAGTCCCACCACGATAAAGGCAGTTTGCAGGATTCATACATAAAAAATATTACTGCATTTTAACATTTTAAAACAAAAAATGGAACAATTGCCGTTTGCCTTGGCCATGTACAACTCATGGGCATAGTCGGTTTTCAATAAAGGGGGTCCATACAGTTCTGCCACTGTGCTAAACTCCCAACCACTGAGATAAGCCCTCTCCGACCCTGGCAACGCCGTTGACAGAGCAGCAGTTCCTCTTGGGCAGTTCGATAGCATATCGATAGAAAATCTAGCCTTTCTGCGGAAAATAGCAATATGTCGTCACAGTAGCTAGATCATCCATGACAATGAGTTGATCATCCGTCGCTGATGATCTACCGAATGGACATTCATCTCTTATGAGGAAATACTCAGAAAGAATGAGGTCATTTAGATCATCCAGCGGATGACCTTTAGAATGTGCCAGTGGAACAAGGGTATTACATATCGAAATAAAGGGTTTTTAACATTTACCTTTACCGAGGTGCTGGAAATTCCGGATACCTTTTACCTTACCTAGGTATATTTTTTGACGTTTACCTTGTACCTCACCAAGGTAAGAAAACCGAGTACCTTTCGAACTCTGATGACGGTGCCAACACAAAAACAGGAAACGGGATATACAACAGAAGTTTTTGGCTTCAGAGCTAACACACTCAGAGAAAAAACAGATAATTTCATATTTGGATCAAGAATGTTCGATCTCAGAAGTACGATAAGTACTCTTGATCCAAGAGCGAAATTCTTGATCCAAGAATGAATTTTTGAAATATTGCATCTTTCTCAAAAGTTTTGGATAAGGTGAAGAAAATTGTTACTCATTGTAAACACAGTCCTGCAGCCATGGACATGCTGCGAAAGTTACAGGCTGACGAAGGGATAGCAGAAGGTGGAATAAAAACTCTTGTCCAAAGTGTAGACACGAGGTGGAATTCGTGTCTCGACATGCTTGTTTCTTTTCTCAAACTTTTAAATAAAGTCGCATTGGTTTTAATAAAAAGATCAACTTCTATGAAGGGATTGCCAGACATGCTAACAGCTCTCGAAATTGATATATGCAAAGACTTTTGTGATTTGCTAGGTCCGTATAAAGACGCAACAGGAAAAATAAGCGGTGAAAACTACGTCACAGCTAGCATGGTAATTCCATTAATATCCTTACTGATAAATAAAATACGTACATTGACTGTAGAATCGGCTGAAGGAAAACTTACTAAAGAAACTCTACTAAAAGTTTCTGAAGACATTATCACCGAGGTATCGGCAGACAGCACTGAAAAACGAGTATGTAAAATTATGTTAAAAACATTATTAACACCACTTTGAAGTACCAGTTTTAATATAATATTAATTAATCTAAACATAATATACTTGACTATAATAATAACTATATTTGTTCTAACACAACATTAAATTAAACTAAATCTATTGTTTGGAGAGATTGAGAGAAGCTCGACATTGGCCCTTTGGGCTGTGATAGTCAATTATTTATTGTTGACATTTATATAAAGATTTTTGATATAATATATTTTCTCGTTTTTTCTGTAGAACTCAATGGACAATGGTCCAAACGGAAGCCAACTCGATGAGGGGAGGGAAGTAGAAACAAACGAAAGCTTCCTAGAGGCCCACAATAGATCAATTGCCATAAAGCCAATAACAGATGCCAAGGAAAATGCAGAAATAAAACTATTTTTAAATTTACCACTCGCTGGCTGGGAGACAGATCCCTTAGAGTTTTGGAAATCCCAGGAAAAAACTTTACCGAAGTTATCAAAATTGGCCATCAGTTACCTTATAACACCAGGTAGCTCGGTTCCTTCAGACCGGCTGGCCTCCGCCATAAAATGCGTTGTCTGCGACACGCGAAGCCACATGACGGATATTCATATAAAACAATGACTTTTTTTGAAATCCTTAAAAAAAGAATTTTGGAGGTAAAATCATGTTACCAATATATGTCATTTTTCTAGAAAATTTAACTTTTTCATTGTTTAAAAAATGAAATGAAGTCTTTTAAGTTTTTTCTTGTGTCCTTACTTAAACTATTCAACCGTAAGATCTCTGTTCTTTAATGGAAAAAAGGTTTATTGTTTTATTTTTAATTAATAAAAAGCTCAAAAAAATTAGAATGCATTTAAAGTTAATGTTATTTTGGGGGGTTTAAGATTTTTATACTGAAATATAAAAATATCAAAAATATCAGATATATCGATATATTTTGGTGATAAATATTGCAAAAACTTGATGATATTTTTAAAAAATAATTATCATCGATACGATATTTTTTACATATTTTCACAACCCTAATACTTGATCAATTTAAGTTAGAAGCCACACAAAGTGGCAAGTGTGAAGTGCTGCCCATCGGCGTTGTGGTCAGTGCTAACCATCATAATTGTTTCGTTTCTTTATAACTCGACTATTGTTCATCCAATCTTCACCGTTCCTTTGGCAAATCGATAAATAATCTTGAGTACTAAATATCTGAAAAATCAAGTAAACTGGGAGAGCTTCAATATAGTTTCGGGACTCATTGAAAATAATGATGCTTTTACTGGCCCACTAAGCAGTTTGCAACGGCGAAGAAGCATCCATTGTGTCGGGGATGGCGGCACCATAAAGAGAGTAACAAGGAGCGTGTTTAAAGCTATATTAGCATTAGTTCCAAGGTACATCCGTTGGCCAAATTCTGCCGAGGGAGTAGATGAGTTGCCTGAATGCATTGTCTACGTCGATGGCACGGAAATAAATCTTTCTGAGAAGATGCTACAAGATCCGGAGTCATACTACTCAATAAAACAGCAGTACAGCTTAGAACTCCAAGCAACTTGTGACCGAAACAAAATTATCCGGCATATGGTCGTTGGTTGCCCAGGCAGTGTACACGACAGCAGAATTTATAAAAACTGTCCTTTGTATACACGGTGCAACTCATTTTTTGATGACTTACAGTGGATAGCTGGAGACAGCGCATACAAACTTACCAAACAAGTCATCCCGTTTCCCCGTTTCTATCTAACTCAATCGAGCTAACATCGAGATCCAGCTATCGGATTCATATTGAACATTGCTTTGCCTTATTAAAGGAGCGATTTGGCTGTTTAAAGGAATTAAAATTTATGATAAAGGACGACAACAGCAGGAGTTTGTGTGTGCTACTTTGCACAATATTATAACTCAGCATAGCAGTGCCGATGTTTTAGATGTAAACCTTCATATACATGACTTTGATTCGTTAAATGATGAGGAAAGTTTTAATGCAAATTTGTCAGTTGACGCGAAAAAAAAGCGCAAAACTATTTGTCGGCTAGTGAATATATAAATAAAAGGTCTTCTAGACTTCATTTTCATAATGTTTGCATATTTTTTTACTATTTGTATACTTTTCAGCTCCTTTTCAATCTCCATTTTATCCAACTCTTTTTCTTTCTCCATTTTCCTTAACTCCTTTTCATTTTGCAGCTTTATAGCCCTTTGCTCCTTCTTAGCTGCTATTTCCATCTCGAACTTTTTGCGTTCCCATAACAACCTTTCCTTTTCCAAATCACACGTCCCAGTTTTTCCCAATCCAGCTTCTCCTTTTCAATTTCCAGGTTAACCTTTCGTTGCTGTATGGTGGTCACCACAGTATGCAACATACCAGGGCCTTATTGAGTCGGTGCGGAAGCAATTTCTCCTGTTTGCCTTACGTGGACTAAACTGTTAAGCCTACCGTCTCTGCAAGATCGTAGAATCTGTCATGGAGTTATGTTCCTTCATAAACTAATAAATGGCCATATTGATTCTGGTTTTCTTTTGAGCCATATTAATTTTTTAATCCCAGCTAGATCTACACGACAGTTCCGACCAATTTTCTTAAATATAAGAAATATAAGATAGATCTAATTTCGAATCTCACAACCCGTTTCGAATTATATGCACGTTGTATAACGATTTATACCATTTGTTAAATTCTGAGGGTTCGATGTTGGAAAATGTTTCTAACATTTTTACATACTTATCTTCCCAGTGATTGTAAATCTTTGCCTCTTTGAGTCGGAGTTCATCATAAAAATGTTCTCCTAAATCGGACGGAGGCGGGATTAGGATTAACTATATTTTTAAAAAATTTGTATTATTTTTTTTTTTTATTATTATTATTATGTTCACAGCTAAATTTGTCAACTCAAATAAATACAAATACAAAAATATTCCTTCCTAGATGCTCATATCATTCCAAAACATGAGCTGTTGGTTTCTAGAATCGAATCGAAAAAACTTTTCTTGTATGTACAACACCTCCAGCGACTCTGGGACATCTTTGACCAAGTCAACCACAAACTCTTAAAACTCAAGCACTTTTGACTCCGTTCACTTTAGGCCGCTGGTCCTTCTTCTCTTCAAAAGAGGCTCGTATATATTCTAAATTACATTAAATAAATATTTATTTCATTTTTAAAACTTGAAATCATCCTGATAACTTACCTTGCTCGCCATATCAAAGTCAAACCACAATGTAAACAAACCAGAGAACGGTCACACATAAACGAAATCAAATTTTTATCAAATCTTAATCAGCCCCAACAACTGAACAAGAACAACTGAACATGAACAACTGAACAAGAACAACTGAACAAGAAAAACTGAACAAGTGAACAAATGAAGAAGAATGGCGGAACAAGGGAACAAGTGAGCAATTTGAGTGAGTTGACTCGCTTAGAAAAAAAGAACAATTGAACATGATCAGTGAAATGAATAACCTTTACCCAGCGCAGTTTTCAAAATGCCTGGATTCGTCAGAAATTAGTTAATAACCCGTAAATACCCCGAAAACAAAACGATTGGCCAAAACAGCAACCGTAACCCCAACCGTTATTCGTTCGAATCGGTTCGAATCTCTCGTAAGACCAACAAAAAAATAATTCGCAAACATTAGACAATGGACAAGTCGAAACACAAGTGTGCAAATTTATTAACCTGCTTACGAGTTTGCTCTTTCCAAAGGTAGAAAAGGCTTAATGAAACTGTGAAAGTCGGAATTTTAATTTTAATTTAATCCATAACAGGTTTACTTGGCGTTTCCTTGCAGCTCGGTGGTGCACGATTTAACTTGATCCAGTCGTAGTCATTGTCGTACTTATAGCCATTCTCCAGAAATTCCTTGCTGAATTTAGATTAGCTCGAAGTACATCAAAAAGTTACCATCTACTCACCGAAACAGGCCACGCAGGTAGTTATAGTCTGGTTCCTCCTTGAACTTGAGACTGCGGCAGTATTGCATCCACAGCAAAAACGGCTCCGGTAGTCCACTGCACAGCGTATCCAAGCTGACTTGCTGCTTTTTGGCCAGCACCAGGCTCGACATTCGTGTCAGCGCTCAATTCCTGCCAGGGCAAACTGCCCTTGGCCAGGTGAATCAGAACATATCCAACTGATTCCAAGTCGTCGCGCCGCGAAGGCGGACAGTACTCCATGGATTTGATGGAGGCATAGATTAACGTGCCCTTAAAAGTCTTCACTTTCTCCCACTTCACATGCCTGCCGAAGGTATCCTCAAAGCGCTGGGACAGACCAAAGTCAGCGACAAACAGCCGACTGGCCCGGTCTCCAGATAGTCCCATCAACAAATTCCCGGGTTTGATATCACGATGAATGATACCATGATCATGCATGAACAGCACACGATCGATCAGCTGATCGGCCAGCATCAGCACTGTCTTCATAGTGAACTTCTAATTGCAACGATTATGCAACTCGTGGAGCGAGGGACCCAACAACTCCATGACTAGCCAATGGAACGACACCTCCTTCTTAAATTCAAAAAACCTCGGAATTCCTATTCCTCCGCGCAGGGACACATAGACATTTTTCTCATTTTCTAGATGTGAAATGCATTTCCTGGATAGTTGCTCGACTTTTATGGCCACGCGACGACCGGAATTTTCGTCTTCTGCCTGGTAGACCTCGCCGCATCCACCATTTGCTAAGGCCAGGGGGATTACAAAAAACCAAAGATTCATGAAGACACTTACCAATCTTGCCCCGTAGGACGTACAAGTACCCTATCTTTTCACACCCCTGAAAATAATCACCCATCGTGTTAATAACGAATGTTTTCAAGACGTAATAAATTTGTATGTTTAAAGAAGTTACTAGTGTGAAAAAGTAAGAGGGCGCTGTGAAATATATGAATGTTGTGTAAAGTTCCGAAATAGAGCAAAGAGACTAGACCGATGGACAACTAGATTGAGAAACATTTGGGTGTAAAATATGAATTCAAATGAAAAAAAGTCGATACACATGCAATCCCTGATCTTGTTATAAATCTCTTTAGAGGGTTTTAAAATTCACATGCTCCTAAATGCTGCTAAAACAAAGCCCAACTTTTTGCAAGAAAAATTGATTTATATCTGAACACAAAATTTGTTTACCTCGATACACTTTTGTCAAAAGTTGCATTGCGTTTCAATCCTATTCTTACGCAATAAGCTACTAGCAAAATTGCTGAGCTCAACTGCGCACTGAACATGAATGGAATGGCATCTCATCGCCATCGATTGTTTCGGCAAGTCTAAAATGCAACTTATATTTTTTCGCTCTCGCTCTCTAATTTATAAACATGTGATCTCGAAAGGGATTCAGAGATTGAGAAGCAGTCTAAACTGATGGGCTTAGCGGTAAACGAGGACAAGACAAAGTACCTAGTATCCACGGACAAGAAATCTAAGCGTCTTAGACAATTTGTTACTATGGGGGAGTACAACTTTGAGGTTGTAGAGGATTTTGTCTACCTCGGGACGATGATTACCGGCGACAACAACATCAGCCTGGAGATCCGAAGAAGAATTACTCTTGGAAACCAATGCTACTACGGGCTCAGTAGGGAGTTCAAGAGCAGAGCCTTTTCTCGAAGAACAAAAATAGCGCTATACAAGTCGCTCATCATCCCAGTCCTGCAATACGGCGCAGAAGCATGGACAATGACAGCAGCGGATGAGGAGGCGATTGGCGTTTTCGAGCGAAAAATACTTCGGAGGATATATGGACCTTTAAAAGTTGGCGATGGATACCGCATTCGAATGAATCACGAACTGTATGAGCTCTATAAGGACATCAGTCTAGTCAAGCGCATAAAGCAACAGCGGCTGCGCTGGTTAGGACATGTAATCCGGATGGATGAAGAAGCTCCAGTAAAAAAGACGTACAAAGCGAAGGCGGCTGACTTTGGAGGACAAGGCAGGAGGGGTCGCCCACCACTAAGATGGGATGATCAAGTGCGGAAAGACATTTCCAACCTTGGTGTGAACAACTGGTGCCAGCTCGCACAATGCAGAAGCGAGTGGAGGGCATTCATTGCAGAGGCCAAGACCGTCAAGCGGTTGTGATGCAACGTCGGGCCAATAAAGAAGAAGAAGAAGATCTCGAAAGGGATTGAAGTAAACACATTTGGAATGATACAAGTTCGAAAGGCATGGGCCAATTCTTAAAAGATTGAATTGTGTAGAATATACTGGAAGTCGAGATTGAATTTTCATGCTCATGACGGGCTTACTCTAAGATTAAAAAGATTGAAAATATCTCTGCTTTAAAATTGTTGCGTCATTCACAATGACTGAACGGTTCGGCCCTCTGCAGTGATTGCGAAATCCATAATAGTGGTATTTCTGAAAGCGATTTAGATTTAATTAAGATTTCGTGAATGCAAATCTAAATCAGTTGACGGAACGACCTGTTTAGAGCAGTGATTTGATTTAGACTTGACAATTGGCGCGTAAGTAAGCAAAACAATGTTCCTGTGCCGGCGATGGGCAAAAATGCAGGCAATGGCAAAAGCCTTTTTGGAGAAGCGGTGGGCATTGGGATTTACTCTCATCATTTCTATTCTCATTCCCTAGCTCCGCCTATGCAGTTATAGCGAAGAAATGGAGCTGGAAGATGCCGTCCACACTGCCATTCTAACGCTAATGGAGGGTTACGAGGGCAAAATGACTGCCGATAACATATAGGTGAAATTCAAACGTCTCGACCCTGCTTCCTTCAAGGACTCCTTTGCCAACATCCCCTAGTCCAAGTCCTAAGTGCAAGTTTCAAGTCCAAGCTAAGCTTTTCTATCCGTAAATATAAATAAAATTCGGAATTGGAATCTTTTGGAAATGAATGAGAAGTGAAACTTTATTTGAATGTTAATTGACTACAATCGTCTCCACATAGCCCACACAAGTGTCGGGGCTATAATGCTGTGCCGGCTATGGGCTAAAATGCAGTCAATGGCAAAACCTTTGTCGATTTCGTTAGGTCTTTTATTATGACCATTACTTCCTCACTTTTTCTGGCCTCACTGGACGTTTTGTATGGAGCAGCTGTGAACAGCTGTTGGACGAAATCTAAATCGCTTTCACTAATACCACTATTATCTTACATTAGTTGTCATTGCTTATTTGGAAGTCGTAGATTGAATTAAGAGAGTCATGTAACTCTCTTAATTCGCGTAAGTCAGTTTATTTTGGATATTTTCACTAAAAAAAAAATCAATCCGAAACGGAAATGAAAACAGGGTTATCCCGAATATTCTTGACCCGATCAAAAAAAAGATTGAATTGATCCGACTTTTTTAATCCTAAAAAGAATTACATTTATCCCGGGGTAATCTAAGAAAAGATTGAATTAAGCGAAAATTTTGAGCACAATTTAATTCCAATTCAGGATCATTTTAGCATGTTTTAGATTAGTTTGAGCTCGATATGTAATAATGATTTGATCCAAGGAAAGATAGCTCTTTTCTTCCTTTCCTCCTCCATATTCCATAGCATGAACCAATATTGAGAATACACTAATGAGTCATCCTGTTGACCTACAATGATGAACTTACGCTCATTTTAAAGCAACAGAAAGTCTCCTCCTTTAAAATTTTTCATTTATTTATTTACTATTTTTGCAACGCCAAAGACCAAACCGAATACGCAAACCCGCGATATACCGTTTAAAATTCACCATACAGTGTTGGTATGGTGTCAAAAATAGTCGAGCGCGGTCGCACTAATGCGTTAGTGAAAAATATGATGGTTTAGGTTGACCACACTTGTTTCTAAGAGAAGCTCTAAAGTGACCGCAACTTAGGGTGACCAAACAACCAACTATTTTATTTTTGTTTTTGAGGATATATAATTGTCGTAATATAATAAGACCAATTGGATTCGAGCTGGACAATATGTGCGTGTGGAAATGTGTGCGAAGTGGAGCTGGTACAATAACAACGACAACAAATTGTAGGAGCAGCAGCGACATTAGGAAGGAGCAGCAGCAGCAGCAGAGGCAGCACCCACAATAACAATAGCAACAAGTTAAAATTACAACACATCTATATATACATATATACACACACACACACACACACACACATCACACAATGAGCCTCTTTGGGTCAAAAAAGAATCGCTCCCTGCCCGTCCGGGTGAACACCTTCGATTCGGAGCTGGAATTTGAACTGGAAACGCGCGCCTCTGGCCAGGATCTGTTTGATTTGGTCTGCCGCACCATTGGTTTGCGGGAATCCTGGTACTTTGGCCTTCAGTACGTGGACACGCGCAGCAATGTATCCTGGCTGAAAATGGACAAAAAGGTCAAGGATCAGCGCATTGAACTGCACGCCAATAACAATATTTATGTGTTCAGTTTCTATGCCAAATTCTTTCCGGAGAATGTGAGCGAAGAGCTCATCCAGGAGATAACGCAGCACTTGTTCTTCCTGCAAGTGAAACAGAGCATACTCTCCATGGACATCTATTGCAGGCCCGAGGCATCCGTACTGCTGGCCTCCTATGCTGTGCACGTCCAATACGGACCCTATGACTATGAGAGCTACAAGGACGGGATGCTGGCGGGTGGCGAATTGCTGCCCAAGGGCGTAACGGATCAATACCAAATGACACCCGAAATGTGGGAGGAACGCATCAAGACCTGGTGAGTAAAGCCAATGCCCTCACCTGAGTTGGGAGAATCACTCTTAATTCCCTTTTTAGGTACATGGACCACGAACCCATGACGCGCGATGAAGTGGAAATGGAGTATCTGAAGATAGCCCAAGATCTAGACATGTATGGTGTCAATTATTTTCCTATTACAGTGGGTAGTTCCCCAGTAAACCTGAGAGCACAACGATTTATACAGCTCCTTTCATTTTCAGAATAAGAACAAAACCAAATTGTGGCTGGGAGTCACGGCCGTGGGACTTAACATCTACGATGAGCGTGACAAGCTAACGCCAAAGACAACGTTCCAATGGAATGAGATACGACATGTCAGTTTCGATGACAAAAAGTTCACCATACGATTGGTGGATGCCAAGGTCTCAAATTTTATATTCTACTCACAGGATCTGCACATTAATAAAATGGTAAGCCAGCGATTTTAGTCTGGATGGGGAATGGGGACTCTTCTCAATGCTCTTTTTTGTGCAGATTCTCGATCTGTGCAAGGGTAATCATGATCTGTACATGAGACGCCGCAAACCGGATACCATGGAAATTCAACAGATGAAAGCCCAGGCGAAGGACGAGAAGCAGCGTAGACAGATCGAACGCAAGAAATTCATTAGGGAGAAGCAATTGCGGGAGAAGGCCGAACATGAGCGTTATGAACTGGAGAAACGTTTGGATCATTTGCAAGATGAGATACGCATGGCATCCGATGCACTGGTGGGTAACCCTGAAACCCTTTCATCAAAAGAATTTTTAGTCTACATGGCTTACCCCTTAATAACTGCTCCATTTTCCCCTTTTATTTTAGCGTCGCTCTGAGGAGACCAAGGAGCTGTATTTCGAAAAGAGTCGCGTCAACGAGGAGCAAATGCAGCTTACCGAATGCAAGGCGAATCATTTCAAAACCGAAATGGATCGGTTGCGTGAGCGCCAAATGAAAATCGAGCGCGAGAAGCAGGATCTGGAAAAGAAGATACGCGACGCGGACTTCTATGTGCATCAGCTGACGGTGGAGAACGATAAGCGCGAGGCCGAAACGGAGAAGCTGCGAAAAGAGTTGATCTGTGCCAAAATGGCAGAGCGTGAGGCCACCGCTCGTTTGCTCAATTTCCTGAACAGTGGACGCAAATCCTCTACAGACAGTCTGCTCACCGCTTCCACAGTGTCGAATGCAGTCAACCATACATCTAGCATAGCGGCCATTAGCACACCCTCGTTAACCACCAGCAGCTCCACTAATGACATGGAAACCACTGCCGGTGGCGCCGATCTAACCAACTCTGCCTCGCTCTATCATCTGGTGATGGGTGACAATTCCAGTGGTATTTCCGATGACTTTGAGCCCAAAGAGTTTATACTAACCGATAAGGATATGGAACAGATCACCAATGAGATGGAACGGAATCATTTGGAATATTTGCGCAAGTCTAAGAAGCAGGTGCAGAATCAATTGCAAACGCTGCGCTCTGAGATAGCACCGCACAAGATTGAGGAGAATCAGAGCAATCTCGATATACTCAGCGAGGCGCAAATTAAGGCCGGCGAGAACAAATACTCGACACTCAAAAAACTCAAGTCCGGCTCGACCAAGGCGCGCGTGGCCTTCTTCGAGGAGCTCTGATCTTTGATAGATATGTTTATGGAATTGTTTATGTTGTGTATTTGTGCTATATTATTAAGCTCACGTCTGGATCCATGTTTAGATATTAGAATACAAGGTATTGTTTGTATACTCAAAAGCCGCTGCTGTAATAAATGTAACTACTGGCCAAATGTGATTGGCGGGCCCAAAATGATACTAAAAAAAAAAAACCAGGAGGCGTTGTCTCTAAGGAGAAAGGGAAGAAGGATATCTTAAGCCTATTCGTTCTATAAATTATTTCCATATTTGAAAAAATTCATAAAGATGAAGAAGAATAACGCAAGCCAAACTCAATCTATTCAGTTTAACAAAGAAGCCATAGGCTTAACTTATAATTCTTATAATCCACGGTTGCTACTTGGAAAAATTTAAACGCTCCAAAAAGGCTCCATTTCGGACAAAAAAGATTTTTAAAAAAATTTGGAAAAGGCTCAATGGCAATCAAAAAAGATCCAAAAAAATAGTCAAAAAAGTAAAGGAAATTATTGGTTATTATTAGCACTTGTAAATTAACTATAACAAAATTCATTTTTATAACCAGTTTTTCAAAAGTAACACAAAATGCTGGACCATATTAATTTTTCATCCATGGCCATCCACAGCAACTCTATGTTGGATCTGGGGTAGCTTTTCCATTATTGCTCAAACAAAAACAAAGTAAATATTGTGGCTTCAAAAGTGGTTTTTTCCATACTTATCATCATCTTTACGGCTATGATCGTCTGTTATTGCAATACACTAGTTTATAAAAATTAAAAATTAAATGACCCATTTCTAGAATTTCTAATATTGTCCAGATGTTTGTAACGCATAGAAAGAAGCATCTCCGACCACATAAAGTATATATATTCTTGATCAGCATGACGAGCTGAGTTGATATAGCCATGTCCGTCTGTCCGTCTGTTTCTATGCTATCTCCTCCGTCAGTTTTAAAGCTATCTTAACCCAACTTTGCACGAAGTCTTTTGATACAAATACGCAGCACATTTGTCGGAACCGGCCAGATCGGATGACTATAGCATATAGCTGCCATAGGAACCATCGGTCGAAAATGTTGTTTTAGTGATAAAAACTTTTTTGTCTTCAACGCAAACGTCCCCAAGCCTCGTACTTATAAGTTTTCTATGCTTTTGTATAATTCCACCAAGTTTTGATAGGACAACTATAAAGTATAGCTGCCATATAAATTGGGTGTAGAAAATGTATATAGGAGGCCTTGTCAAAAATATGTGCATTTGGCCGAATGTACATATTTGTGTCAGCTGAATCAGGCTACTTATTTATATAATTTACACAGGCCAACATACACAGGATCCAGTTTTGTGCACTGATTCCAATGATGATTTTGTCCATCAGCTCTAGTTTTCAAGATATCGCGGAAAATCCATTTTGCAGTATTTTTGGCTTTCAAAAAATTATGGAGGTTGCGCCGAGCAAAAATATCTGTATTTATGAGTTTTATGCGATAGTATACAAATTAATGCAGCCTAAAAAAATCAAAGGAGCAGCATCAGCAAACCTAAAAGCGTCGAAATAGGCAATTGAAGAGTAATTTTCATCAAACTATGGCAAATTTTTCAAACTTAATCGTCGTGTACAAGCCATTGCGGTGGTTGGATTTTAATTACAACCACTTTAGCATGAAGCCTAAGGGCTCTTCTCCTTTCACAAATTTTGTTGCATTTAAATCATCATAAATCCCGAAAAAATAAATTAAAATTTATGGCAGGACAACTAGATTGATACATAAAATGTGTATAGGAAATATTAAAAGACTACGTGATCTAACATAGACCTTACATTAATTGTCAAGCAAATGTACAATAACATTCAGGCAGTACTAGATTCAAACAATTTCCCCCAAATTCAAATTTGCTTAATATTAAACAACCTTGCGAGAATGACATCAAAATTTTATGAGTTGGGCTACGAATGGGCCAAATAAGTACCGCACTCACCATAATCTTAGGACTCAGCCGCTTGTGACTATTATTTCAAAATTTAAACAAATGACTGGCAGAAAGGAATTTCAGTGGAGAGTCTATCTGTGAAACGAATGTATATGTTGAGGAAATTTACCATTTTTATTATTTGGAGGAATGAGTAGTGAATACAAGCTCAGAAAAAAAAGATCGCGATATTTAGTATCAATCTGATATTTTGTAGTTTCAAATCGGCCTTCATCTGAAAAATACCCAGATGATATGTTCGAATATATCACTTTGACATTTCGAACACATCAACGTGATATTTTTTCAGATCAACAATTTGATATTGGTTAATATCAATGATATATTATTATAGTAGCAAAGCTATATTTTTAAATACCTGTAGGACATTGTTTTAGTATCAAAGAAATATTGTTAAAATATCAAGAGGGTATTATTGTAGTACCAATGCTTTATTTTTATAATATCAAAGCAATATTTTTATAATACATTATACAATTATTCTGACAATTATCTTTCTGGAAAAATCTGCTCTTTGTCGCTTGAAGAAATGTAATTACGGCGGTCGAAGTTAAATCCACACTCTAGAAAAATTGTAAAATTAATATGTTGAGAAGAATAATTATTTCAAAACAAAACTTACCAATTAACTTTTCGTACACGAATTTTTCAATGTTTAGTTTGTGTATCAGCTCATAAAGTTGGATGTCTTCCAATTCAATCTGAAAAATATACAAAATTAATATACTTAAACTCGCATTGTTTTTTTTGTGCATGTGTGCGAAATCTGCCGAAAGCAAAGGCTGAGCATGCGCTTTTTTGTTCTGCCCTTGAACATCAAAGAGCACACATATACATACATACATACATACATGCATATTTTGCATGTATATTAGTATGTACGCATGTTTGCATATGCATGTATTTGTGTTGTTCGACGTTCAAGGGCAGAACAAAAAAAACGCATCGCGGACACAAAATATGTATACATACATATGTACATACATATTTAAACACGCACTTCTACTGCGTAGAGAGCTCAAAGTGAAAAAACACGGACAATATGTATGTATGAGTGTGTGTATTATATCCGTACACACTATTAGCGACTGAATAAAGGCAAAAGCCTTTTTACAATTTATAAATTTGGATGTACAACAACAGTACAACAAAACACACACATACAATTCACATTTTAATTTCACATTTCAATATAATATTTTTAGTATCAATGTGGTATTACAGGTTCATATTGATATTAAATAGTTTCACTTTGATATGCAAATATTGATATTACTGATATGATATTGAAATACCTGATCTTATTTTTTTCTGTGAGGTAGTCCAAATACTTGCT
This sequence comes from Lordiphosa magnipectinata, assembly GCA_037044535.1. Lineage (NCBI taxonomy): Eukaryota > Metazoa > Arthropoda > Insecta > Diptera > Drosophilidae > Lordiphosa > Lordiphosa magnipectinata. The sequence continues at coordinate 119,649 of JBAMBO010004114.1, forward strand.
CTATTTTGCAAGCGAATATGTTTGTGGTAAGTCTTAAGTTGGAAATTTGAGTTTTGTAGTTTTGATTTGAGTGGTTTGCTTTAAGTGGTTACATACAGTTAAGTGGACCAAAACAAAACAATTTTCAAGAATTTTTTCTGAGAAGACCTTTAAATTAGTTAATGTACAAATTTGTATATTGAGGTAACTTTTAACTGTATTTTATCATTTCTTATTTCTAAAAATTATTTATTGCACAATTTTAAGCAAAAAAACTTCGAGGAACTCGTTATTGACATGCTCCTAAATTTTAAAAATGTATGATGCCATATGAGCATTAATCCTGAAAATTTATGAAATCTAATTGAGGAAGGCGAAGAACGTTTTCACCAGGATTTGCGAACTATTAAAGATCGGTGTCGCAAAAAATGGTATAGTCATATGCTTGCTGATTACTGCTGGTCTATGCAGAGGGACAGTGAGAACTCGACATTGGGAAGAAAATCCCTGATGCGAAGCTTTTCAGGAGTCCAGTAATATTAGCTAATCGTAGACGTTAGACATCAAATAATAATACAAATAAGAAGAATAGTCAATTTAAAATATACATTCGTTTCACAGATAGACTCTCCACTGAAATCTTTTTCCGCCAGCCATTTGTTTAAATTTGCAAAATTATAATAGTTACAAGCGGCTGAGTCCTAAGATTATGGTGAGTGCGGAACTCATTTGGACCATTCGTAGCCCAACTCATAAAATTTTGATGTCATTCTCGCTAGGTTGTTTAATATTAACCAAATATGAATTTGGGAGAAATTGTTTGAATCTAGTACTGCCTAAATGTTATTGTACATTTGCTTGACAATTAATGTAAGGTCTATGTTAGATCACGTCAACAAAATTTGTGAAAATAGAAGAGCCCTTAGGCTTCATGCTAAAGTGGTTGTAATTAACATCCAACCACCGCAATGGCTTGTACACGACGATTAAGTTTGAAAAATTTGACATAATCTTATGAAAATTACTCTTCAATTCGCACATGTTTAACTAAAGTGGCACAACTCAAAATTTGTAATTTTCGAGTTTACTTGTTAAAGCTGCTCAGCATACACATATCAACCTGCACAAAAGAGATGGATTAAGTTGTTACTGTACTTTGATGTCAAATAACAGTTGCGTCTCTCTTCATGTTGATATGACAACCAGGCTACAATGTGCAAAAGAGTTCTGTTTTTAATTATGTCGAAGAGTTCAAGCTGTCATGGTCGCCACGAATTTGTCAGTGCTGATTCAGACCTGAGAAGTAGGAATTGATTTCAGTGATTTCAGTACTGTTTTCAGTACTACCCATGAAACTAATCCATAAGTTCAGTACTAAAATCATGCCTGAAAGAAGAGAAGGTCATGACGTAGAAGGCCTAGTCTGTGTTAAATTCATGACTGAAATGCATGTAAAGGCAGCCATGATTTCAGTACCATCCCTTCCAAATCAGGGCTGATTCAGCTCTGATTCAGTACTGAGCCGTAAAGAAGGGATAGTATTGAGTAACAAATTTGAGAGCGATAGCAATCAAAACAAAAAAGTTTCTCCTACTAAGACTTTTTCTCTAAACTAACTTTTGTATGGCAGCTATACTATATAGTTGACCGATTTTCATCAAACTTGGTGGAATTATGTGAAATCATAGCAAACTGATAAATACGGGGTCGTTTGCATTCAAAACAAAAGTGTTTTTCTCACTCAAACTAGTTTGTTGACCGATCGTTCCTATGGCAGCTATATGATATAGTCATCCGATCCGGCCGGTTCCGACAAATGTGCAGCGTATTTGTACCAAAATGCTTCGTGCAAAGTTTGGTTAGGATATCTTTTAAACTGACGGAGGAGATAGCAAAGAAACAGACGGACATGGCTATATGAACTCAGCTCGTCATGCTGATCAAGAATATATATACTTTATGTGGTCGGAGATGCTTCCTTCTATGCGTTACAAACATCTGGACAAGGGTATAAAAAAAGGTCCGGGGACACCGTTTTGACTCGTTTAAATGATAAAAAGGCTCTGAAGGCCATTCCGAAGGAGGACTTTGCCAAGTGCTATGATAGCTGGAAAATTAGTTGGCATAAGGATATTGTAGCGGAAGGGGATTACTTTGAAGGGGATGAAATAGATTTAGATAAATAAATAAAGATTTTGACAATATAAGAAATTCAACTTTCAATTTGCACTGTTGGAGAAGCAGTTGGTAACAGAGTCTTCTTTTGACTGCATGCTGCTAATATGTCGGAGCCGCCCGGATTGGATGACTACTTCTTATAGCTGCCATATAAACGATCGGTCGGAAAACGGGTTTTTGTGAGAAAACTCACTCTTAAACTCGGTCATTATTAATATTACATGTTTATAAACTGATCTGCTACATTTGGTCGAAATCGCTAGCCGTTGAAGCGAGCTTTTTCAAGTGTATAAAAACTTCGGCACTGACGAAGTTAGCTATGCTTTCTCGTTAGTTCTCTAAATTTTCATTTTTTTCCTTAAAAAAAGAATAAAATCCAACTTCACCGAACAATCATTCTAATAAGTTAAGTTGATCAACTTTAGTTGTACATATATAGACAAAAGCCACTCAGTAGGCTTTTCAGTTCTTTGGAACCATAGTGGGCATCTTAGTAGGCTTGAGGCTAGAGAGAAAGTTAACCTTACGGCAAATGACACACAGTTAATCAGACAACGGCCAGCCTCTGAGCAGGCAACAACGTTGACTTCAACTTTTATTTTCTTTCTTATTGCTGATATGTTTAATACTCTGAATAACTAGTAGCTATTTTACTTAAAGAAGACTGACGGCAGTTGTGAAATCAAACAATTTGCCTGCTTTTAGAATTTATTTTTCTTTTCTTAATTTATTTGTTGAAATAAGATGTTATTTTTGAATACATTTTTGAAACAAACTTATATTATTCTCTGATGCCCGACTTGTTACTCAGCTCTGTATTCAACGAACTGAATAACTAGTAGCTATTTTACTGCAGTTGTGAAATCAAACAATACTTGCTTTATTTATTTGTGTCGTTAGAACTCGCTTTTTACGCTTAACGCCTGCAGTGGTAGCTGAAGGCAGCGCTGCGGCAGCGAACTTTCTATTGGCCATAGCTTGAGTATCGTTCATTTCATCTTTATCATTCTTTGGGCATATCGTTAAATAATCTTAATTAGCAAATACCTCTAGAAGGTACGAACCATCTATCTACAAAGCTTTGGGAGATATGACGTTTTTTCCAAATTTCGGGTCGTGGCAAAAATTGAAAATAAACTTGATCTGCCTGCAAGTATAAGAAATATATGTCCCATTCATGTCAAACATCTATATCTTACCATCTCTGAGATCTGTGCGTTCATACGGACAGACAGACGGAACGACGGGTATGGCTATATCGACTCGGCTCTTGATGCTGATCAAGAATATATATACTTTTACCTTCTCCCTGTTACATACTTGCACAAATGTAATATACTATGTCTACCTTTGGTACAGAGTATAAAAACGGATAAGCCCCTTTGGGATTTTAAGCAGCTGATATCCTGTGAGTTTCAATCAAACTCGAAGAAGTCATCGGTTTTTAAGTTTTCTTCAGACTCGACATACATTTCGTCGGTCTCAATGTTTTTCAGTAGCAATGTTGCCATTGTAGTAATTTAACTGCTGGATCTAGCAATTTTGAAAGTAAAAATGCTATTAAATTTTTGAAAATGCTATCAGCTACAAAACTAGCAATTTTTTAATTAAATTGATGGTCTTTGAAATTTGATGTTGATGTGAAATAGAAATTTACACTGGCCATATCTAACAACTTACGTCTGTCGATCAATGCTCTCAAAAAAAATTAATTGGCATGTAATTTTTGACCATTTGCTCAACAATATCAGCTTTAACAAGAAAGAAAGTCGGTCAAGCCCGACTTCCCGACTCCCCCGTGATATGATCAATTTTAGTAAGAAGCCACACAAAGAGGCAAAACAGTCATAAAGTGTGTGAAGTGCTGCCCATCGTTTGTAATTGTTTGTTTTCCTTATAACTCGACTATCGTTCATCCGATCTTTATCAATCCTTTCGCAAATCGATAAATAATCTTGATTACTAAATATCTTTAGAAGGTACGAATCTACAAAACTATGGGAGATATGACGTTTTTTCCAAATAAATAAAAATAAACTTGATCTGCCTGCAAGTATAAGAAATATATACATGACAAACCTCTATCTCTTAGCATCTCTGAGATCTGTGCGTTCTTACAGACAGACGGACGGACGGACGGACGGACATGGCTATATCGACTTGGCTGTTGATGCTGATCAAGAATATATATACTTTATAGGATCGGAAATGATTCCTTCTCCCTGTTACATACTTTTGCACAAACTTAATATACTCTGTGTACCTTTGGTACAGAGTATAATTAGTCGCACTAAATGGTTTTCTCGATCCCACTGAGCTTTCATTTTATATTGCTGGCCAAAAACTCCACTTCCATTTTTTGTCGCGTGCGAATCGCTTTTTTATTGGCTTTATTTTGGAACCAGCACTGGGTGTGCTCAACTTTTTTCTCACTTAATAAAGTGCTTCAAAAGTGCTATAAGTTACTTTAACAAAAGAAAAAAATTATTTTAATTTGACTTCTATTCCACTTTAAATACGTACGACGCACGCGGCATCATGGAAATACCCATATTTAAAGAGTATTTTGTGAAAATTTTCATTTAAAAATTCCAAAATGCAGCCGTTGGTACCTCATCTCCCTTGACGTCCAAAAAAAAATGCTCTTGCCGTGGACAGCATAACTCATTATTGGTTCATCTAAAATCAAAAAACCAAAATTATTTCTTTAGTACATGGATAAATCTCGTTATTGGACGAAGGAAGGAGTTTTTGACAGACTTTGAACAAAAAAACTAATTTTTTGGTCAAATTTTCGTCATGTATTGATTCGAAAAAATTAGTTGTAATTAAAAAAAAAATATCCTTTGTTCAATAACTAGATAATGTTGTTTCAAAGATGCGTGCTATAAGCGTAAACAGACAGGTTTTGGAGCTGGAATGCTGGCCGGTTCTGAACCGTAACACTAATTTATGTTCGTGAACCAAACCACTAAGGAAACTTTCCCTATTTTCAGGCATTAATTTATATCTTCACAATTGACCAAAGATTTTGGGTCTTGTTTATTTGTAAACTATCAAAAGGTCGTTAGGAAGTGTTTTTGAAAAATTTTATATATTTAAGTTTGGTACCGTTTTTAATCCGAGTTTTATCGATAGCAACCAGTGCTATCGCCAAATGTATCATTTTTTAATATACATCGCCCTTATTCACTCTTTAAATCCATTTAATTTCATTTAAAACAGTATTTTTATATTAAATTTGAATATTTTTTTAAATAGTGGTAAATATAGCTAAATAAATTGGAAACCGTGTAGTCCGACTACTTTAGTTCACATGAAGCAACTCTAGCAGCTATCTATGAAAGGTTAAAATCGACTCAAAAGAACAAGTAAGCAAAATACCCAGTTCCAAGTAATGTTGTTTTTGGTCTAATCTTGTTATGGTTTTCAGAATTCAAACTCAGCGTTCAAACTTAAAAATTGAGGCTCTAACCGTTTCAATTTTCAAAATCTGAAACAAACTTGATCTGGGTACGGTATACACCTACATACATGCAAAAATTTGAGGCTCTAATTGTTATAGTCTCTGAGATCGACGCGTTCATAAAGACAGACAGACAGTTTTTCGCTGTTAAAAGGTGGAGGAGACGGAATTTTCCAAATCTGAAACAAACTCGATATGGGTATTCACCTACATACATGCAAAAACGTCTGGCTGTATCTCTTATAGTCTCTGAGATCAACGCATTCATACAGACTGAAAGACGGACGAACGAACAGACGGACATGGCCAAATCGACTCGGCTGTTGATGCTGATCAAGAATATATATACTTTATAGGGTCGGAGAAGCTTCCTTCTGGCTGTTACATACATTTGATGGGAACAGGGTATAAAAAGTGGAATTCAGAACAGGTCGGTTTGGTCACAGTCGCTCGGTTTTAGTGTTCATGCAAGATTTTATAGATGTTTAAATAAAAATTCTTTTAAAATGTATTTCAGTATCAAACAAATGAATAAAAGACGCAAATCGTTTCTAAGAATGTTAACCTTTATTTGAACAAAATCGCTTCATAACTTTTCGAGAAATCATGTCCACCGACTTAAACAATTGAGTTTTGTGATAAACGCGTATACCTGCGACTGACGTGGCCTGAGGGGCGGAACTTCCGAAGGGTTTATCTTTTAGAATTTTACTCGGATCGAATTGAAATTTTAGGAGAATATTTTAAATATATTGTACAAAAAATCGATTTTTTGAAATTTTCAAGCCCACATAACCCCTTAATGTCCTCTGCGTGGAAGGTGAAAGGATCTGCATCATGTCCGGTATGGGGCGAGCACCTCTATTTTCACTATCATGATTTTGTGGCATGTCATCCATATGGTCCTCATGCCAGCGTCCAGGCAAGGTTGTTTCAAGTGTTGTTCTTGATGACTTAAGGCCCTCTTCTGGTCTAGAAAATTTGTTTATTGACTTTCTATCAGGGTCTTAAAAACATTGTGTAAAACTTTTAAGCAGATCCGTCAATATGTTTTACAACAATAAGCAAAATAATTTTTTTTTTCCGACCCTTGTATTATATATGAAACAAATTTCCATCGACTATTATATTTTTAAAAAATCCATTTTTCTAGTGTCTAGTGTTATAAACTTAAAGTTTTGACTTGTAACACTGAATGTTGGCAGTTAGCGCAGTCGAAGATGCTATACCTGACCATCAGTTTGATTTTCGCAGAGACTCTCAAACCACATTTTGAAGGCATTCGAGAACCTAAAATATTGCTCTGCCGTCTTTCTGGACATAAGACAGGCGTTCGATCGCGTTTGGCACGAGGGCCTGCTATTCAAGCTTAATTCCCTCCTCCCTCCAGAACAATATCTGCTGATTCCCTCCTTTCTCCTAGGGCGCCGTTTTACTGTTAAGCTGAGAGGCGAGCGATCAAGCATCCGTCCCATTCTTGCAGAGGTTCCTCAGGGTAGTGTTTTCGGACCGGTACTATACTCTCTTATCACCTCGGATCTGCACCTTTATCGCCACGTACGCTGACGATACCGCTTTTCTTGCATCCAGCAACAGCCGCAAAAGAGCATCTGTTAAGGTCCAGCAGTTCCTGGATGGCTTTGGTCGTTGGGCGAACCGCTGGAATATAGCCATTAATCGTTCAAAAGGCCAACACTGCACCTTCGCTATGAGACGCGGGAAAGTTGCTTGAGTGCGACTTCTAGGGTCAAGAGTCCCATATTTGAAATCTGCGGTTAAATATCTTGGTGTGACATTGGACCGCCGCCTGACCTGGAAAGCTCATGTGGTACGAGCAGCTGCTACAGTAGCAGCTAAGGCGAAGGAGCTTGATTGGCTTCTCAAGCCTCGTAGCCAAAATCCTTGTTTACAAGGCTGTTATCATGCCTTCCTGGACCTGGGGGATCCCGCTATGGGGTACGGCATGCTACTACACTCAAGAAACTAGAATCTTCTTTAAGCCGAGTACTACAGCGCATTGCTGATGCTCCCTGTTATGTGAGGCATACAACTTTTTATCGCGATTTGGATGTTTTGCCATTATGCGCACAAATCAATATGCATACTAGTAGGTATCATGACCGACTGGTGGCCCACTCCAATAGACTTGCTTGTGAATTGGCTACAAACAGGCTCATAAGACGCCTTAACCGACGTCATCCCTCAGACCTCTGGGTCCATGGAAGGCGTCCCTCGGGCCGCCTTATCAACTTGGCATAAGTGTCCCCTTGGGACTATCCCCTACTAATATTTGCACTCTGCTGGGTTCCCCAGCAAGATGACAGATCACTCCCAGGACCTGTGCTGCATGTTAAGTTGTTATCCCAGGCGTTTGCCGTGCCGTCTAAGCCCCGTAAAGTATTAGTAATTCTTGTTAACTATTTGTAAATAGATTTATTTCAATGTATCAAGTATTCTCCTAGCCATCATTAAACAAAAAAAAAAGGATGTACAAATAAATAAATAAACAGATGTCCTGTAGATAGGAATTATTGCAAAATCCTCGGCACGTCACGAGATGAACTTGTGATTCTGATATATAATGTAATCAGTTTTAAGTAATTTCCAGTAGAAAACGAATACTAAAATTGAACAATTTTTCAAAGATAAATGAAACCAAACGATTTCGAACCTTTTGTAGAATCTAAGAGGTTTGCAGCCTTGATATATAAAGCCAGGCCATAGATAAACGAATAATTGTTTTTCTCAATGTCCTCCAAATAGGCATTTTGTTTCTTCATTCGATCCAAATTTCGTACCGATTTCGGTAGGCAATTCCCACCACCCTGAGCAGCAGTCGTTTTACGTCAGCGTTCCAAATCCCAAGGAAATACACAGATTCGAGTTATTTGCATGCGCAAGAATCTAAAACCAAAGCAGCTTTATTTTATTTCATTTTTGTTTTTTTGTTGTTTCAATTCAAGCATGTGACCATTTACAAATTGTTTACTTAGTTTTTTAAATAAACATAGATTTTAACGGCCTCACTTTCTATCCTTTCTTCCACGCCTCTAGCTATGTATCTATCTGTCTCGCTCTCTTTCGTTCAGCCCATCTCCCAGATTGGTGTGTTTCTTTTCTTCTTTTTTTTTTGCTCAGCTGTTTGTAATTTCTACAAAGTACTTACAGATATACACATACGATATACATATATATATAGATATATATTATTAACACGAAAAAAAACAGATGTGTGTGTGTGTGTGTGACCCCCTCCTCCTCCTTTACCCCGTAGACCGACCAACTTGTTACATACACAAACGAAAATGATAATAACTAAAGATAAAAATTATATTTTTTTTGTTGCTTGTTTTACTAAGGAATTTCAAAATAGTTTACGTCTTTTTGTTAACACCATGGAATATTTTGATATATATGCGATTTATATATAGAAAAAAAAAATAGTTAAAGAAATCTGTTGAAAAATAGCATCCATTGCCACACCATCCAAGCCAACCCAATCCAAGCCAATCCAAATCCATCAACGTCCGGTTCAGTGCGAAAATACACAAGTTTAACAAACAATATTTATAGTAATAGAGTAATAATAATAATAAACAAGAGCACAGACATATATTGAAATTTATTAGAACACAATCAAGTTCTAGAATCGTGACATGTATGAGATGTGCAAGTGAGTGTATATGTGTGTGTGTGTGAAGGACCCCTGGTCGCTTTTAAGGTGTTTCTTTCAGAAGTTACAATTTGCCAAAACTTTGGTATGCGATTCTCATTTTCTTTAAATCTCTCTCTCCCTTTGTCTATATCTTTATGTGCATTGGTGTGTGTGTGTGTGTATGTGTGAATGGAAGTGTATGAGTGTAGGATTCATAGTATTTCCTGGCTCTTTTACTTTGATGGATAAAATTAGCGAATCATAGAAGGGGAAATCTATATTCTGTTGCATCATTTCCCCCTTCTTCGTCAATTTTTCACAATTTGGATTTGGTTTCTTGGGTTTCCGGGTTAAAGTTGTAGTTGTAAATGTATAGTATATATATATATATATATACATACATATATATATATATAGACAGGTTGATTTGTTTTTCGTTCTTGTTTGTTTGTATACAGTAGTTTTTGTTTTTGTTTTCCTTGTTCTTGTATTTTTTTTTTTTAGCAACCGGCTTAACTATGTTAACTCAAGGACAACTGATTAAGCGACAGGAGACGTTCCACTGCAGCATTGATGTCACCAAATGTTGCAATCAGAGCTGTTTGAGAAGAGAAGAGCGAGATGAGATTGGGTTATTAGTAATGGTTTTCAAACTAGGGGCAGTGAATGGAAAGCTCTTAAAGTTCTAAAGGTAAGTGTTCAGGTTCGACCCCTGGTTTAGGTTAATAATTGTTTGCTAATTTAGAAAATTGGTATATATTGGATATTTCTAGATTTGGCCTTCAATCATGAGACTCAGACCAGATCTTGTACAACAACCTCAAGTACAAGATTACCCATAAACATGTCTAATCACACAAGGGAACCTCAATGTCATACCAGACATTGCAGACACTAGGGTCTGAAAACCGATCGGAAATAAGGACTGCTTCGGTTCAGTGGTTCATTAAGTTTTTAATTTACCGGTTAGGTTTAAAGCATGGTTTCTGAATGAAAACGAAACGCGGTTTCGGTTTGATTCAGTGGTTCACATAAGTATTTGAGCATATAATTTGCTAAATTTACAAACATATTTGACTCAAACTTGTATATCGAATAAGCCGAATCGAACCAGTCTCTTTTGCTGTTTTCGGTTCGGTTCGGCATTATTAAACAGATGTCGATTCGGTTCGTGGTGTGGCGCTTACGATCACAAAAATCTGTTTGGTTCGGTTCGACTCAGAACCTGTTTGCATCCCAGGCAAACACCTCGTTAGCTCAGATAGATTTAAGGGATGAATGATTATAAATAAAAGGAGAATCTCGAAACTCGTGGCCCTGCTAAGGAGGACATTGGTAAACAAACAAATTCAAACCAAAAAACCATAGCCGAAATTCGGGCTGCGAATTTACAACATTAGGAATTCCTATGTCTTTATTCGCCGATTGAAAGAGGCTTAAATACCAACTGGATGGTTGTTTGAAGTGTGAACAGCAAAACAAGTCCGCTGATGAGAGAAATTGGTTATTCTCGAAACAGCGATCGTTGTATGGACATACCCAATTGCTATTGCAAAATGTTGTAATTAATATCTGTTGATTTGTGTTGGTTATAAAGATTTATACTCAACCAAAGACCTTGAGCTAGCCAGCTGTAACTTTGACTAAAATCAAAAACAGGTCACTAAACCCCATAAACATAAAATGAGAATCGCAATCAAAAGCTATTCGAGTTCTCTATAGAGCTGGGCAAAAATCTATGATATGCCGATGTTTGCGAAAAACAACATAGATTTACTGATGTGGATTTTAAAAAGCAACAACAATAATATTTGAATTGTCTACAGAGATCCAATTATATTGAACATGTGTTCTTGTTTGCAGAACAACAGCTGGTATTCACATGTTGTGGATTCTTAAAAGAGCATCCTCGGCGGTTTTCAGAGATGAGTTGTCCTGCTTTGCTGAACATGCGTTCTGGGCACACACAGATATCGATTCTTAAGGCTTCCTCGGCGTTTTTCGGGAAAGAAAATGAACACTTTACCTTCCAATTTGGTATAGGTTCGACTCTTTAGCTGCATTTGGTTTTTCATTATTTGAAATTCTTTATAAGTTCTCCCATTTTCTCATACTTTAATTGAAAAATATTTAGTCAAAGTTACAAACAGGTCACTAAACCAGATTTACATACGAATAATATTTATTTTAAGAACCTTCATGTTTTTGCCGGCTCTAGGTCTCGCTATGTTTGAACCATAATTCGTATATAAAACAGAAGTGACACACATACACCAACAGAGGTACGGTAAGTTGACACGAACAGTACTTGTTTCATTGTGTATCTCTACCAAACTCATCAAGTACGGTACTTTACCTTTAAACCACGAATCAAAAAACAACTTCCTCATGTACTGTAATGCCATAATCGCTTGGGAACTCCAAAGCGAATCAACAGCAAAAACAGCCACAACGAGCTAGAGCTGCGTCGACTGTGGCCTCTGTACGTCGATGTGTCATCCCAAAGGTCTGTAGTAAGTATATATTAAACAATTTAACTAAGATTCTTTCGAAATTTTCTCACATCCCTTGCAGACGCTTTTAGATATGACTGATGAATCCAAAGGTCATGCTAACTACGCGTCACATTGTGATAAAATCGTGTGGGCACAGTCGCAGTTGTTAAGCAAACGGGGCTGCAAACCGGTTTTGAACCGAACCGGTTCGAACGCCTGAGAATTCCGGCTTATTTAATATTACTGATGATCACACATAACCCTGAACCGAACCACGGGGACGACAACTAGATGAACCGCGAGCCCGTTCCATGAACGACCAATGACTTTTGGTTACGGTTCAAAATAGTAAATGTCTTCGATTTCTTATTTTCTCCTTATTCGCACTCCCAATGGATTGTTGAACATACATACCATATATGTATCGTACAATGTACTTGTGTACATATGTAAACTACAATTTAAATACGTGAAGAATCATGCCAGCGATGCTATTGTATGTAGTACAATTCGTAATTAAGGAACCTACCTATAGTAACATACATACTGCTATACATTGCATACAGAATACTGCGCAGTTTATGATTACATGACCACATAGACCTACAATAGCTTCCTAGTCAGACGATATAAATTTCGAAATAATACATTATCATCATTTGCAATGTAAACACATTTGTACACCGCACAATGTATTGAACGATTTTATTTTCAGTCTTATACATATACATATGCGCCAATCTAAGCAACTCGGTGCATGCTACTGCAGAAACATGTCAGCAGACAGAAGTGTGTGCCACACGCAGCGTTGTCAATTTAGCTGTTTTTCCCACCAGATATAGCTCTCTGGTAGGCTCGAATCTTGGAAACTTTTCAGTTTTACCGGAACCTGTTATTCTAGCTAATTATTTGACATTTAGACATTTTTGACTTTTTTTAGAGGGCGGACTAAAGATTTATACACTAGCTTAGAAGGAAGTCCATATCCAGCACACAAGCGCCAACCTCACGTAAATTATAATCGACGTCTTACAGTCTTACAATGTATCTTGGCGTCAAGTGTATACCTATTGTATTGTTATTTTAAATATATTGTTTTACCCAACGAACCAAGGTTCGAACAAAAACCAACGCCCAAAAACCTCGAACTTCAAATTTCCGAACCTTAACCGTTGGTAAATTTTGGTTCGAACCCGCAAGCCGGAGGTTCCGAAAAATTTTTTGGGTTAGCAGCCCTGATTAGAAACTAATCCAAAAATAGTTTCATTAAAAAAACAACAAAAACCCCTGCTGGATTGCATTTGGGCAATTTAAACAATTGGCGCCTGAGTTAACTGCGGGAAGAGAATTTTCCCCACTAACAGAAGAGCCGATACGGGGCTTGTACAACACACATACAAAGCTTCTGAGACTTGGCAGTTGCTATTGTTTTCGGCCTGCCTTTGGGATTCCAAAGCGGTCATAGCAGTTCTGGCATGTTGTAGCCTCTGCCAGCAGATTGAAGTTGGGCAAAGATAACTGATGATTGAATTGTGGAAATCCATGAAATAGCTATACGATCAGCCAGCCTCCTTTGTGGTGTTGTGCGTGTCTTGATTTAGAAATGTTATGAACAAAAACTAACCTTATGGACCTAGAGCCTGCTAAAAAGTTCTATGATTGATAATCCAAAGGTCACTAAAACAGTCACATTGTGAACGAAATGTGAAAACATCGATGTTGCAAAACCAAACATCAATGTTTACAATATTTTCAACACATCGATACATCTCTAAAAACATCGATGTTTTGCCCAGCTGTACGTGTTTATCGAAAGTGTATATTCGATCTATTTTGAAAGGCAACCAAATGGGAAAATTTTTAATAATAAAACTTTTGCCAAATGTTCCTAAACTGGCTATAAAACCGATCGATTTTCAAAGAAAAGTCTTCAAAATTTCACAAGTGACAGTTATATCTTACTGGAAAACTATTTACAAGATGAAAATTTTACGCATAAAAGGACGAGGGAATAAAATTCATTTCTATACCTTTCGACTACCAGCAGAACATTTTGTACCTGGTTACAAATAAGGTGAGAACGTGTAATAAGTCAAAAAAGTTTGCTATTCAGGTTTGGCTTGGACCTCCAGAAAAACCGGCATACTTTGACTCCGAATCGGTTTGAATCGGCCTTGATCTGGGTGTTTTAACTGCCAGTAAACAGTTTTATATAACGTGAAAAAAAGAGGTAGGTGGAATGAAATACGAACAATTATCCTTTAGCACTCGCAAAGTTCAAGAGCAAAAAACACAAATGAGAAAATAAACGAAAGCTTGTGTTATTTATACTTATAAGCGAGAAGGCTAGGCTAAATTAGTCAGGGCACTGCACATTTTTTGTCACCTCATGCGTGATTTGTAACATGTGGCAACGCCAAGAATGCTCAGTAAGGTTGCCATTTCACCATGAATAGACTAACAAACAAACAGCGCTTGCCAAACATTGAGCTTTATTATCAAAATTCGTGCGAAATTGTCAGCGACGAAGGTCTCAATGGGTAAGTCAACAAACAGCTGCCAAACTTCTTCAAAAATAATGCAACGTTACAGTGAATGCAGCAATGCACCGTGCGATGATTACCGAAAGCCCAAAATGGAAGAATTGGACTTGTTTGACATTTGGTTTCAACAGGACGGTGCCACATACCACACTTTTATGGATGTTTCGGCAGGTCAACATTAAAACGGGTAAGCGCCAAGCGCCAATTGAGTTCTTTACACTTATGCAACCATAAACTATGGCACGTTTTAAACTTGCAATAATAATAGATAGATAATAGATAGAAATAAAACCAAAAGTCGGTGGAAGATGTGACTGCTACCGCCGCACAGTGTAAGATTTTGACTATCTAGGGGGACTTAAATCAATTGCGGCCGTAGTTTAAGAGATATCGGCTTGATTTTCAATGGTTTAGTTTAATGGCCATACGGATGTTTCTAAGATGAACAACATCGGACTAAAACTACTCCCCCCTCCCATACATCGTATTTTTCAGTTATAGCCATGATTTTTATATAGGGGCTATACCATATAGTCAACCGATTTTGATCAAATGTTTGTAGAATTGTGTGATAGCATTTAAAATTAATAAATGCCATGTTTTCTGACTAGAACTAGTTTTTGTCCCGAACGTTCCTATGGCAGGTATATAGTCGTCTCATTTTGATAAGACTTTGTAGATTTATGTGAAAGCATATCATCTTAGTAAATAAGTTAGGAGACGCTACCTTTGAAAACACAGAAGTTTTTCTCACAAAAACTAGTTTTCCGACCGATCGGTTCTATGGCAGCTATATGCTATAGTCATCTGATCAGTCCGGACACGACAGATATATAGCCTACATGAATTTCAAGACTTCGTGCAAAGTTTGGTTAAGATAGCTTTAAAACTGACGGCGTAGGTAGCAAAAAACATGCGAATTACACTTGATTTTGATTGGTCTTACAATAAAATGAAAAACTTAAAATGGCGGATACATGCGGACGGTTTTTTTTCCGCTTGTCCTCCATGTGGTGGCATCACCGAACTCGATTGAACTTACAATTTGGAGTCCATAAAAGCAACAAGATTTTTTCCAATTTGCCTAGTTTCTAGGTGTTTATAAAAAAAAATACATAAAATGTTTCAGTGAAGCTATTAAAACCCGGTATTGAAAATTTTGCAGTTCAACTATTCAAGAATAAGAAAAAAATAGCTCTTCTTGGAAACAAGACACTCACGACTAAATTTTAATCAGTTTAATTTTTTGCCTGATGCGAGCTGTCAAATGGAATTTTTCAAGCGTTGCAATGTGGCCTGATTAATGACTATTTTATAGCTGTTAATGATATTTTCACTCTGATTTTTGTTTATTTTCATAACTGGATATTTTTGTAACATTTAAAAAGAAAATCATTCAATTTGGTGGATTTTTTTAGCGGGTCGCAGCGGTCGCAGGCCGGGTCAACTGTAACACTTCTGTCATTAACAAAACAAGGCGGCTTTGGTAATCATGACAGAAGCGGAAAGCCTTGTTCGATTCCCGAAATCAGGGCTGTTTCATGCGGGAGAAATGGCCCAAACGATCAAGGAAAGGGATGAGGGCTAAAACACGATACAAAATCGAAACTAGGCTTCTCCTAAGAGGATAAGTCCAAGTTGACCTTTTGCTATACAGAAAATGTTGTCCCGACTGAACTCTTTACACCTACCAACATAAAGTGGCCACAGACTTCTTTGAGAGAATGAATTGATCTGGTTGTACCATGGCATAGTACGGAAACCCAAGAAGATTATGACACTATGTCTACACGCAATCTACGAGAACATTTCGAGTTGTCTCTTTGCCAAAATGGCAAAAATTCCTACTCAAAACATGAGAAAAGCAAAAAAACACCTGCCTAATGCTTTCTCCTGTTTCCCTTACATCTATCTCTACTTTTGTTTCCACATTCATCTTACCCTGCAGATTGGCGTCTCGATTGGCAAAGCCCATGGAAGCCAGTTGCTCTAGCTGTGACTGATAGCGCACTTCCGGTGGTTGCGTGGTATCTGCATTATTCGACATGCCGTTCAGCATGCGCATCATGAAATCGTTAAAGAGCTCCGCATTCGGACCGCCACCGGGGGCCAGTGGTGGGTTCGTGGTAGCTGTATTATTGGGTGTCGCTGTGCTGATGGGCGACGAGACGCTGTGGTTGACGCTGCTGTTATTGGTGAGGCCGGCAGTAGCTTGACCATCGCCGCTAGCCGGATCCGATGCCGTGTTAACGCCAGGCGGCGGAGGAGGTATGCCCAGTGTGCCAACCAGACCGGGAGCGGCACTGCGCAACTGTTCCATGCCCTGCTGTATCTGCAAAATAGCATTGATGGCCTCCGGATTGGTTAGCATGTTCATCACCTCGGGATTTTGCATTTGGGCCATGAACTGTGGCATCATTTGGCGCACTTGATCCTGCAGTGCCGGGTTATTGGCCAAAAGTGGACTGCTGCCCAACAGACGTGAGGCCATATCCGGATCCTGCGACATGGACTCCATCATGGAGCGTGTATACGGGGCATTTAGCAGATTTTGCATCAAGGCCGGGTTATCGGCCATTTGCTGAAGCAAACTCCGCATGGCCGGCGTGTTGAGTACATTGTTCGGTGGCTGATCGCCCGAGCGATTGTTGGCGGTTGTACCGCCCGAGGTGCCATTGGTGGTGGCGCCAGTGCCGCCTCCCCAGGGATTGGGCAACGGATTGCGATTCTCGGTACCCTGCTGGGGGTTTATACCGCCGGCAGCATTCGCACCGCCACCATCCACTAGGCCAGCAAAGGGATTCCTGCCAAATGACTCGGTGGCCGCATTCATCATAGGCTCCTGTATGTCCCTATAGATACGCTGCAGGGCACTGTAACCACCCGGCACCGATTCCAGGTTGGACATGGCACGATCGTGCGAACGCATCAGCTCCTGCAGCATCGAAGGATTCCTGGCCAATTCCATGGTTTGACGCAACAAATCCTGATTGTTCAACATGTGCGAGATTTCCGGATTGCGCTGCATCAAGTCCTGCATTTGCGGATTTGAGGTGATCAACTGTCGCATAGTCTCCGGATTGTTCATCATCTGCTGCACCAAGGGATTGTCCATAAGCGTGCGCAACATATCGCCATTATTCAATAACTCGTTCTGCATGCGTGCCTGCAGATCCATAAAAGTGTTGGAGCCAGCACCCAAGGCCTCCATGCCGGCCAGGCCGCCAAATTGATTCAAGCCGAATGGGGTTTGACGCACATCCGCCGGGGCACGGGCCGGCGTCTCTTGGTTGCGTGTGGGCGCCTTAATTACCAGATGTACAGTAAGATTATCCTTAATGTTGTGCATCTTAAGGGTGTCCGTGTCCTTCATGATTTTACCAGCAAAAATTAACACCAACTGCTCAGGCTCTGCCTCGAACCTTTGGGCCACTAGAATTTTGAACTGTCAAAGAGAGGAAAAAAAAAACAGGGGAAAACTGGTATTAATTGAGAGGTTTGATTAGTCAATTAAGTCACTGCCAGGTGGCAGGATCTGTGTTAGAGAGACGCCTTTGTCGGCGAAACATAAGTGAAACCAAAAGCACATCAGAAAAGAGAGTGCAAAAATCCTGTTTCAACAAATATTCTGGGTCTAGAGCAGACTTTCTCAGCCATAGCCCCTGGGGTTCGAAAATACTCGCCTATTCACACCGAATGCTTGCCGAAGTCATGCATCACTGTGTATAAGAGAGAGACACTGTCTCATTTTCGCGCTCTCTTCTCGGGGAACCCTGGTCTAGGGCATGTAATATTCCTTAAGAGATTGTAAGAAGCGCTCAGAATTTGCTATAACGATTACCTTTTTCGAGTACGGAGAAACTTTTCGAAAGATCTTTTACCAATTCACCATTCAAAACCAAACGTCGCTCCCATGCCTTACCTTTTTCTCTTCACTATAAACATGAACATGCCTCGTCTGACATTGATATTGCAAATCTCTTCGCAAAATTCTATCCATTGTAGTCTTTGGAGTTATTTGAAAATTAGCGCCCCGATGTGAATATGTACAGATATATCGATATTTTAGTGTTAAGATATTTTTAAGACATCGAATGATGATCACACCGCAGACACTGTTAATAAAATGGACGAGACGGACAAGAAAAACCAGTATAGACAAATCGTTTAGAGACACTATAAATAGAAAACCGTGTAAAAGTGTGTCGTTTACACTATTTTTATTCTATTTCATTATATGATTTCATACTTTGCCCCTTGAATTCTTCTTCTTCTGTGATAATGTGCCTTTGAGCATTTTAAAGCAATGTACAGACTCGTTTGACTATCCTATGCACATCCTTGTTTTTCAAATCACTTGAGCAGTCTAGATTTTTAACTCCACGGAAAGAATATTAGATTTTTCCCTTACATAAAAACGGATCACATTCTGATATTCCTAACTACAGGGGTATTGCGACTCTCTGCTATATCTAAACTCTTTGAACAAACTATAACATCTCAGTTAGAATATAAATGTTCTCCTTTTATATCACCGGAACTGCATGAATTTGTAAAAAACAGATCTATTACTACAGACCTACTGGAGTTTACTTCTTCAGTGTTTCATGGTGTAACTAAAGGTAAACAAAAAAATGTTATTTTACTGATTTTAGTAAGGTAAGACAGTGTTTCTCATTGTCTTCTGATTCTGCTTCGAAATTGGATCAAATCCTTTCTCCAGACTAGAACACAGAAAGTGGTCTTCAATAGCAGACCAGTGTTGCCAGAAAATGAGGTCCAAAAGTTGCTAAATTTGCTAAAATATAGCTAGAAACAGCTAAAAGTACAAAAAAAAGTGGCTAAAAAAAATTGCCAATAGTCGAAACATCAAAAAAAAATTATTGTTTTTAGAACAAAAATAAAACAAAACGAGAAGGCCACGCTAACTTCGTCTGTGCCGAAGTTTTTATACCCTTGCAAAAGCTGTTTTTGAAATGACAGAGTTTAAGAACGCTTGGATAAAAATCAAAAACTTTTTTTAACTAAAATCGATTTTCCGTCAGATGAACATTTGATTTCGACCAAATTTCGCGAATCTTTTTGAAAACATATCAAATTAACAATCGCCAAGTTTAAGAACGATAAAATTGAAAACAAAAAAGTTTTTCTCACTAAGACTCATTTTCCGACCGATAAGTCCTATGGCAGCCTGCAGATATAGTCATCTGATTTCGACCAAATTTTTCAAATTAGTTTGAAAGCGTTTAGTGTTAATAATCACCGACCTTAAGAACGATTTACTTGAAAACAAATATTTTTTTTCAGTAAGACCCATTTTCCGACCGATCGGTCCTATGGCAGCTATAAGATATAGTCTTCCGATTTTGATAAAAGTTTGCGAATCTGTTTGAAAGCATATAATATTAATAAGGGACGAGTTTGAGGACGCTAACATAGAAACCAAAAAAGTTTTTCTCAGTAAGACCCATTTTCCGACCGATCGGTTCTATGGCAGCTATAAGATATAGTCATCCGATTTTGACCAAAGTTTGCAAATCTGTTTGAAAGCTTTTAATATTAATAATGACCGTGTTTGGGAACGCTAACATTAAGAACAAAAAAGTTTTTCTCACTATAACCCATTTTTTTTACCGATGGTTCCTATGGCAGCTATAAGATATAGTCATCCGATCCGGTCGGTTCCGACATATTATCAGCGTGCAGTAAAAAGAAGACTCTGTGCAAAATTTCAGCTCGATAGCTTTAAAACTGAGAGACTAGTTTGCGTAGAAACAGACGGACAGACAGACGGACAGACAGACAGACAGACGGACGGACAAAGCTCAATCGACTCAGCTCGTCGCCCTGATCAAGAATATATATAGTTTATGGGGTCGGAAATGAATATTTCTATGCGTTGCAAACTTCTGGGCAAAATTATAATACCCTTTGCAAGGGTATAAAAAGTTATACAAAAATACTTTTTTCAAGGAGTCAAGCCTACAATAATACTGAAAATGTGGTCTGCAAGCAGCTCTGGAGTCAAAATCTCCAGGATTTTTCTTCTAAATAAAATTTCTAAATAAAAATTGGCTACTTTCAGTATTGAGATGAACTGAAGGGAAGGTTGCGATTTCGTTGTAAGAACCAAATGCATCTTCTTTAAATTTTTGACTCATTCAAATTTAACCCAAATATTTTTTCGACCAGTCAAAGAGAGCTAAACATTTGCTTAGTTCGAAATAATAGTAAATAATAAAACAAAATAAAAGTTCTTAAAACCATCCATATGCTCAGAGAAAAATGGTATATTTATTGATGATCCATTGGATAATTTTGGTATCCATTTGAACTGGATATTATGAATATCCCTTTTTATTGGGTATTCAAATATACATTTAATTTAAGAAATAGTTGTTACCCGGCTCAATGTCGTGTGTAGTTTATTATCTTAACCCAACAACTATCGATTTAATTTTAAATTGATCTTAGATTTGCATCTAATGAAGCTATGAATTGTCAAAAGGATACTATAATATCTTATGGGATCTGATTATTTTTCTGTGTGCTTAAAATCTCATTTAACGTCTTCAGGTTCAATGTTTTCATTGGACCACAGTAGTGACAGAAGTCGTTAGCCCACCTGAGTACTGATATCAGCCCTGATTTCAAAGATGTGGTACTAAAAACTTGTTTTTTCTTACAGTATTTTTTTGTCATGAATTTACACACATGCAAGTCGTGCAGGCATGAAACATTACTAAAATCACTCATAACTGGCGCTTCTAAGGCGTTGTACTATGAAGAAGTTCAATAGCATAGAATGATCGGGTTTCAAATAGAATTTTTAGTCATCATTTTGCACTACGACTTTAAAGTACCGAAATATCTAAAATCTTCATTGATTATAGGTTAGCACACTTCACTCTGTTGACAGTCTATGAATTCAAACACAAAATATATTGACCACAACATCAAAGAGGTTGAAGAGAAACAAATCTCTCATTTCAAGAGATTTTTTATCCTTGAACCCAGGGTTAGTAAACCTATCCTTGCTGTACGACTGTTGTGAGTTGACTAGATAAGAGGGGCTTATAGTTTGCCTTAGGGTGCACGCACACATGAGGCTGAAAGTTAAACTGACGGCTGACCATGATATTTTAATACGTCAATAAACCGACATAAACAAATATGCTTGATTGATTCCGCAGAGCTGAGCTTACAACTAAATTCTGGATATCAAACCAGTGCTTGTTGTCCACACTTGAATGCACGGAGCGTGGTTATTTCTCAAGATCAGCCTTAAGCTCTGCCGTCAGTTCATCATTCAGTGTGTGCGCGCCCTTAAGCTGCCTTTACACTTGTCATACATCTATAAAAAAGTAGGTTGTCAAACTTCTCTATAGAGAGTCTCTTTAGAGATATCTGACAGGTGTAAAGGCAGCTTTAGGCTAGGCGCTTAGGGGCTTCACGAAACACTAGGATTGAGTTCAGCAATTTAGTCCTCACCAAATTCAACTTATTCATTGGACCTCAGTACTGACAGAACCCTTCATTTAGGCCTTCGTAATACAATAAGACCTGATTTGGAACTATTTCTAATGATTATGCCCTAATTCATCAGTGCTTACTTCTTTTGTACAGAGAGGAATTTCCATTGCATAGAATGCTCAGGTTTCAAATGGAATTATTAGGCACTATTTTACTCTACGACTTAAGAGTAACATAATTTGAGAATTGCCAGATGTGTAGCTAAAAGCATTTTCAAAAATTCAATAGCATTTCCAATTTCAAAATTGCTAGATCTAGCAACTAAATAGCTAATAGGGGGTAAATATAGGAAGTGACCGAACTCTTGGGGGACGAACGCTTTTGTTAAATCACACGTATAAGAGTCGAATGCTTGTCAAAGTCATTTCTCACTGATTGTCTGAAAGTCAGTCGCAGTCAACGTTACAAGACAGTCAATTTCGCGGCAGTATATTGCCGAGAAACACTGCTAAAAAGCAATTACACATTTTCAGTCCTCTCTTATTGGGGAACCCTGGTTTAGATTATCATACGGCTAAATAGGAGGTGTAGGTCAAGCGGCCAAAAAAATCTTCTTAATTATTCTAATGATTCTTTTAATGAATTCAGATTATCATAAAGATTTTATAGATAGCAATAATGCACAAAAAATTTCGAAATTTACAAAAAATTTTATGAGTTTTGGGAATCATTTGTATAAGTTAGACTATCATGAAGACGGGTAAATTGACGGGTGAAGTTCAAAGCGGTCCAAAGAATCAAGAAATATGCAAAATTTTATGATTATTATAAAGATTTAATAGTCGGCAATTGAAGAAGCATAAATAGGAGGTGTGGGTCAATCGGTTTAAAAAGTTCACGAAATTTGCCAAAACTATATGAGTTTAGATTAGACGAATTAATAGGAAATGGTATCAAATGGACCAAAAAATCGCGAAATGTGCAAACTTTAATGTGCTTAGATTTTCGTGAAGATGGGCAAAAAAGTGTTTGAAATTTAATGAGTTGCGATTATAGCAGAGTTTGGAAATAACCCTCAACACTTTTTTCAGTGCGATCAGCTCACTGACAAAACAGAAAAAACAGAAAAAACAAAGACGACTCGGTCTTTCACTGAGCAAAACACTTTTTTTCTCTCCTCATGTGTTTTCTGTTGAGCATTTTCGGTTGATCAAATTAACGAGACAGACCGTCAATAACAGCTGAGAGGAATACTTGTAAGCGAGCGCAAACGCAAAAACTGTCTTCAAATGAGCAAAACACAAAAAGTGTCAGCAAAAAGTGTTATTTGTTTTGTTCGTGTGGTAGGGGCGGTGGGCTTATGTACAATGTACATAATTAAATAAATATGGTTTTTAGGCGTTAAGCAATTACCAAAAACTAATCTTTTCTGCATTTCATTTGATAGGTTAATAATAATAAATTTCTCCATATTACACATAAGTACAAAGATCGTTGACTTAGACGAACACACACACACACAGGCATCCCCAGTCACAAACTCGCTTACATTCTTCGAAGACACTTTGGAAGTCGGCTCTCAGCAAAACGGTCAGTGAAAGACATGAGCAAAACAGAAACGAAAAAAGCGATCTTTAGTTGAGCAAAAACAGCTATTGAGCAAAACAGAATTAAAAGTGTCTTTTTGCAACCGCTTTTCGTTGTGTCTGTAACAGACAGTTTTACACAGACACGCTGATAGTGTTAACAGTTTTTTGGGAGCTCTGGATTATAGTACAAATTTTATTTGATGACAATTGACAAGTAAGTTTTCATTTTTCGGTACATACAGGAACAAACGTTAATCGAAACAAAAATACAGGTACCCATACTGAACCGAATACCGAAATAAATTAGAACCAACCAAGAACTTTTACCGAAACATAATTATGGTATCAATTCTCACTCGTAGCCTCGTATTTTAGTATCATTTAGTATCGGAACTGGACCCGAAATACGATTCGGTTTGATTCCCGATTCCCTTTCGCATTTTATGTAGCGAATACAATAATATCTTTCTTCTTCTAAGTGGTAACATTTCCGATGAAAGCTTCTTTTCTTCTTTTTGTGTTTATGTTACCCCAAAACCAGTAAGTAATGAGGGATTATTTGGTGGCCCACTTATTAATAAAGTGGAAATCGCCACGGCAACTGCTGATAGTTTGTTGTATTTCCTTTTAATTACAAATCTATGTTGATTTCATGTATAAAGTCGAATATTTCTCTTGGTAGGCGTCAATGCTTTTCTGTTTAATGAACGTGTATATGTTGCTGTATAGAGTATAGAGTTAGCGATGGGAAGCGCTGTCTTGTCGTGCGTTATCGTTTTTCACATGCATCTTTTTTAGTGTGTAATTAGCTAGTGGCTTGTATTTGAACTTCCTATCCTTGAACCAAGGTTTGTTAATTTGTTGAAAGAGTTCACAGTATCCCTTGTCTTTTTGTGCTACAAAGTCAGCATATTCTTTTTCCCAATCATCCTTGATACTTCTATATATGCTGCATATTGCATCTTTAAGGCTCCATTTCATTGCCCCAAAATTTCCTTCACGTGGAGCATCCACAATCTCGTTTTGCTCTATTGGCATATGTCCAGGAATATAATGGATTTTCATTTGCATTTGTGAATTTTGTGTCTGATGTTTTTAGCTATGTAATTACATTGTTCTTCCTTTTCTAACAGATTTGCATCGTTTTTGCCGTCTGTGTGTATGGCAACATGAGAAAAATGCTAATGCTTTCTCTATAACAATAAGTTCAGATGAAAGAGATGATAGAATTTTGTCTGTATAATAAATTGCTGTAAACCCTGAGTTGTCTTCAAAAAAAAGGCACACTGGTGTGCCGGTTTGTTACTGAACCATCTGTGTAATGCAAATTGAAACCTCTACTTTTTAGCTAAACAGGTTTTTTTTTGAAAAGAATACGAATGCATGTCTCGCTAATGGATCTTCTGTTTTTGGCTGTTCCCTTAAAAAAGTCTATCCGATGTGTTCCAGAAATCTCTAGTGATTTTGGGGTCAGTTGTTTTTGAAAACAACCAATCCAAATGTCGGAGATTTCATTTTCGGAGTTAGCTTCGGAGTTGCATGCAAAACAGCTGACAAAAGCAGCTGACTGGTAGTTTTTGCGTTGGGGCTGCCACGACAATAATTTAAATTAATGTAGGATTCTAATTATACTCTGTACCGAAGGTACATAGAGTATATTAAGTTTGTGCAAAAGTATGTAACAGGGAGAAGGAATCGTTTCCGACCCTATAAAGTATATATATTCTTGCTCAGCATCAACAGCCGATTCGATATAGCCATGTCCGTCTGTCCGTCTGTCCGTCCGTCCGTCCGTCCGTCTGTCCGTCTGTCTGTCCGTATGAACGAAGAGATCTCAGAGATGGTAAGAGATAGAGGTTTGACATGTATGGGACATATATTTCTTATACTTGCAGGCAGATCAAGTTTATTTTCAATTTTTGCCACGCCCCCTCCCGCCCCCGTAATTTGGAAAAAACTTCATATCTCCTACAGTTTTGGAGATAGATCGTTCGTTCCTTCTAGAGATACCTTGTAAACAAAATTATTTATCGATTTGCTGAAGGAATGATCAAGATCGGATGAACGATACTCAAGTTATGGGCAAAAAACGGCCAGTTAACACCACCCACCCCCCCACCAACAACCACAGCAACATACCCTAACCGTTCAACACAGGCAATCTTAGTGCGAGAGAGAAAGAGAGAGAGAGAGAGAGAAACTTAGAGAGCGCACCGCGTTGTGCGCGGGGTGTTAGCTGGCCGTGTGTAAGGGTACAGAGTATGTTATAGTCGGGCTTGACCGACTTTCTTTCTTGTTTTATTTGGTAGTTTCTAAGCCAAATGCTGCAAGTGATTGTGGTATGCACTGAGTTCGAAACTATAAATTATTTTTTTTAAGCCATTAGTATTTAATTCTATCGGAATAAAATTGAAGAGAACGCTGACCCGCCAAAAAACTATTTTGTATTGAAAACCCTGTTGCTTACAAAATGGTAACAATGGTATGGTAATCGTAACAAGAGTTTCAGAAATGATGCAATCCATTTTTAATTTCTGATGAAGCGTAAGCTACTTTTCTGCCGCGATATCCGACTGTTTTTTCATATGGCAATACTGCCTCTCTCCTCCGGAGTTCTATATTTCCCCCAATAAAAATATCCTAAAATTTTTAAAGATCAAAAAAGATGTTAAAAGTGCAGTTAAAAATTTTACTGCTGATAACTTGGGTTCCATTTGTAGTTTAAAATTCTCGCCGATAGAATTTATCGGTAGGTTTGATTCGATACTTCATTGTAAATCATATATTAAAAAACTGCTAATTTATCCACATAATCTTGTTAAATTTATTCTTCATTTAAGCGAACAAACTTTTAATTTGGAAAGTTTTAATTAACTCTGAAAATGATTTTGTCACATTTGGAATAAGTTGGCAGGTTTGCTTATTGTCGCTTTCTGCTGCCCTCTGACTTTTGCATTATTTTTGTGGACAATATTTTAAAAATCATTGTAATTACTTAAAACCCATCAAATCTTTAATAATATTAATGCAATTTGATCAATTGAGCATTCAAGCTTTGTTCCTCATTATCATATTTGACTCAAATCTCTTTAATAGCAAAACATAGACCAAATGTCGCCACAAAATTCGCAACATTTGAAAACAACCAAAAGAGGTTTCAGCAACATCGACAATTGCTTTTGGGTTGTTAGAGGTTTGTAGAACACGGTCGTATATCTACTTAAAGTTGTTTTTTTTTTTTGTGTATTTCCTGTGTATTTCTTCAAACTCCCTGTATAGCGCACTGTAACTAGTATTTATTCCTAAATTTTCGATAATTGTATCACATATTGGTAGATTGTATGCAAACGATTTGGCTAACTATATTCAGGATGCAGATTAGCAGCCATATGGTAAATAACCGGGTCTGGAGTACATTTGATAAGCCCTAGAGCCTTCCTGAGATGTTGTTTCGTATGAACTTTGACTTTTCTCCGGATTGTCCCCGAATCTACAGCCACTTGGCAATCCCAAAAAGAGGCGCAACTTCTATTTGAGTCTGATATAACCTTATGCACATGCGAACACGCAGAGTTGATTGCCGCCTTGATACCCTGATGAGAAATGTTTAACTGCACTCTAGGATTATGAAAATGAATCACACCGGACTTATTTGGGTTGGAGAATAAATTTATCAGCTTACATTCTTCTACAAAAAATAACATATTGCGCTGCAAGATGTCTCTGACCTGATTGAGATCCTTGTGAAAACACACTTGAAAGAAATCGTCCGCATATTGAAACAAAACAATGTTTGTACCGTTCAGTTTATGAAGATCAGCAGTATAAATGTAGAAAAATGTGGGACTCAAACAACTACCCTGGAAAACTCCTCTATCAACCTCTAACTTACTGTTTCCTTTAACTAAAATGCGTCTTCTCAGAAATGATATAATCCAAGCGACCTGCCAGGAGTCAAATTCCATATTGTTCTACTTTATCTCTAGGCCAGTGGTGTTCAAATTGCCAAAAGCCTATCCCATGGGATACGAAGTCATAATTCTGCCGGCGTCGCAGCCGACACACGCATAGATAGGGAATACGTGTGATCTATAAATAGCACGCTAGGCGGCTTGCTCTCTTACGAAGCGAGTGTTCAGCTTTGTGTTCTCTCGAGTTGAAATGTCCACATGCCCTCTAGTACGGCCGACCCACGCTGTATCAACGTTCCGTTGACGATTTTGCGACTGTCGTTGACGCTCGACTGACGTATTTTTCAAGGCGATATCCGCTCAATACGTTAACGGCTCTCCAGGCACGCTAGGTCGACGCAATGCCATGCAGAGAGCAACATAAGCGACGCTCGTTTGACCCAATGACATGCATGGGGCGACTTTAGCGACACTCGTTCGGTCCATGTTACAATTTGACAGGCGGCACGACGCATCACCGTACAAAGAGCAACGCTGCGTTGACGAAAATAGAGTGACTGACCCCAGCCGTACTGGAGGGTGCTTACTTCGTGATTCGCTGCTACGCACACATGCGCAATGCCTGCTTGTGTGAGTTTGGACACCACTGCTTTAGGGTGTCTATTTCTACGCAATCAAAAGCTTTTTGTAGGTCCAAGCGAGCCGCTACCACCTTGTTTACAAAGATCATTTAGACACTGAGCCGTGAACGTGTGCTTTCTGAAAGCATAGGACCTTTCTGGCTGGAGATCTTGTTCTATGATATGCTCCACAAATTTCCTTTTAATCAAAGCCTCAATGTGCTGAGTAAACAGATTGGCAAATAATTGCTGACTAGTCTTCATGATTTCCTTTTCTTTGCCGATATCATGCACCACTGTGAGTGTGTGAGAGAGACAGACATATTTTTCTGTCCCCCTATGTTATACTCAAAGCCAGAGATAAAATGGTAGCAGATTTCCAGTTAGATTTCGTTATCAAACTTTGAGGATCAATAAACATTTCGAATTACTATAATTTTCTTAATTCGTACATTCTAGCTTATAAAATCGTGAAAGATATGAGAATTTTCTATTGATGCCGCCGGTTTGAAAGTGTCGAAATTTTACGATCTGTTAGCTTTTAACCATACTGACGTAAGGGCCGCTTAATTGCCGCTTAATTGGAATCTAGTCACAGAACGGGAATGCTTTCAAATCAGCTGTTGATTGCAGCTGATATATGCAAAAATGTCTAAGAAAATTATGGAAAATGATTAATCAACATTTGAAAAACTTTCACGTTCGATATGGGGCGATACCTTTGGTATGCCAAGCCATTTCGCTACACATCCCTACTCGTTCCCTCTGTCATTGATGGGCTCCATATGCAAGCACACGCACACACACACACACACACACACACATGCGAGCGAGCGGTCACACCGTCATTTGCACTTTGCCACCCTTTTTTTCTGTCTAACGTTTTGGATAAAAATGCACTGTACATCCAATTAAGTTATGTTTTATGTACATACTACATACATATGTATGCCTGCATTTATGTATGTGTGTTGTGGCCGCACATGGCTGTTGTGGTCACAAGGTGTACCCCCACACACACATCTCGTCGATTGCTTACTCACATCTTTTATTCCAGAATCTTCATCCACCTCAACCGTTTTCTTGTCCTTTGGCGTTTTTACAACCACGTTGATACGCTTACTGCCGCCTTCCGCCATTTCGATTGTTGTTTTTGTTTTCTGTGTGTTGAATTGTTGTTGTTGATCCGTTTTTAATAAATATTATTTTTTCGGTGTTTTTGCTTTGCTGTTTTCTGTTTGTTCTTGTATGCCGCAGCAGGAGATTTCGCCAGATTTTTGGATGTTTAAAATATTGTTTTAACTGTAATTTTTTAGTAGCTCTGGAAAATATCTACGTGTTTTCAAACTGAATTATTTTCCATTTGATGAAAAGTAATTCGTCACTTTCTCACACAAGCACAAAAAAAAACACACAAACACGGATGACACACACGGACAGGGAATTACACATACACAGGGCCAAAAAAATAGTGTGACCAGCTTGAGTATGGCGAATGAGGCTGCATCATAGAGATGAGTCACCAGTTCGATTGAATAATCGAAATCACAGTCACTGTTGTCACTCGTGAGGAATTGTAGCAGTCGCTAGCACATCGTTCGAGGGAGGGCTCCACGTCTGCCTTTTTGAATTGTTCTCTCCGGTTTTACTCTAAAATTTGATTTTTAAACTAGATCGAAGTATAATTAAGGACCCATCATCGAAAAATGGTCTTTGGAATTGTTAAAAAATAAGTAAATAAAAAAGACGAGACAGTCAGATAAATAAAAAAAGAGTCTTCAATGTAGAAAATGGTCTCCAACAGGGCACGGTCAATGCTCCTACTTTATTTAACTTATTTATTAATGACCTTATAAACAATGTAGACAACATAACAGCATTTGCAGATGACATAGCTATTTTTCACTCTGACTATGGAGTCGTCAATATAAACCGACATCTACAAGAGAAATTCAATATAGTTAAAAACTATGCACAAGACTGGCACCTGAAAATCAATTCAAACAAATGCGAAAGCATACGTTTTCGTCCACCAGTTAAAAAGTGCAATAACAACATTAAAAAAAGTTGGAAGCAATTCCAAATAATTAATCGAGAAATCAGATCTATCCCTCTCCCAGGAAAAATCAAATACCTCGGAATATACCTTGATAGATTCCTTTACTTTGATCATCATATCATATCAGCAAGCAACTAGAAAACGCCCAAAGGGCCTTTTTTGCTTACAAAAGAATGTTTAGCTCACAATTGGTGAATAGTAGAGTAAAAGTAATTATGTATCAGTCACTTATTAGACCAATTCTTTCGTATGGTTGTAATGTGTGGTTTAATATGTCTCCATCATATACGGAAAGGCTCCGAAAATTCGAAAGGAAAATACTAAGAGCATGCACGTCGATGTATAGGTCGCCAATCAGCAATCACACAAAGTTTATAACAAACAAGAAATTATATATATAACGCATCAGGCATTATAAGAATAGACAACCACATTATTAACCTATCTAGAAATCATATTCTAAGATCCCTAGATAATGTAGAAAACATTCTTATAAAAGCTCAGTACTATGAGAGCGACTCATATTTTCAATTGTGTATCTCGAATGGTTTCACTCCTCCTGAAATTTTTGTATACCTGGATAAAAATGGGTATATTCAAAACGACACGGGTATACCTACTATATATCATATATATATAGGAGAGCAAACAAAAAAACTATAAGCGAGAAACAGTTAACAAACACAAACCAAAGATTCGACATGTCCTTATCAACGAAAGATATTTCCTTCTCTAAAAATTTGTAGAGATGTAAGTAATTGAATTCGAAAAAGAAAAACCATTAAGTCACATATAATTTAAGCAGAGAGCTCAATAGGAGACTAGCCTAAGATTAGTATTAACATTTTGTTCAATTAAGTACATACATAAGCAATATTGAAATAAAAATGAACATTACAAAAAAAAAAAAAAAAAGTACTTTGGTCACAGAGGGTCACAGACGACAATGGCACAGTGTGACGCTACTTAAACCTAATATGTAAACAATAAATTTAAAATGTTTGTTTTTAATTTTATATTTATTTATAATGAAGATCTTATGGGAACAAAATCTTACTGAAGCTATTTTTTAAATTCTTAATCATTCAAAACAACAAAATCTTTCAAAAACGTTATTATTTTAGAAGAAATACGAGTTCGTTTCACATTTCGAAGACGATTTTCGTATAATCATTCTCATTCCGCATGAAATTCATACAACTATATAAATGTAGTGACAAATGTATCGTCGGTCACTAGTTTTGGGTAAAAAAGTTCGACGATTTTTAATCAACTGCCCAAAATCAAGCGTCAAATAATTACAATTTTCTTCAAAGTTACATCTGGCTAGCTCAAGGTCTATGGTTGAGTGTAATTCTTTATGAACAACACAATTCAACTGATATTAATTACAACATTTTTGGAATAGCAATTGGGTATGCTATTCAGGTTTTCTTTCATCTTTATTTGCCCTACACATATGAACTAAAGCCTTTCTAATTTTTTTGGGCTTGGAAAAAAAGCCTGTCTAATTTCAAATACATCGTTTATTCAGAAATCGTCATCGAAATGTGGAACACATCCCATTAATTTTCTTCCGCTAGATAAGCCAAAATGGCCCACTGTGCGTTGGTTAAATTAATATTTTTTAAATATAATTCGGTATTTTTAATAAAATACTGAATAAATGTATCGATACTCTTGACTGAAAATGCCATCACCAATAAACAATTCAAAAAAGTAGGCGCAAGCTTTGATTGTTTTATAAATTGTTAAGACAATGTGTATTTAACTAGTGACCCAACAGTGCATATTTCAATGATTATGCGCCTGTGCAGCTGAAATGCTCTCCCGACGGTCGTGTCCTTATTATTGGAAGGGAATTGCAGATGGTCCGCAAGCGTTGTACAGGGGATACTTTTATTTAAAATAAATTAATCCGCTGTTTTTCAACAATTTCACCATTTGGCCAATAACAATCTTAAAAAACGGCTTTTAACTTAAATGCTTGTAAAACGGATTTTTAGTATTTTTACATAGCCATTTTTTCCCTTTCATCCAACGGTCACACAATTACACTGCTACGTGCATTGGTAGCGGGAGCGGGAGAGAGAGCGAGCGAGCCATCTCTGTAGTCGTTGTCGTCGTCGTTTTAACCAAACAAAAAAAAAAGACTCAAAAACAAAACTAAAGAAAAGCGTTAAAAATTAGTTAAATTAGCATTAATAAATCCCCTTGACCAAGCTTAAAACTAATCAGTGTATGTTGTGTAAAGTTGAATCGAAATGCCATAGCAGCAATTCCTGGAATTCTTCGAGCATTGTATAAACGGTTTCTGAGAATTACCAATACAAAGCCAACAAGTGCCCCGCGACCAGCAACAACACAACAACAACAGCAGCAGCAGCGAAAAGGTGTGTGTGTTTGTGTTTGTGTTGTGAGGGCCGTGCGGCTATACTTGTGCGAGAGCGCAAGTGCCCGTGCCTGTGCCTGTGTGTGTGTGTTTTGTGTTTCCAAATTAAAAGAAATCAAATCCAAATATCTTGCAGATGCAGTTTGGCAGCCAAATGCAACGTGTCCTGAAATTGCTTACCCTGCTAATACTGCTTGGTGCAGTTGTGGGCAACAACGAACCCGGCTGGCTGTTCCCGGACAAAGTGGAACAACTGATCGGCGGCGACTTTAGCATCAGCTGCACCATCAATGAAACTTACATACAACAACAGAGCAACATCTCCTGCAATGTCGATCAATTGTATTTCAAGAACAAATACGGAGAATTCCGACACGAACCCGATATACGTGTCCTCAATAATACGACCATCCTTTATACGGCACGCAATGCACCCGAACAGCAGCAGGAATATATGTGCATGTGCGGCGATTATGTCATCAATCCGTCCAAAGTCTATGTGGGCACCGGTCCCCAACAGGTGGAGGATTTCCAATGCATTGGCGATGATTTTAAGTATATGCTATGCAATTTCACGGAACCTCCAAACAAGATCATCACCAAGTATAATATGAGCTATGTGCTCCATCGAAGGGATCATCCGTATCGTTATTATGTCGATTGCAATTTCGATGCCGCTCCCATTGTTACCTGCAATATTACGGATGAGAAGTATAAGAAATTTGCGGAATTTTATTTCTTTCGTTTGCTCATATCCAATACGTTTGGCGAGAAATATCAGGAAATTGAGGTAAGTGTGCTGTGCTGGGGAATCACCTTGAAAGTTGGGGTTTTAACCTAGGTATTTCCATATATGGAAAATACCATTTAACTGAAAAAGAAAATTTTCTTTAGAAGATCGTCTAGGCACCGAATCATTACCATAGGCGAAACGGTGTAGAATACGCTTCAGATGGGCAGTCGAATAACTTTCTGTGTTTGTCTTTACAATTTGCTTTATTTAATCAGAGATAGAAGCATTCAATAGGGCTGCAAACCTGTTCCATCCCGAAACCTTAACCAGTTCCGAACCATAATTTTCGGTTCGGTTTAGCAAAAATGATTGAAAATTAAAAGTCTCACCAACTACCAAGGGACTGTTTTGTTGTCTGGTCGATTCCACATTTAAATGTCTTGTCAGACCAAAGAAGCGGGCCATAAAAAATAAAACTATACATTTTATAATAATATTGCCCTTGTTTTGAGAATTGTTCGAAGAAAGTCATTGGCTCATTGGCTCTCCAGGGGCCGAAGTCATTTCGCTATTTAGCTGAGGTCAAGAGAGTAAACAGGCCTTCAGTCGCTGGCTAGCCTTCGATGCTATCAGATCGAAACTGGTTCACGGCGGTTTATTTTCGTACACCAATGCACTCTCACTTTTTGGCACTCGTTGACCAACGCTGATATAGATCAGCGTTCGCCTCGAAGTGAAACATAAAGAGCGGAGCTGCTACTGCACGTACAGAGTATATTGTAGTCGGGATTGACCGACTTTCTTACTTCTTTGAACTGTTTTCTCAGAAATAGGAGGTCTGCTTCGGGTTCAGGTTCCAGAGTTTATTCATTTTTAAGCTTCAGAGACTCAAAAAGACTGCACCGAAGCTGTCTTAATGTATTGTATTTGTGTTTATTGAGTATGATCTTTCTAATACTACAAGTACAGAGACTTATTAATTGTTGTATTAGTCACAAAAATGACAATCATTAGCTTAAACATATATACATAAATCAGACGGTGTAGAGAAAATAGATAACATATTCTAACTTAATCTAACAGAGAGTGATAATACTAATTATACTCTGTACCGAAGGTACATAGAGTATATTAAGTTTGTGCAAAAGTATGTAACAGGGACAAGGAATCATTTCCGACCCTATAAAGCAGGCATGCCCAAAAGCAGCAAACGACAGAGCACTCACCAATACTCACAAAGATAAGCACCAATACCAAAAATGAAATTGTTGTTGGTCAGTTTGCTTGCGCTCGCAAACACCAATCAAAGAAGAGAACAAAACCGGTTTTTGTTCTACGCGCCGCTTACACACGAAATCGTTAGCATGTGTGTCGTTTCATATGCCTCGCGCCCTGCATGTGTACGATCATTGCCGATCACAGCCGAGTCGATATAGCCATGTCCGTCTGTCTGTCTGTCTGTCCGTCCGTCCGTATGAACGAAGAGATCTCAGAGATGGTAAGATATAGAGGTTTGACATGTATGGGACATATATTTCTTATACTTGCAGGCAGATCAAGTTTATTTTCAATTTTTGCCACGGTGCAGAGTATGTTATAGTCGGGCTTGATCGACTTTCTTTCTTGTTTTATGGTGCAAATGTTACTTCTAATTGAATTCTAAATTGTGATGCTCTTATTGTTTTAAGACTGTTGGGTAGCTGATTCCAAAGCCTAAAAGCATGCACAAAGAAGTGCTTATCTGAACATGCCAATCGATTTTTAATAATTTTATTATTATTTGTTCGCCCTGAAGCAGCAAAGTCAGTCTTATCATATAAGTATGCTGGCTCGGCAGTTGCTATTTACTATATATATTTGGAAAACCTGAACAGCTACAATATTGTGGGAGATTTGAGATTTTTTCTCAAAATGTTTTTCGTGTCAATTGTATCGATATATAGATCTCCATCTGACCACTGCCAATTTTTTAATCGTGACAAATCTAGTTTGAATATCAAAGTTCCAAAGCCTTTAATACCTTGCATGATTAGGGCAACCAATTCTGATAAGCCAAATGGAAAAATGAAATTATCAGGAAATGACTCATGCAAATTGAATTGTTTATCGGGAATGTTTGACAATTGCTACCTTCTAATTGAAGCAACAATTTGCAATTCAGGATTATTATGTCGCAATAGTCGAATACTAAAGGAACATTTTTGGACAAAAAATAGTCAAAATATTTATTTCGAACTCCAACAAATTTGACATATATGAAGTTATTCTCAGACCACTCCGGCAAGAAATTTTTTAAACTTTTTATACCCTTGCAAAGGGTATTATAATTTTGCCCAGAAGTTTGCAACGCACAGAAATATTCATTTCCGACCCCATAAACTATATATATTCTTGATCAGGGCGATGAGCTGAGTCGATTGAGCTTTGTCCGTCCGTCTGTCTGTCTGTCTGTCCGTCTGTTTCTACGCAAACTAGTCTCTCAGTTTTAAAGCTATCGAGCTGAAATTTTGCACAGAGTCTTCTTTTTACTGCACGGTGCTAATATGTCGGAACCGACCGGATCGGATGACTATATCTTATAGCTGCCATAAGAACAATCGGTCAAAAAATGGGTCTTAGTGAGAAAAACTTTTTTGTTTTCGATGTTAGCGGCCTTAAACTCGGCCATTATTAATATTATATGCTTTCAAATAAATTTGCAAATTTTGGTCAAGATCGGATGACCATATCTTATAGCTGTCATAGGAACCATCGGTCGGAAAATGGGTCTTAGTAAAAAAAACTTTTTTGTTTTCAATGCTAGCGTCATAAAATTCGGCCATAACTAGTATTATTTGCTTTCAAACAGATTTGCAAACTTTGGTCAAAGTCGGATGACTATAACTTATAGCTGCCATTGGACCGATCGGTCGGAAAATGGGTCCTAGTGAAAAAAACTTTTTTGTTTTCAAGTAAATCGTTCTTAAAGTCGGTGATTCTTAATATTAAACGCTTTCAAACTAATTTTAAAAAGTTGATCGACATCGGGTGACTTTATCTTATGGTTGCCCATAGGACCGATCGGTCGAAAAATGAGTCTTAGTGAGAAAAATCTTTTCTGTTTTAAATTTTATCTTTCTTAAACTCCGCGATTGTTAATTTGATTTTTGTTTGATGTTTATCTGTCGGAAAATGGGTTTTAGTTAAAATTTTTTTAGATTTTTATGTAAGCGTTCTTAAAGTCTGATATTTCAAAAACAGCATTTGCAAGGGTATAAAAACTTCGGCACAGACGAAGTTAGCTTGGCCTTCTCGTTTTATAACTTTTTATAAAATTTTTCGGATGACATCAAGCCCTTATTTGAAATACAGATTTGGGTGACCTATTTTACATTTCGATCGGTCCATAAATAGCGGAAATATTGCCTTAACCAATTTAACAGAATATTTTTGCTTCGTTTTTTTATCAGTCGAAAACCATTCCCAGTCAAAACAACGATTGTACGTTTGGACCTAATCCAGATTTTACATAGAATTAAAATCGATATAATCCCAAGTGTTCTACAAATCGCTTTCGACCCAAAACCCACCCAAATCATATGGGAATTGAATTGTTTTTGGGTCGAAAGCGATTTGTAGAAAACATGGGAATATACCCAAGTTAAAAGAAGAGAAAAAAGGGTAGCACAGATGTTGTGGAAATGTGAAATCAGGGATGCAAATCGCTCTGAAATAAGGACTGGTTCGGTTCATTAGATGTTTTTCGGAGACCGTGGTCCACTCTTAATTGTAAATGTATTATACACACCTGATCATATTAATAGGTACACACATCAACTCTGACTTTAAGGTAACAGAAAACAGTTTTATTCATTGTTTCAAACTTAAAATTTGTTTTCATTGGTTCTTAAACTATTTGTTTTTATTAAAATAAACTTAATTGTAACATAGAATAATAATATAACATAAAAGAGATCATTTTGTGTTTCAGATATGTTTTCAGTGTGATCATAATAATAGGTACACTTCATGTGTTGGTAGGAAAAACAATTTTTATTTCCATTTTGTGTTCTTTTTTTAGGTAAATTAGTATTTCCTAACTTAGTATCCAGTGTATCCACCTCTATTTTTGGCCACTACTGCTATTCTTTTTGGCATACTTTTAATAAGAGCCTGGCAGGTGTCTTGCTGGTGTCTCATACCACAGTTTTTGGACACCTTCCCATAATTTTTGTTTATTTGAAAATGAATGCTTTGCCAATTTTTTTTTTAAGTCTTCCCACAAGTTTTCAATGGGGTTAAGTTCGGGGGATTGGCTTGGCCACTTCAGAACGTCAACTTTTTGGTCCTCGGAAAATTTAGATAACAGCCTTGATGTGTGTTTAGGATCATTATCTTGCTGAAATAGCCAACGTAATGGCATATTTTCCTCAGCATACGGTACCATAACTGTTTCCAATATGGATTTGTACTCTTCAGCATTCATTTTGTTCGTAGTCTGATAAATTGGACCTACGCCGTACCAGTAGAAGCAACCCCATACCATTATATTGCCACCTCCATGTTTGACTGATTTTTTTGTAAGCCGTGGATGGAATTCCTTTCCATTAGGGCGTCAAACATTCCTTTCACAGTCATTCCCAAACAAATTAATCTTGGTTTCATCGCTCCATAATATGTTTCTCCATTTTTTCTCCCCGGTGCATCCTACCCAGTCTTTGTGGTCCCTTGCAAAAGTTTGCCTCATGGTGATATTTTTTTTGCGCATAAGTGGGACTTTTCTGGCAATTCTTCCTGGTAGGTTGGCATCTTGTAGTCGTCTTCGGATAGTTGGAGCACTAACTGAATTCCCAATTTCGGCTGCAATAGCCTTCGATGACTTAAATGGGTCCTTTTTGCTCAAAGTTACTATGTAGTGGTCAAGGGTTTCTGTTGTTTTTTGTGGCCTTCCACGGGTTTCCTGTCTTGGTTTTCTTTCTAATGCATTTTTAACAAAATTATGAGACCTGTTCATTAATTTGGCGATGGCTCGTAAAGATTTGCCTTCTTTTCTCAGACTAAGAACCAATCGAGCTTCTTCTTTAGTACAATGAGAATTTCGACCCATTTTTTCTGAAAAAAATAATTATTTAATTCTCTGTATTGACTATAGCTATACTTAATTTACCTTTAGTTACCAAAAGATCACTGATTACAAAATTATTCACTTGATACTTGTGAGAAACGGAGACTGTACCTATTATTATGATCAGGCGAAATGTGTGGTGGACTCGCAATTTATAGAAAAGCTTTGATATACGGGGCAGCCCCTCTTTCAACTCTTTGTCACAGTGTGGCCAGACATTGACAATAACAAAAAACCAAAAATTAAAAAGTTGTCAACACTAAAAGTACGAAAAAACCATCTATAATTAAAAAATTCCGGTGTGTACCTATTAATATGATCAGGTGTGTATATTTCGAATTTTATGATTTCTACAAAGAATCTGAAATGGTATGTAAGTAGTATGAATACCTTTCTTTGGTTTGGTCTGGTTAGTTGCCGTTTTTAGCTTCTGTTTAAGGTCTTCAGCGACGAAGTAGCTTTTGATATGACCTACAAAACATTTATAAATTGGAAGTCCAAAAAATCTCAATA
This sequence comes from Lordiphosa magnipectinata, assembly GCA_037044535.1. Lineage (NCBI taxonomy): Eukaryota > Metazoa > Arthropoda > Insecta > Diptera > Drosophilidae > Lordiphosa > Lordiphosa magnipectinata. The sequence continues at coordinate 158,359 of JBAMBO010004114.1, forward strand.
TTACAAAATTGTAAAAAACATAAAGTTTTAATCCTTTTTTAAGTTTTTCAACACTTGCAACCCAGTTCGAGCTCGACCAAGCAGTACAGAGCAAAATTTTAGCCTCGACTAAAATAAACAAAACCCAATAAAAAACCAACTTGATTTGATAACTCCTTCATATAGTTATAGACCTCCATGCAACCAAAATTGTCATACAAATTGAAAAAAATTGTAAATTTATGGTCAAAACGTCAAAAAGTTCAATTTCTTTGTTTATGATTTAGGGCCGTTTTCTTAGCGAATGCCAAAAAAATCCCCCGGGATTTACAAAAACAGGAACATAAGAAAACGGTCCTAAATTATGATTTGTTTATTTTTTAACCAAAAAAAAAAAAATCGAGGAAAGCTAATTTCGGCTCGACCGAAGATTATATACCCTTGTAGCTTGATGGCGCCACTACTTTGAGCATTTGCTTGGCAGTTTGTTATATGGCAACTATACGATATATTCCTCCGATTTTAATCGAACTCCCCTAAATTGTGTGAAAATTGATAATATTCACAACTGGAAGGTATAAAGACGCTTTGGATCAAACTTGGAAGAAATGTGTAGTAGCGATAGTGTTTCGTCATTTCATGAAGTATTAGTTGTAATTAATTTAAGCTATATAGTTAAGTTTGAATTATCTTTAAGTGTAATGAAGTTCATATGAAATCCAGATTAATCTCTTAAATTCAACTGTTTGCTCTTTGTCATCTTGCTCTCATTATATTAAGTTATCTACAGTCACACTCACTAATGTACATAGGCACGAGCCATTGTTAGCGCTCGCTACTTAGTCCCTTTGTCCATTAAAAATCAGTAACGAAATTGAGCTGAAACGGTGCGGTTGTCATTATTGTGGTCAGCGCATACATTCAACTCGAACAAGTTGTCGAGGATCCTTGAGATGGATCATTACAGAATCCAGCCCCAACAATTGGTACTTTGGCTGGACAGATAGCATTGAAAAGTTTTTCTCACTAAGACTTTTTTAGACCTATCTTTTGTATGGCAGCTATACTATATAGTTGTACGATTTTCATCAAACTTGGTGGAATTATGTGACAGCATAGAAAACTGATAAATACGAGGTTTGGGGACGTTTGCATTGAAAACATTAAAGTTTTTCTCACTAAAACTAGTTTTTTGACCGATCGTTGCTATGGTAGCTATATGCTATAGTCATGCGACAAATGTGCAGCGTATTTGTACCAAAAGACTTCGTGCAAAGTTGGTCACAATAGCTTTCAAACTGACGGTGGAGATAGCATAGAAACAGACGGACAGACGAACATGGTTATAACAACTCAGCTTTATTTAGGAGTTTTGGTGAAAATTTTACATGCAAGGAGTAAAAGAATGAGCTACAACTTTGCTCTGTATTGCTTGGCCGAATTCACCACGGGTGAATTGCTGTAAAACAAGAGGGAAACATTTGATTTTTATTAGATTACATTTTTGTAATTTTGAGTATGAAGATGTGAGATTTTGGATTTGCAACATAGTTATGTTTTATGGGCCAAGTTCAGAGCTCCAACTCTGACTCAGACATAAAAGCCCAATTACGAATAGTTTGCGAGATATAGAGTACTGAAATCCAATCAGGAGGAAAAAACAAGAAAGAAAGTCGGTCAAGCCCGACAATAACATACTCTGTACCCTCAAAGTTTGTATATATCTGACCAATTTAAGTAAGAAGCCACAGAAAGGGGTAAAAAGCCATAAAGTGTGTGAAGTGCTGCCCATCGCCGTTGCGGCCGGTGCTACCCATCATAATTGTTTGTTTTCCTTATAACTCGACTATTGATCATCCGATCTTTACCATTTCTTGGGCAAATCGATAAATAATACTAATTACTAAATATGCGTAGAAGATATAAACCATCTATCTACAATGGTGTGGGAGATAGAACGTTTTTTCTAAATTGCGGGGGCGGGAGGGGGCGTGGCAAAAATTCAAAATATACTTAATTTGCCTGCAAGTATAAGAAATATATGTCCCATACAAGTCAAACCTCTATATCTTACTATCTCTGAGATCTGTGCGTTCGTACAGACAGACAGACAGACAGACGACATGGATATATCGACTCGGCTGTTGATGCTGATCAAGAATATATACTTTAAAGGGTCGGAAATGATTCCTTCTCCCTATTACATACTTTTGCACAAACTTATTATACTCTCTGTACCTTTGGTACAGATTATAAAAAGGTAGTGTCAGAGTCGTGGGTAGATGATTGAAAATCACAACAATAAAATCAGAGGTCCCAAAAATCGGTCCCCCGTTCGCCTTTGTCAGAAAACGACAGCTTTCGTGCGACCACATTGAAAAGAGGTACCGAAAGAACCTTTAACTACGCTCTCTGCTTCTAGTTGGTTGTGAGAGAAGAGAAACACATTTTTTTGATTTTTTTCCTCTTAGGTCTTTTTGGGACCGTTTGGCCCAATTCCCGAATTCAAAAGGTCTTCTTCGTATGTATGCATCGGTGTGTTAGGCTCGGCTATATGAATGCGTAGGCGGGGGTGAGGACGATATGAATGTATGCGACAAACTATATGCGCTCTCTCGCATAGACTCTCTCTCTGCTTATGTTAAACTCTGGCGCAACTCTTGAGTCTGCAACCTTTTCAAATAACATTTTGTGAGTTTGGTCTTTGAGAAGCACGCAATTTAAGACCAATTGACTGAGCTGGGCCTGTTATTCGGTTGCTGTCAGACCGATCAGTGCTGTGTGGTCAACCACAGCCACTTAACAGTGAGCGCGATAACAGAACACATTCGGTTGCGGGAAGCCCAAGCCCCTTTTATATTTGGTTTTTCGGTCAGTGACGTGAGCAGAGCGAAGTCAGAAAAGGGTTAAGAGTTATTTAAGAGCTATGAATAAAATTAAAGAAGGAAGTTGCTAACATTTAATCTAATGTTCAAGATTACAGATAATAACCCCCAATGTATTAATTTAATAAGCAACATTTGAATAAAATTTGATATACATATGAAAAAGTTGTTACATAAAAGTGAATGAATGTTGATTTGTTCCTTGTAGGCGTCAAAACCGTTCAAATATACCGAAATTTTTCCAGTATATTTATCTCAAATATTCCAAGTCTGTAAATTGGGAAATGGAAATTTGGTGTGTAGGTTGGTAGGATAAAGTTAGATATTTTACAGGTTACGAAACAGCTGGCTGAACCGGCTCAAAAGTGATTCAAAGACATATCTCAGAAATTATAGCGAGTTAAATCATAAAGCTCTCATATGAACAGAAATGCATATTGTTCTATCTTTACTTTGACAGTTTACATGAGAGTTCATAAACAAATTTGAATCAGTTTTGATCTAGTTTTCAAACTTGAAACTGGTTTCCACTTTGGAATTGACAAACTAGTTCGGAACCGTCTTACAAGCTAGGAAAATTTTAAACTCCATATTACCCATTAAATTTTATGTTCATTGCTTACATACTTTTAGACTACTGGCTCGGAACCAGTTTTGAACAGGTTTGAAACCAATTCGAAACTGTTCACATATTTGAAACTCTACTTATAGCTTTATTTATTTTTATATTTAGACGACCAATAATAGAAATAGAATGTCAAGCAAATGTGTTTATTTTAAGCTGAGACTAGACCAGACTTACAATTTTTGCAAAAGTGAGTCAGTGCCCGAACCCAATGATACGCAGAACATAATTCCAAACCGGAACCATTCACTTATAGAAAAGGTTCGGCACAGCGTTACTTTTTGGAGCAACTGAACAATAAAGTGCAAATGAGTGAGTAACTGAACTAAAAAGACTTGTTTAGTGTAATAAGCAACTCATTATTGTTCACTCACTTATGAAGAATGCATTTCTCTTGGTCTCTCTTTAATACCACTTTGTCTTCTTTACAAACAGTTCTTGATTGTTTATAGAATTAACTAAACTAAATATCGTTATTATATCCTTTTCACAGGTTAACCATTTTGAGAACACTGTACCATCGCAGCCGGGACAAAATCTCACAGTGGTCAATCGTACCGAAAGTTCCATATGTTTATCCTGGGAAATGCCACGTCGCAGCAATTATGGACGTTCTGGCCTGATCTGGCAGGTATTGGTTAAACCGAAGAAATTTCCCGCACTTATGCGTCCCTCATGGCATAACAATTCATCGACTCTCAAGGATACACTGTGTCTCTCTCAATTGCCCTATGCGGGTTATGATTATGAACTGAAGCTTCGTGTACGCGCCCATTACAATAAATCAATGTGGAGTGAGCCATTGATTTATGATTTTCAAACATTAGCGGAACGTCCACGTCGTCCACCGCGTGTGACAAATGGCAGTTTCTATGTACGTTCATCCGGAACACAGTTACGTTTCTATTGGGAGCAATTGGAGCCACATGAGCTGAATGGTGAAAATTTTACCTATATTATCAGCGAGTATCGCATCAATGGAACACTAGCGTGAGTATCAATTTTCAAAAATATTTCTCTATCCGGTAGTAGCTATGATAAGAAGTGTCTACTATTAAGCTAAAAATCTATGTAGCCCTCCTATTTGTGGGATTTTGAACTAATTTTATTTGAAGTTGGTGATGTTCCTTTATATTATTCCTCTATACCAGCGGTGGGCAAGCCCTTGCTCCTATTGCTCCGAGATTTTTTTTTTTGGCAATTGGCCCAGTCAGTCTCATAATAACCTGCGTCGTAATTGACTCGCTGCAAATTGAGAACAACAACAAAGTCAATGCGAATCGAAGCACGGCGGCTTCAAGACGCGCACACAGACGGCGCAACAGCTGCATTTTGGGCGATCGTGACTCGCTGATAACGGTTGTTTTTTCTGTTGTTGTTGTTGGGCTGCTCCCATACTCAAATTTCATGCCCACCGCTGCTCTAAACTGTCGAAATTCCATATCTCAAGGGGACAAAAAAAAAATGACTTCGATTTAAAGAAAACTCGTAAAATAGAGAAAGAAATACGTAATACGAAATTGCAGTCTCCAGGAAACGAATTTGTTATTTATATGTTATATATTGTTATAAGCAAGGACGATAAGTAGGAAGTTTGCAGAACAAAAAACAAACTATGAAAACAAATAAATATATGTAGGATGAGCAGGTGGAGATATATTTACATCTCTGGTCCAGTAGTCTTGGAGCTGAACGTCAAATCAGCAGAAAAAGACCAAACCTTAACCAACCAGTAGACTGAAACGGAACTAAAATATATTTTATTTTGGTTCAACTAAACCCGATTTATTTTTCTGCAAGGATTAAAATGGATGAGAAGTTGATCTGGCCAATTGAGTTTGTCGGACCTGAGAGAAAAATTAATTGTGTTGGGGTAAAAGTTGTTTGTTCATTTGACTTCTTTTTAAAGCAGAGCCGGCCAGCCATAGCTACCAGTGGCCGAAGTCAGTCGAGCTGTTACGCAAACGCGAGCCGAACTTATGATTGTGTGAATCGGTGAACACTGAATTGCAAGTAAAGAGGCTGTAGCTTGGAGAGAGGTTTCTTGCTCACCAACACAAGCACACTTTTTGTCTTCTCCAGTCAACTTACTCAAACTTTGTTCATTTGCTCAGTTGTTCTGTGGTTTAGCTGCCCAGCTGTTACGTGTTTCGTTGCAAAATTGCTCAGTTGTTCACTTGTTTTCAGTTGTTCTGCTTTTTAATTGCTCAGTTGTTTAGTTAAGTAAAGTAAAATTGGATCAAACAGCACCTCCAGGAGGGCCAGGGCCAAGCTTCTCTCAATCTCTTGGCGTGTGTGCTTATAATTTTTCGCACAAGAGAAAGGGACCTACAGTTTTTTTTCTAAAGAAAAAAAAAAACTTTTTTTCTATTAGATGGTCCGAGGCGGGATCGAACCCACAACCTCCCGCACCAGCAGCCACACATACAACTGGTACGCCACGCCCGACCAAAGTTGTTTAGTTGCTCAGTTGTTAATTGTTCAGTTTCTCAATTGTTCAGATGTTTAGTTGTTCAGATGTTATGCTTCTTAGTTGCTCAGTTGATAATGGTTTAGTTGCTCAGTTGTTCAGTGGTTAATTGTTCAGTTGCTCATTTCTGTTGCTCAGTTGATTATGGCTCAGTTGCTCAGTTTTTCAGTTGTTAATTGTTCAATTGTTAATTGTTCAGTGGTTCCATTGTTAATTGTTTAGTTGTTTAATTGCTCATTTGTTAATTGTGCAGCTGCTCCAGAGCTTTTGTGCTCAGTTGTTGATTTGCTCAGGCTCTCAGTTTTTAGCTTACTCAGTTTTTCAGTTGTTCGTAAACTATCCTCAACGCATGGTGATCTTTAGCGATCACTCGATCTTTTTCATCTTTTTGTTCTGTCCTTTTGTCCTTGCCTTTGTTCTGTCGGACAGCTCTTCTGCTGAACTGAGCAAAAGTAACTGAATATCTGAACAGGAGTTACTAAACAAGAGTTTCTAAACAAAAGTTACTGAACAAGAGACATAAGATATACTGTACAATAGTCATTTAACAAGAGTCACTAAAAAAGAGTGACTGAAAAGGGAGACAACCAAAATTGCTGAACAAGAATCACAGAACGGAAGTCCTAAAAACGGAAGACTGAAAATAAGTGACTGAAAAAGAGTGATTGAACAAGATTCAATGAACAAGAGTCACAGAACAAGAGTCTCTGATCAGGAGTCTCTGGACAAGAGTCACTGAACAAAAGTCAGAAAAAAAGATTGACTGATAAAGAGTCGCTGAAAAGGGGTACTGAACAAAAATTGCTGAGCAAAAGTCACTGGACGGAAGTCCCGAAAAAAGAGTTACAAAAGTCACTGAAAAGGTGATACTGAAAAAGATTGACTGAAAAGAGTGATTGAACAAGATTCAATGAACAAGAGTCACTAAACTAGTCACATAACAAAAGACACTAAATCAGAGTCACTGAAAGGAGGTCGTTTAAAAGAAGTCAATGAAAAGAATTGACTGAAAATTCGTGACTAAAAAGAGTGATTCAACAAGATTCACTGAACAAGAGTCACAGAACAAGAGTCGCTGAACAAGAGTCACTGAATAAGAGTCACTAAACCAGATTCATTTAACGAAAGTCGCTTAACTGAAGTCACTAAAAAGAGTGACTGAAAAAGAGTGACAGAAAAAGAGTGACAGAAAAGAGTGATTGAACAAGATTCACTGAACAAGAGTAACTAAATCAGAGTCACTGAACGGAAGTCGCTTAACAGAAGTCACTGAAAAAGAGTGACTGAAATAAGTGAATCAACAAGATTCACTGAGTCACATTCAAGAGTCACAGAACACGAGTCGCTGAACAAGAGTCGCTGAACAAGAGTAACTAAATCAGAGTCACTGAACGGAATTCGCTTAGCAGAAGTGACTGAAAAAAGTGATTGAACAAGATTCACAGAACAAGAATCGCGGAACAAAAAAAAACAATTAAAGGAGATCAAGTTTAATTGTTCAGTTTAGTGAACAACTTATTTTTGTTCCCTTAATCATAATCAAACCAACACTACAAATTAAGTAATTTTGGTATCGATTATAAGGGAAGAAAGTGTGTTCTACAGCCATACTCCAATGGAGGCTGAAAATTAGTTTCAAAAACGCTAAGGGTGGCTGAATTTCGTTGAAACTTTCCGTTTCCCATTTCGTGATGTACAAGAAAAAGTATCTCCATTTTCTGGCACTCCTGACATCAATCAGCTAAAGTCCACACAATGTTTGGTAAGATTTACTTTACTTTCAAATGAAATATTAATTTCGTTTCGCTTGATTTAACAATTTCACTGTGCACAGCCAATAAATAAGTCCCAAGTGGGTTTCTTAAGCCGTTTTTCATCCTAACTGAACATTCTTAAACTTACCTTAAATAAATAAATACAATTAACAAACATTAATCTAGCAGATACGCATCTGCGGTGCTGCATCAATATCATCTTTTCGGTTAATAATCAACGGCAACAATGTCGATGGCCAGTTTCTATGTATACGCCGTATTAAGTATTTGCACAACAAACTCGTACACAAAAGCATACCTCCGCACAACACATGTGCACAATTCTTGAAAAATGTTTATTTTTAAAAATTCGTTGAATTGCCGCCGCCTCGACGTTGTCTCTGGCAGCACTCACGTTTACTCACAAACACACACATTTCTCTGTTTGTGTGCATGCATGTTGTCTGCATATTGTGGGTTCCATTAATGGGATGCTCATTTTCAATGTAAATGTCGTCACTTCGTGGTAAAAAAAAAACGAAAGGAAATTCAGTTCGATTTTGTGTATTTCTGTATTCGCCGTAATCTCTTATCACCATCAGCAACATTGACAGATTTGTTTGTGGGTAATTGATAGAAATTGAATTTCATTTTTCATGGAAATTTCATGGAAAGACTTTTCAAGCTTCCATTGAATTCAATTGGATAGCTTTTTAATTAAGTTCAATTCATTTGAAAATAATAGTAGACACACTCAAAACTATGCGAATTCTGTGAAGAATGTTTAAAGCGAAACTAGTTTATGGTTTTGATGCGTCTGGTTAACTGGAATTAAATTAATTTTGTACAATGTTTTGTGAAGCAAACTTTTTAATTGAATTCTTGGGAATAGACATATTGGTCTGACAGCTGCATTTGAATTAATGTTAAACCGGAGCGGTTGCTTGCCTCAATGTTTAGTTTGCCGTTTATCACTAAATAATGATAAACGCCTGAACTGGTTTCGGAGATGAGTTTTAAACTGTTCCCATTTTGAGGGCATTTGCTACCTAAGAAATGAGATGAGAAAAAGAAGAGAATAATTGTCGTTATAGAAGTAGTAAAAAAAAGAGGGAAGCAGAGGTAGGTGCGCCATATGAAGGTTATGTTATATTGCGATGACTGCCCAGCTAACATTTTATGAAATTTCTGATCACATTCGAGTCTTTTTCGAGTCCTTAGTCTGATTAAAATAGTCATAAATGCGCTCGTTTTCTGATCATAAATGATACTTTTGTTGGAAGAAAATGGTACCCTAGCCGCGACTCTTCATGAAGAGTCATTTTTAACCCGTTTTCTGATCAGTTTTGATTCATTTTCGAGTCATTTGCGAGTCTTTTTCTAGTCGATTTTTAATGAATCACATTTGAGCAAATGCATCGCACATGAAACTAATCTCTTTTTAATCATCAAATGTGCTCGAAAAAGACTCGCCAAGGTGAGGAATCTCCTAATGATCTTCCAAATGCTAGGTGGGTGATAGCGACAAGTCACTCTCCCACTTAGCTCTCATGGGTCCATTGCATTGCCATATGTATTCCGTGTTAATCCTGAGGGGGGGTCATCTGAATCATTAGGTGGAGCTGGAATCTCTAGCCCGGATGTCTCCGAGAGGATGACCAAGAAAAGTCACAGTAAGTGACGCCTATAATAAGACAGTCCTCACTTCCCTTCTTTGACGTAAAAGCGTTTGAGTACGTGACGTAAAAACGTTGAAGCGTTTACGTCACGTTTAAGTACGTTTCACTTTAAAGCCAAAATTGGAGCAGATTTCTCAAGTCAAGCTCTTAGTTAAATTCTTAAAGCTGGGTGTCCTGAAAATCTCTAGAGATTGACCACGGTTGGTTTGCAGAACGCTCGATAAATCCGTCGGTGTCACAGAACTTTGAAAGATTTCATTTTCTTAGTTAAAAAATCTAGTTAGGTTTTTGTCCAAGATAATTGTTCATCTCTCCAAACAGGGTTGCATCTTTGTAAAAAAAAATTTGAATGGCAAATTGGTTTCAGTTTAGGCAGCCTTCGGTTGATTTTGCGAGCAATTATTGAAACGTCAATTTCAATGTTAAAACAAATTAAATATTATATTTATTTGATGCAACCTATCCAGGAAAATAATGTTGTTTAAATTAGCAAAATTAGTTTTCACGAGTCAAAACACGAGAGGTTTAAAACCAACAAAAAACGAGAAGGCTAAGCTAACTTCGCCTGTGTCGAAGCTTTTATACCCTTGCAAATGCTGTTTTTGAAATGTCAGAGTTTAAGAACGCTTACATAAGAATCAAAATCAGATAAACATCTGATTTCGACCAAATTTCGCGAATCTTTTTGAAAACATTTCAAATTAACAATCGCCGAGTTTAAGAAAGATAAAATTTAAAACAAAAAAGTTTTTCTCACTAAGACTAATTTTCCGACCGATCGGTCCTATGGCAGCCTTAAGATATAGTCATCCGATTTCTACCAAATTTTGCGAATATATTTGAAAGCATATAGAATTAGTAATCAGTGAGTATAAGGACGCTAACGTTAAAACCAAAAAAAATTTCTTACTAAGAACCATTTTCGACCGATCGGTCCGATGGCAACCATAAGATATAGTCACCCGATGTCGATCAACTGTTTCAAATTAGTTTGAAAGCGTTCAATATTAAGAATCACCGACCTTAAGAACGATTTACTTGATAACAAAAAAGTTTTTTCCACTAAGACCCATTTTCCGACCGATCGGTCCTGTGGCAGCTTTAAGATATAGTCATCCAATTTTTACCAAAGCTTGCAAATCTGTTTGAAAGAATATAATATTAATAATAGATGAGTTTTTCTCAGTAAGACCCATTTGCCGACCGATGGTTCCAAAGCTCAATCGACTCAGCTCGTCGCCCTGATCAAGAATATATATAGTTTATGGGGTCGGAAATGAATATTTATATGCGTTGCAAACTTCTGGGCAAAATTATAATACCCTTTGCAAGGGTATAAAGATTTCTGTGGCATCTATTAATTGAAATTCGGTTGAAATTTGATTGGAAGAGGTTACTGTGACAGCCGCGGTTCTGAGTTAATTTGATGTTTAATCCAAATTTGGTGATCGTTAAATGTTTAATGATGCGTGTTTAAATTATAATTCAAATTCAAGTCATGAAATGCCTTCGTTTTGCGAACAATTATTGAAACGCAAATTTCAACAAATTAAATAATTTATTCATTTAATGCAACCTATCCAGAAAAAAAAGGTTGCTTATGTTTGGTTTGTGATTTTTGCTAAATCTCTTTCCTAAACAGATTTAAATCCAACCGAAATAGGTTTCTGGAACACCGAGAAATGGTTTTGGGTTGGAATTTGGTTGAAAGAGATTTCCGTCCCACCTATTTCTTTCTTTCTTTATTGGTAAATCATCCTAACGCTACAAGTACATTATATTTATAATTTAAAGTGCTAGTCGCAAAAGTTAATAAATTTATGCATGTATGTTTTAACGACCTTTATGTTAATTAAAACCTTCAAATTTTTTTTTTTGCCGGCTCTAGGTCTCGCTATGTTGGTACATAACTTTAAAACAGGGATACACACCACACCACCTGAAGGTGAAGACCGCTGATGATATGGTAGAGATACCATTGAAACAGCTGTTCGGTCAACTAACCTCCTTTGTGGTGTGGTGTGTGTCCCTGTTTTAAAGTTATGTACCAACATAGCGAGACCTAGAGCCGGCAAAAAAAAAAATTTGAAGGTTAATAAATTTATTGATAAAACATTTATAATCCCTAATTAAATATTATGTTATGTTAGATATAAACATTCAAAACGGTGACATGACAAAACGCCCACGGACATAAGGCCCATATGAAAAATTTCGATCACTACTTTGAAATATAATCCAGAATTTTTCTGGGCCTTTTGACCGGACATAATATCGAATTTACACTGCGGTCGTACGACTTTTTTTTGGGGTTACGACCTTTTAGGTGTTTACATTGAGCGAACAGTCGCAAATAGTCGCAAAAGACAATCAGCTGTTTTTTGCTTACTTTAAATTAAATTGGAATTTCGGAGGCTGGTTGACTATATAGCTATTTCATGAATTACCACGAATCACTCATCAGCAGTCTTTGCCTGTCTTCTGCGGGTTAGCAGAGGCTACCTCATGCCAGCATTGTCAAAATCGCTTGGGAACTCCAAAGGCAGGCTTATAGGCAGGCTAATCCATAATCAAAAGCCAACGCCAAGTCGCAAAAGCTTTGTGTGCGGCCCTTCTGTTGTTAGTGGGGGACATACTCTCCCCTCAGTTAACACAGGCGCCAATTTGTTTGAATTGCGAAAATGCAATCAAAAGGTACTTTTTTTGTGGTTTATTAATGAAACTAGTTTTGGTTTAGTTTCTAAAAACTGTTTTTATTTTAAAAGAATATTAAGTGTACCTACAATTTTGCTGTTGCAAAATGGTCAAAAAAATTTTACGAGAATGATGAAAATTTGCTCCTTTTGTGCATAGGCCTCCACTAACGTCCCACATTACAGATGCCTGGCAGCCATTTCCATAGCACACGTAGAAGTTTCGAACTTATAAATGTGCTCCTTTTTGTTGATATGCAATATCCAGCTATTTCGTTTTGCGCCCTGCAGCAACTCAAATTCAAGCGACATCTCTTTGGTTCTACTTTCAGGGTTTTTATTAAACTGGGCGAAAAGTCCGACGAGATGTGGGCAACATGTGCGAATTCAATTTGGACATAAGGCCCATAACATTTTGAAGCTTAATTTCGATTAATTTGAATATGGGCCTTTAGTCCCTGGGCGTTTTGTCATGTCACCCAATTAAAGACTTAAATGCAAATCAAATTTGACCAACAATTTCTAAATGTATCACAGAATTAGGAAGAAATTCTGCAACTGTAAGAGTGCGTAATTTGGCAATTACTTTTTATTCCAACGGCCGCCAACAAGCTTTACTTTTCAAAACGAAGACCTTTTTCGTTTTGGTGTTGCGAGAACATGAATCGATTCCACTTTCGAAAAGTTGCAGTGGAAGTGGAATTGAGTACATGCCTGTATATGGTCTTTCCATGTGGCTGATGAATTTATTTAGATTTATTAATTTATTTAGTTATTCGCCAATTGAACAAAGCTCTTAACTGGCTACTCTATTTTTAACTTAAATTATATAACTAAAATTAGTTTCTAAAAAAAGAAAAGTATTCTGCTAACAAAATTTTGATTCCCAATTATTGGAGTCGAATTCAAATCGCATGCTAACGGATAAGGAGTGAAAGTTTTTAAGAGCCCTAGATATGGGTTCATTAAGGGAATAATTAGTTCGGGAAAATTGTTTGGGTTGGAAGGTTCGAAGATTTCTGCCTGGTATATTTAAATTTATCTTCCCTAACAACGTAGGACAATCAATGCAGCCAAAAACAAGGTCGTTCTAAAACAATAAAGACGCAATAGTTCTTCTATCTTCTAGAGTGGAGAGATGCACCGAGAAACATGTACTTAAATAAGGCGGCAAAGGATAAGAAAAATTGAGCGGGAGGAGCTTGAATTTTAGAAGTTTTTTCTGCACTCTTTGAACCGCTTTGTATGAACTGCACTAGAGGGATGCATACTCCAACTTGGAACGCACAAATGCAGAGTAAAGGCTTAACCTAGTGTAATGATCCTTAAATTAGCTGGCATTGCGCTTGACAAAGCCAAACATGGCATAGGCCTTTGGCAAAATAAAATTTAGGTGCTCATTAAAGATACATTTTTTGTCGAATTTCACTACCAAATCAATGGCCTCAACCCGGCTCGATAAAGTTTGATTAGAAATCGAGTAAGTGGCCGTAATATTGTAGAAACATTTGCTATATCTAACAATAAAGCATTTGTTGAGATTAAGAGGGAGTAAGTTGAGAGCACACCATGCAATGACCCTATCTAGATCAGACTGCAACAATCGACTATCACTTAAGGATTTAACTGATCGGTAACTTTTAAGATCATCAGCATATAGCAGAAACTGTGAGTTACGAAAATGCATACAAATGTCATTTATAAAAATAATGAAAAGTAAAGGACCAAGGGTATTCCTCTGTGGAAGTCCAAACTTAACTTAAACTTAAAAACCAAGTTGCTGGCTCGCTCTGCATACTCTATTGGAGTGTTACACTGTGCAACACTAAAAAGTTGATCGAGTCGAGACTAAAAAATTCTCAAAGTGTATAATGGTGGTATAAAAACATTCGCTGTGTTTGGTCTGGTTAGTTGCCGTTTTCTTTATGCACTTTGAAGTTTTCAGCTTCTGATTGGGACTTGCAACTCCATATATCGTAAACTATTTGGAATTTAGCTTTGACGTCTTAGAGGAAGTTGTTGCTCTTGGATTGGCTTACAAAACATTCCAAAGTTGCAAGTCAAAAAAGTCACATCTTTATACTCAAAATTACAAAAAAAATCTTAAAATCGTCATGTTTTCCCCTTCATTTTTTACTGTTTTTCAACTTTGTCTTAAAAACTGTAACGAATTTGACTAAGCAATACAAGAGAAATACGTAGCTTAGCCTTAAATAAGCCAACGATTGGAACATACTAACTTCATTCGATTGGTCTTTCATATAGTTACAAGCCCTTAAGCATGTAGAATTGTAACCAAAATTCGAAAAATGACAATTTTTGGTAGCAATTGGCTGACACAGTGAAAAAATTTCGATTGTTATGTATTAAATCAATGAAATAGTAAAAAAAAAACATAACTTAAAAATTATAATTAAAAAATTTAATTCTATTACTTTTTTACCGAAAATACACTGCTCGCCACTTGAATATGACACCCTGTATGCTCTCTTTAAAACTGCTCGTAACTCGAAAACGAAATGGTAGAATAACGGGATTTTTTGCATATTATCTTTGTGCAAGCATTCTTCGCTCTTTCTGGTATATTCCAAGTTTTGGAATAAAACCGTTATCAAGTTGTTTGCACTTTATGTGAGCATTCGCAAAAATTCAATGGAATTTTTGCGCCACTTGAATAGAACATGCATTTTATTTGGTCGGTATCGTTGACACGTGCACACAAATTTTGGTTTACTTAAACTTTTTGCTTTAATTGAAGTGTATATAAAATTTTAAAAAAATTAAAATGGGGCGTGGCACTTCATTATCTGAGTCGGAGAAAGGAAAAATCCAAGCTTACAACGATTCTGGCCTTTCTATTGCCAAAATAGCAAAAAAAAAGTCGACAGGAGCCGTCACGCCATAACAAATTTGTTAAATAATGAGGCTAATTATGGTAAAAACATGAAGGGCCGCACCCACAGTGTGCTTACCATCGCGGACAAGCGACTTATATTAAGAGAAGCTTCCATTTCGCACGACTCTTTGGCCAAGATAAGGGAAAAATGCAACGTTAAAACAAGTTTGACAACCATGCGTCGTGTTATTAATAATGCTACACACCTGAAGAGACTAAAAATCAAGAAGAAGCCACCTCTTAACCCGGCTCGGAAGTTACAACGTCTTGATTTCGCGCGCGCACATGTCATCTGGACTTCGGAGTGGCAACGTGTTGTCTTTTCGGACGAAAAAAAGTTTAATTTGGAGGGCCCCGATGGCTACAGCTACTATTTTCATGATCTTCGAAAAGAACCACATCATCTTGATAAGTTGCACAGCAGTGCTGGAGGTATTATGGTATGGGGGGCCATTTCCTATTATGGCACCTGTGAGCTTAAATTTATTCCAACCACCATGAATGCGTTGTGTTATAATGGTATATTGAAAGAGGCCTTTCCACACTTTCAAACTCTTTTTGCAAATCTAAAATGGATTTATCAACATGATAATGCCCCTATACATACGGCCCGGACTG
The DNA here is from genome assembly GCA_037044535.1 of Lordiphosa magnipectinata. Classification (NCBI taxonomy): domain Eukaryota; kingdom Metazoa; phylum Arthropoda; class Insecta; order Diptera; family Drosophilidae; genus Lordiphosa; species Lordiphosa magnipectinata. The sequence goes on from JBAMBO010004114.1 coordinate 173,958, forward strand.
TTAAATCGTATATAGCGAGCCAAAACGTGGAGTTATTAAACTGGCCACCCTATTCACCGGACTTGAATATCATTGAGAATGTGTGGGGATGGCTAACACGTGAAGTATATGGATCAGGTCAGCAATATTCGAGCGTTCCCGAACTAATTGCAGCTATCAAATTAGCATGGGGCTCGATATCGTTGAATTATTTGGGAAAATTGTATGCATCCCTTCCAGATCGAATGTGTGAGGTTTTGGAAAAAAAAGGAGGCTCAACACACTATTAAAAACTTTTTTTGGTTTAAAAACATATTAGTAATTTCTTATTTAAGTAATATTGTTATTTGAAAAGGATTGAAATATTCTTAAATGGTTTTTAGATAAAGTGTCCTATTCAAGTGGTGCAAAATGAAGACTCCAAAATCTGTTACTTATTGGTTAACAATGTTTTTTGTATACTTACAACTTTTGAATAATTTTGTAATTTTCGTCTAATTACGACATTTAAATAAACTTTATAAGAAAACAAAAATTATTTTCCTAGATGGCTTGGTTTAGCAGCAATTAACTATAGAAAATCGACTTTAGAGGTGTCCTATTCAAGTGGCGAGCAGTGTATTAGTTTTTTTTTCGAGTTTTTAAGACAGTTGTACATGCGTGTAGGCCTATAACTATTTGAAAGAGTAATTAAATGAAGTTGATTCGTTCTAACGGTTTGTTTATTTTGGTCTAAGCTACATTTTTGTATCATATTACTTCTCCAAATTTTGTAACGGGTTTCAAGATGATGTTGAAAAGTGGTCAAAACTTGGATTTTTTGGTCAAATTTTGTAATTTTGAGTTTGAAGATATCATTTTTTTGATTTGCTACAAAGAAATTTTTTGTAGGCCAAACCAAGAGCAAAGACTTAGTCAAAGATATAAAAGCAAAATTATAAATAGTTTACGAGATATTAAATCGTCAATCCTACTCTAAAGCGAAAAAAAACTACCATCATTTTGAGTTCAAAAATGTGTCACAGTGTTATTAATTGTTAGCCGTGGCAAGTTGTCAGTCCTAACATTTTTATAGCTGATAACAGACCATTTTGACTTGCAAGGGTCTAGTCCAATTCCACTTCTTTCAGCCCAATAACTTATTTAATCTAATTCGCGATTGTACACTTGTACACATTCACTAATCTTATCAAAGGGTCTACTTACATATATCTGAACATCGTCCGCATATATATGAGCATTACATTTTGACAATACACTTGGCAGTTGCATTGACATATGTACATATTTTTACATCATACATTCCAAACAATTTGTTTTTCCTTTTTTCTTTGGAATATTTGAATCCGAAAATCACGAGCATTTTTTCCTGATAATATAGATCTATTTTGTTTTTCTAGCTATTTCGATGACTCAACCATTTGCGTTTATTTTTCATTTTGGTATTTATATTGTTAAATCTTCGGACGTAAACAAGCGTCAGCTGTTGTCGCCAATAACATTTCGGCTTTGGAATCACCAAATTTGAAAATGTATATGTGTCCGGGGAACTGACAACTTTGTTTTATCCACATTTGGATTTTGCGACAGTCGCTCTTAATTCAGCTTACGGCTATCATTCTTTTCCGATTCTGCTCCCGCTCCTCCTCCTACTTCTCTTGCCCTTTTAGCTCAACAACTAAGGCTGTACTGGGAAACGGGTAATCCCCTTTCTATTAATGCAAAGAGAACTGTAAACCGTTAACTTCATTATATGATTTCCAACTTTCCCTTATAGCACTTTAGCTAATCAAATTCTTTAACGTTGTCTTTTCAGAGATCCCTCTCAAATAAATGTGTCACCAAACTCTGCTCTGATTGAGAAATGGGATAAGAATGCCTACCATGATGTACTTATACGGAGTAACAATATTGTGAACTCTTCAGTGAATGCCACACGTTTCGTTATTGGGCCAATTAGTGGCAAGGATCTTCAGCTGCGTGTGCCCAAAAACATACGCAGTGTCTATCATCCGAATAATAGAAGTCACACGCTTAGCTGGGAGGCACCCGATGATGTGCGCGATCTATTGAACTACACGGTATTTTGGTGCGGAGCCAAGCCGGCCATTATGGCCGATTGTGAGGGCTCCATACACTTCCAGCAGGTGGCCGGTGACCAAATGCAGTTCACCACATCGACCAATCAGCCGCCCTCATTGAGCATGGCCGTCTCGGCGAACTTTGTTAATCACAATGCCGGCATGAATTGGGTGATCTGCACCAGGGATCGCACCGATGATCTGACAAAAATGGAGCCCACCATTGATGCGGCTACCAACTCCACGCTGGTGGTCAAATGGAGTACCGAACGTGTGTGTCCTGTTATACTGAATGGCTACAATCTCACCTATTGCCAGAGATCGGCAGGCAAGCCGGATAACTGCACCACGGTGGTGATAAGCGATCGCTATGCCAAACAGTATGAGATACATGATCTGGTGCCCTATACCGACTATAGCGTCAAAATGCTCATGTACTCCGAGTCCACGGCCAGCCAATACAGCGATGAGCTCATTAAACGCACGGGAGAAGCAGCACCCAGTCAACCACGTGAGTTGGACTATTTACGCAATGTAAGCAGCTCAATGGTCACACTGGAGTGGAAGCCACCCTCTAAGGCTAATGGTGTGGTGCGCTCCTACGAGGGAATCTATCAGCATGAAAATCAAACGGAATACTTCAAGATATCGGCCTCGGCCGATGAGCTGGTCGATAATGACAAATGGATCCACTATGATCTGGGCAACCTAAGTTCCTATACCCATTATGAGGTTAATGTAAGGGCACATACGCTATACAACTCGGAACCGAGCAATACCATACGCTTCCAGACGGCTGTGGGAGGTGAGTTGGCGGGCAGTTTTCTACTAGGGTTGTCAATATGGTATTGGTAGCTGGGACTTAGACAATAAGTTTCAGTCCAAAATGTGAGACACGAGACATCTAGACCCTTTCGAATACTTGAATGAAACCTTATAGATATTTAGGCGTTAGAAAGTAAGAACCCAGAGATTTTTGTCTCCATCAAGGGTAGGGAGACGGACAACTTCTGCAGAAGCAATTTATAAAGTAAAGCGAAGAAGTAAAAGCGTCGGAACGACATTTGGTATTATCGAAATGGTAAAAACTTTTTGGATCGTTGCATAAGTTAATCTTAATTTATACCAAAGTCGGCTTTGGGCTTAACATTTTCGGACACGTGTTTGGATGCGATCCACGAATCGATCCAATTTTGGAGTTCTTCAAAACAGCAAAAATGCTGATCCTCAAGGGCATGCGTCATCAACGAAAACAAATAGCGGTCGGAAGGGGCAATATCTAGGCTTTACGGCGGGTAGGACATCCCATTTCAGCGATTCAAGGACTATTTTGATGGGCTGCGCAAAATGTGGCCGAGCGCTGCCATGTTGCAAAAATACCATGTCGTGCCTTTGCTCGTATTCTGGCCGTTTTTGCTTCAATGCTCGGCTCAAAAGCATTAATTGAGTTCGGTAGAGTTGCCTTGAAATGTTTTCACCTGGTTGTAGCAGCTCATAGTACAGAACACAAAGATGCGTAACGGCCATACAAGTGAATGTCAGGCAAATTTTTCAGCGTGGATTTTCGATGTGGATTTTCGATTTTACATTGGTATGCTGTGCGTGTGTATTTTTGTTCGGCCGACTTCGGTTCTCTTTTGTTCTGCTTTGACGCAGTCTGCTCAGTTCCACTTCTTTAGTGTGCGCTCGTAATTTTTTGGGGTGGTTTTCTGTGTACATGGCTTTGTGGCGACGAAGAGCAGCTTCACTAAGAGCAAGAACGCCTTGCGCTCTCAGTTTAGTAAGTGAGAGAGCGAGTGTGTGCAAGCGTAAAGAATAGAAATGCAATGAATGGTAGCTAAAAAGCCGCTATTGAAAATACTCTTGCAATCGTTATTCAAGAATTGTAATTTTATTGTATTTATATGCAATTTTACTGTATTATTATACCCTTGCAATACGCTTTAATAATTATTATTATACGCTTTTAAAGATATTCAAGAATTAAGGTTTAACTCCTTCTGGAGGTGGCCCGATTGAAGTGAATTTTTTGTATTGCGTTCCCAATGACCCTGTCCACATTTGCTGAATTTTCGAGATTTTTATATTAAGCCCTTATAATCTAAGATAAAAATTGTTGTCGTTGTGTGTTGCAAGTACATAAGTACCCATAAAACGCGAACCGAGGCTTTATTCGTAAAACTGAGTATGAGGTGATGCTTACAGAGGTCCCTTTTTATCATAATTTAAGGGTCCCATGCTGGGGTTTTTTTTTTTTAGTGTTGTACTGTGTAATCAGAGTCATACTGTGTTCGATCGAACAAAATTCAGAATTGACTGGCCAGCGCTTCGAGAGCAATACCAGAGCATTGCTCTCTCTCTCTCTCTCTCTCTTTCCATATCTGCCAGCATCGCCTATGGGTCTTTGCAAGAGATTATTCATATGAGGTGATATTCGCTCACTCTAATCAATCGTCGTTGAGCCAAACGAACAAAACACTCGAACTGATTGGAATGAAGTCGAACATGATTATAATCAGAGTGGCAACCATAGTATTGAATAAAACTCATTGGTGAACATGTGGAGTATGCAAGTTTGATGCATAGAGCGCAAAGTGGGTTTATTCGGGTGTTGATTAATGTATGAGAGTTTTGCAATCGAACGAAGTCGTTCTCTGATCGGTAAGCAAAAATCGCTAAACCATTTTAGGTTGTCTGCGGACCTTCTTGGCTTACGCTTTACCACAACACTAAAGAAAAATACTTACGGCTTCCATTTGATTATGTAACGAGTCTTAACTTTGAAACTACTCTAACATTCCTAAACTTTTTGAAATGCTCATAACATCTCAAATACAGTACTCTTGTCGCTCAATTATTTCGCAATCTCAGCACGGCTTTATGAAAAAGCGTTCTGTTTCTACAAACCTGCTTGAGTTTACTTCTATTGTGAATAGGGGTTTTATTAATAAACTGCAGACTGATGTAATTTATACTGATTTTAGCAAGGCTTTTGACTCTGTCAATCATGATCTCCTCCTTCACAAACTGTATCTGCTTGGTTTTCCTCTAAACCTTCTTAACTGGATAAAGGCTTATTTGACACATCGCTCCCAGCGTGTCCGTTTTAATTCGTCGCTTTCGGAATCCATCAGCGTACTCTCTGGGGTACCTCAGGGTAGTCATCTTGGACCTCTACTTTTTAATTTTTTCATAAACGACATCCCTCACGTCCTGCTTCATTCGCATGCTTTGATGTACGCCGATGACCTAAAACTCTGCTTGTCCTATAAGGACCCGTTGTCTCCTCTCTTTCTTCAATTGGACTTAAACTCTCTGCATACATGGTGTTCGGTTAATTCCCTCCCACTTAACGCTGAAAAGTGTAAATGCATGACTTTCCATCGAACACAGCCGTATCTATACGACTTTTCGATTGATGACAATCCTCTTGAACGCATTTACGAGGTTGATGAATTAGGCGTCCGCTTTGTCCCCAAGTTAAGCTTTAATAGACATGTCTCTATCATCTCTAATAAAGCTATGGGTGTTCTTGGATTTATCAAAAGATGGTCCAAGGAATTTAACGATCCGTATCTCACTAAACATTTATACGTCTCTCTAGTTCGACCAATACTTGAATATGGGTCGTGTGTTTGGTCACCGCATTACCAAAAATATCAGGACCAACTTGAATCGGTTCAAAAACAGTTTTTAATTTTTGCCCTCCGTGGGCTCAACTGGGATCCCACCATCCATCTTCCATCTTACGAGCATCGACTACTCTTAATCGATCTTCCATCTCTTAAGAACCGCCGTACGTGCCATTGTGTGCTTTTTATTCATAAACTCTTATCAGGTGATATTGACTCTTGCGCTCTGTTAAGCCAAATAAATCTTGCTGTTCCTTTGCGTCTTACCAGAAATTTCTCTCCGATCTATCTACAGCCTTGCCTAACAAAGTATGCTAACTATGAACCTTTCCGAAATTTGTGTCTTAACTATAATATGTATTACCATCTTTTCTCTGCTCACTCTTCTGTGTTAGATGTAAGAAATAATTTACTGTCATTTTTTAAGCGACCACTGCAATGTTGACGGAACTTTGTTATACTTAAATAAATACATGTCAAACTATTTGTAGTTGTAGTTGTCCCAAATAACAATTGATAAGACCTTTCTGTTTTCAGTAGTATCGCACATATATAATATCAGGTATTTGGCTTAGGTGGTACTTAATCGCTAACAAGATACGCTTCTTATTTGCTAATTGGCTCCCTTGTTCACCACAAGGCTCTGCTTCCCGTCGTATCACAACTCTCGCTCACTCGGAATATCGTTGAGCTGTCTCTCGACTTGCCAATCTTTCCCTCGCGTGTAGCAGTTGTTTCTCCGACCTGGCTACGATTTGTTGGTTTGCCGTTTCCTATTGCTATAATCGCCCGCTTGCCGTACTTCCAACTTCGTTTATGCCCACCACTTACTGTTCTAGCACTTATCTGCTATTCTGCTCCTTCCTCCTGTGACTTGTGTCTTTGCACAATCCTGGCGTGATCCGTTTATGGCACTGGTATTACGACCGTTACTGGCGCACTCGCTTTGATTTTCCGTATTACACTGACTCCCTGATCGCTGGCGGTCAGGGCCTTTTATAGGCCTCCGTCCATCTCTTGCCCATTCGCCCTCCTTCCGTTAGAACCGCTTGTGGCAGTCGGCCTGCTGCCTAGCAACAGCGTTTGCTTCATCTGTTCCTCTCCATGATCCTCTCTTCACGTCTCTAAGCCCTTATGCACTATCCATGCACTTATGCCCTTCTCGAACATTCCATCCCATTAACTTTCACCTTGCTCTCACCCGTTTCGAGCTCATTCGTCCTCCGCTTAACGGATTCTTAGACCGGATCACCGCCTTTGCTGCCTTTTTCTATCCGCTCCGCTATGCTCTATTCATCCACACTTTTACCTCTCTCTTTGTGAATTCGCCGCAAACTCCTCACTCCCCTACGCAGCCCTACGTTTTTTAGTTCCTCACAATTAACAAGCATACATTTTTTTATATGGTCGCCCAAGAGAATAGAACACTACTATGATTATGGTGTTACAGTTAGAGAGATCAGTGCACTTAACAGTATCCGCGTAAAGTGATTTCCGATAATCGAAATCGCTGCTGCTTTCTTATTGTATATCTTTGATGTGTGCTGTCATTAGTGAAAATATGAGTTCACGGTTATGTATTCCATTTTGAAATACAAACACCTTTGCACCACCGTAACACTGCATTATCACAAGAACTGCATTTGAATACCTAGCACCTCCATTAAACACAAAAAAACACCACTAAATACGGCAATCCACTGCAAAATAAAACTACGCTAAACACAGCAAATTTCACAAACCAAAAAAGAAAACACCACAAAACACCGCTTAACACCCCAATTTAACAGAAAACATCGCAAAACGTGTGACGTAAATTGCTTTTGAAAGTAAAGTCTTGTTTAGCAAACTCAGAGTTTAATCTATTGGTAAAATCAGTTATAGCGGGCATTATACAATAACTACAAGGTAGCGCAAACGCAAGTGCCTTTTCGCATGCGCGAGAATTTAGCGAACCACAGGGCTAAAGCAGACACAAAATCCAAGGCCACTCAGTTGTTACTTATATAGATAGAAGGTTCGCACTTCATCAGGAAATCGTTCGATACAGAAGATTACAACTTTGAGTCATCGAACCAAGGCCGACTGACAAAATCGAAGCTGAGCAGTGCGCTACCTTGTAGTTAATGTATCATGTACAGCGGCCACAGGCAGTGAAACAAGAGTTATAATGTTCCTTTTATAACTTTTCCAGGGTTTTAAGTTTTCTGATAGCTTTGAATAATACCGATAAATATCGACAATCCTAGTTTGTACAACCTAATATAAAATTCAATACCTAATTTGATTTTCCTTCTGTTCATGCAGTTCCCTCGCCACCCCGGGATATCTCTTTGAACAATACACAACAAAGCATTTACTGGCTACCACCTCAACATCCAGCCGGTCGCATTGAGTATTATGAATTGCTTATCCAAGAGCGGGATACCAACAATTCTCTACTTAGTTGTGTGGTTATCTACATACTACCCAGTCACAATTGCTCCTATGTATTGGGCAAACCCGATTGCACGCCGCCCAATACGTATGACTACAAGGTGAGGGCTGTTAATGCTGAACTCTTGAAGGAGGATGACTCGGAGTCGAACCGTTTAACGGCGGATGTGACAACTCATCAATGTAAGCAGCGTCTCGACCATCTCAGCCAGGAAGAGCGAAGTATGCTCGTGAAATATCAAGATGGCCGTCGTTATCGTCTACACAAATCTGAGTTCAATACACGCGGGAACAGCTGCTCCGGGGAAACCGTACACAGTGCCAAATATCAGACCATCGAGGTGGTGGTGGCCATTGTCGTGCTGGGCTGGTTGTGTCAAATGGTGTACAAGAAATACCGCATAATGTCCGACATTGAGCCAGTCCTGCCGCCGGGCATCTTGGAAAACTACAAAAAACCCATGGATAATGATGGCCTGAGTTTGGGCATAGATTCCTCAGTCAGTGGGGGTATCGGGAGTGGTGGCGGCATCATTTGCACACGAGTGGATAGCTCACCTATGGAGTTGCCGCATGATTTCAGCAGCTGTGGCAGTGAGAGCTCCAAGCTGTTGTTAAGAAACAACTCGAGCATCGATGGTGGCGGCTGCATCGATAGAGACGGCTATGACGATCATCATCATTATGATCATACAGAGACCACCGTGAGCACCCCAGCTGCGGCACCCAATAGCACCGGCGCCTATGTGCCCATGCGACATGGAGTCCTGTTGGAGCACGAACAGCAGGCGGAAAGGGAGCAACCTCAGTTGACGACGTCCAATCAAGCGGGTGGCTATATCAAACCCACACAGATGAAGAATTGGTCACCGCCTGCCAATAACAATGCCAACACCTTGCCATCGACCCCCACAACCCAGTCACCGCCCATGCCCATGGCCAGATTGCCGTTGAGTGGGTATGTGCCGGTGCCTATACTCCAATCTCGGCCAACTCCGCCACCAGTTCCTTTTATCGGCAGCTATGTGCAGGTCTCTGACTTGCAGAAAATAAAACCACCCTCAACAGTTCCACTACCAGTTGCTGCTCCAGCAGCTGTAGCAGCCAATGATATTGGCTACACGTCCATGGAGCAACTGCAGCTAATGAAGCCCACCATGACAGCTATTACTAATCCAAGTGGGACACAGGCACGCCTCCAGCCTCAAATTGGTGGCTATGTCACGCCCCAGGATCTGAATGCCCTCGCCCACAATGGGGGGCATATGCTCTAAGGCCACACACACTAAGCGTCCCCAAAATCACCCGCACCAATTCACGCCTTCATCCAACAACCAATTCATTTTAAACTATATTTGATTGCCTGTATTGTAATTATTGTACCTTTCCTTCGGAGATTTCTAGAAAATGTGAAAAGTTCTTCTTTGTATTTATTTTCTTCTCTATAAAAAAAAAACATTAATGTTTTAAATCTGTATTTTTGCGCGGCGGAGCGTGTATTTTTTAATGCTTAGTATTTTTTTTTATAAAACTGTATACTTAACTAATATAACTAAAGGACACGCGTCTAACTGAACGAAAATATATAAGTAAATATATATATATATATATAAATATAAACACTATTTTAAACCATACGAAAGTTGGCATGTTGTGTAATTGATTATGTGAATTTGTCGAGGGATCAGTCTAGTGCAGCGATTGTCTTGCCTGGCCCGCAGGTGCCGAACACATTTCGCTATTCACACCGACACAAGACGAACGGGGCTGCCGAGGCTTGAGCCAAGAGAGCAAACAGGTGTTCAGTCAGAGCTGGTTCGCTCGTGTTGACAAACCCTGGTCTAGTGCGATGGCCCGCGAGCCGTAAAGCGACTAAGGGCGTTGCTATCTTAATTAGCACAATAAATCGAAGCAATTGAAGTAATTTTTTTTTATTTTTTTAGAATAAACATTTTCAGTTTCCACAGAACTAAACCAAGTGAAATGTACCCCTGAGGCCACTTTCTGTTGAATTTATGCAACGAGAACTTGAACGGCAAAACATTTGGTCATTTGGTCAGGTAAAGATACAATTAATAAGCGATTTGCCCATGTGTTATTAATTAATAATGTCATACATTTTTGTTGCAGAAATGTGAAACTAAATCTAAATTGGGCCAGATGGCTTTGGATATACCAAATATTAGTCTCCCAATTGTTCAATACTCCCTGAATGAATCAAACATGTAAAGAACGACGCCGGTTCCTGAACCAGTAGAACATCTAACAGCCTATTCACACTGGGAGCAGCATTGTCGAAGCTGCGAAAACCTGCAGCATGCATTCACACCAAACTAGCAGCTTTAAATACATACATCAGCTGCTACTACTTCTTAGTATGGTTGCAAAGTATCGCCAAAAGCACTCGGAAACGATAACAATCTACGAGTTATTTGGTAAGACCAATGAAAGCTGCGCTGTAGCTTGAATGTTGTTAGTTTTAAGTGATTACCCAAACCATATATTTCCTATTGAAAAATATATAGCTTAATTAACTTCTGAGATACACACCTGATCATATTAATAGGTACACACGGGAATTTTTTAATTATAGATGGTTTTTTCGTACTTTTAGTGTTGACAACTTTTTAATTTTTGGTTTTTTGTTGTTGTCAATGTCTGGCCACACTGTGACAAAGAGTTGAAAGAGGGGCTGCCCCGTATATCAAAGCTTTTCTATAAATTGCGAGTCCACCACACATTTCGCCTGATCATAATAATAGTTACAATCTCCGTTTCTCACAAGTATCATGTGAATAATTTTGTAATCAGTGATCTTTTGGTATCTAAAGGTAAATTAAGTATAGCTCCTGTCAATACAGAGAATTAAATAATTATTTTTTTTAAAAAAAATGGATCGAAATTCTCATTGTACTAAAGAAGAAGCTCGATTGGTTCTTAGTCTGAGAAAAGAAGGCAAATCTTTACGAGCCATCGCCAAATAAATGAACAGGTCTCATAATTTTGTTAAAAATGCATTAGAAAGGAAACCAAGACAGGAAACTTTGTAGTAACTTTGAGCAAAAAGGACCCATTTAAGTCATCGAAGGCTATTGCAGCCGAAATTGGGAATTCAGTTAGTGCTCCAACTATCCGAAGACGACTACAAGATGCCAACCTACCAGGAAGAATTGCCAGAAAAGTCCCACTTATGCAAAAAAAATATCACCATGAGGCAAACTTTTGCAAGGGACCACAAAGACTGGGTAGGATGCACCGGGGAGAAAAAATGGAGAAACATATTATGGAGCGATGAAACCAAGATTAATTTGTTTGGGAATGACTGTGAAAGGAATGTTCGACGCCCTAATGGAAAGGAATTCCATCCACGGTTTACAAAAAAAACAGTCAAACATGGAGGTGGCAATATAATGGTATGGGGTTGCTTCTCCTGGTACGGCGTAGGTCCAATTTATCAGACTACGAACAAAATGAATGCTGAAGAGTACAAATACAAAACAAAACAAAAACAAAAATTATGGGAAGGTGTCCAAAAACTGTGGTATGGGACACCAGAAGTGACCTGCCAGGCTCTTATTAAAAGTATGCCAAAAAGAATAGCAGTAGTGGCCAAAAATAGAGGTGGATACACTGGATACTAAGTTAGGAAATACTAATTTAACTAAAAAAAGAACACAAAATGGAAATACAAATTTTTTTTCTTACCAACACATGAAGTGTACCTATTATTATGATCACACTGAAAACGTATCTGAAACACAAAATGATCTCTTTTATGTTATATTATTATTCTATGTTACAATTAAGTTTATTTTATTAAAAACAAATAGTTTAAGAACCAACAAATTTTAAGTAAGTAACAATGAATAAAACTGTTTTCTGTTACCTTAAAGTCAGAGTTGATGTGTGTACCTATTAATTTGATCAGGTGTGTATAGACACCGTCTTAGTGGCCACTTTTACCACAATTGGAAACTTCTGTCCAAATTTTAGCCCTCTAACTCTTACCGGTTAGCCTGTGCGTAGAATCAAGACAGACTATTTTATATATAAAGATATAGAACTATTCACAATCCTAAGATTTCGGTATTAACAATCAAGGAAGAAATTCTTTTACAGACGGAAAAAACCATTGGACTAAAGATGAGCACAAATGTTACCAAAATCAGTGCATGAACGATTTTTCTCATTTGTAGTAAAATGTTCTAACTTCAAAAACAATTTTTTGAGATCGCAAAACTCAAGTCGAGTTGATATTGTTACGTTTTTAAGAACATGATTTGAGTTGATATTGTTCCGTTTTCAAGAACATTTTATACTCGACTGGGTAACAAATTTGTTTCGTTAAGGATCAGTTATGAGCGTTCATTTTAGTTTTTCAGGAAAACAGACAAATTTGCTTGGGTTTGACTGGGAATTGAACCCAGTACCTTCTGCACTTAACGTATGGAATGACGCGCCAGCACATTCAGCCGTTGCACACTTTTTTTTTTTTTTTAAACAAGACAAGATGCTGAGTTGAAAAAAAACAAGAGCTAGATTAAAAAAAGAGCCAACCTGACCCATCTCTCTCTGCCGAAAACCGGTTTTGGTGTTGTACAAAGCAAATATTATCCAATTGAGAACAAGTTTACTCATTCACTCAGGAACAATTGGAACATTTGTTGTCAAGAATTTTAAGAACATCTTGTTCCTATTTTAAGTTGAAGGCAATTTATTTTTTCCCTATGTGTAACCATAACAATTTCACATATGTAGAGAAGGCTTACTCGATATTTGCGAATTTCGGTTGCCTTTGGTAGAATAACCTTGAGATCCGGATCCGTTCTTAACTCGGTTAGGCTGTTAAGTGCACTTCTGTTGTCAGCATCAGCATATTTTAATTAAACTGTTAGATGTCGCTTCAGTGTTAGTAGTGCTTCTAGTACTGCCGGGAAGACTGTGGGCACTGGAGTATAACATTTCTATATAAACGCACTTATACTTATCGAGGTAAAGTCTCAGTCGTTGTGGTCTGTTTGAGGACTCAATTTCAAAGGATGGGCCAAAACTTTTGAAAGTTAAATGCATTCTTTAAAAATCTGCAATAAATCCATTTCGTCTGCTTTTTATTCTGCTTCTGCTATTGAAAAAAAACAGAAGCCGCAGTGGAAGGCAGCAGCACAAAACGATTATTGAGGAAAAGCGACCAGGAGTAGCAGTGTTCGCTTCTTCATTTGCATACCCTTGTAGAGAGTATATTTAAAATGTCCAGATGTTTGTAACGCATAGAAGTAAGCATCTTCGACCACACAAAGTATATATATTCTTGAGCAGCATGATTATGTTGTTATGATTATGATGTTATCTTCTTCGTCAGTTTTAAAGCTATCTTAACCAAACTTTGCACGAAGCCATTTGGTACAAATACGCTGCACATTTGTCGGAACCGACCAAATCGGATGACTATAGCATATAGCTGCCATAGGAACCATCGGTCGAAAAGGTAGTTTTAGTGAGCAAAACTTTTTTGTCTTCAACGCAAACGTCCCCAAACCTCGTATTTCTAAGTTTTGTATGTTTTAACATAATTCCACCAATGCATAAGTTGTTTACAAGTTGTGAACAAACGCAACTTTTTCGGACCTAGAGCCAGCCAACTCACACTAATAATTCCACCAAGTTTTATGCAAATCGGCCAACTATACATATAGTATAGCTGCCATACAAAAGATATTTCTGAAAAAAAGTTTGTTTTCAATGCTATTGCTCCCAAACTTGTTACTGATCAATATTATATGCAACCACATAATTGTGACAAGTTTGATCCACATCGGATGACTATAGCATATTGCTGCCATAGGAACTATCGGTCGATAAAGTAGTTTTAGTGAGAAAAACTTTTTTGTTTTCAATGGTAACGTCTTTATGCCTACCAGTTGTGAATATTATCACACAATTTTGGGGAGTTTGGTCAAAATCGGATGAATATATCGTAAAGCTGTCATATAACAAACTGGCAAGCAAATGCTCAAAGTATAAACTTCAGTCGAGCTGAAGTTAGCTTTCCTCTATTTTTGATTTTGATATTGATTCTGCTTTTGTTCAGTGGCGCAAGTCGAAGCAGCAGCACTTGTTCTAAAGGGGGGGATTAAGGGGATCAAAGCCCTCCACTGAGTTTAAAAATCGGTAGTTACAGGGGACGAAATCGTAGATGAACAGTGCAAAACATCTAAAAAAAACAGACTATACTTATTTCCTAAAAAAATGCAATCACACCTCACAAAATTCATGATAACGGTACTAAGAATGGTAACCATAGAAGAATTTAGCATAGGCATCTAAAAATAGAATGCAAGAACTCTTTTTTGTATACCAACAACAAATGTACCCTTGCTATTATTGAAATGATAGAGAAAAACATTTATGCACATACATATACTTATTTCACTGAGGTATATGAAAACAACATCTTTAACACAATGTGCCGCATGATTCACAGAAGAAGCGCACCACAATTTATTTAGATTTGTCATTTTGCCCACTCCGAGAAGATGAACATTTTCTTAGATAGAAGTCTTGAAAAGTGTGCCTGTTTCGCTTGCCGTTGTTAGTTTAAGTTTAACCATCGCACGCTTCTGTTGGTGGAAAGGATTGAGTGTTTAAGAATGAAACTATTTTTATGTGCCATTGCGGTTACGCTGTGTGTGGAGGCAACAAGTGAGTGCTTAGTATGTATTTTGGAATAGCCAAATGGCAAATTAATGCTTATTATTACACTGTGAACCATTTTTGAACAAAAATACCAACGAGACGAACCAAATTTGAAAGGTATCTATGGTAGTTAAAAAATTCGTCTGTCTGGCTAAGGTTTTCTTGTAATGGCCTCTTGAAGTTATCTTGAAGTTTTTTTTTTTGCTTTTGAACCCTCTCAAAGTGGTTATTACAAAAGCTTTGGAAAAAGCCGTGATGAAAATTTAAAAAAGGTTAGAAAAAAACATATTAAGATCTTTTCAAGCTATCGGCGTTTCGTCGTCCCTGAAATTGCATTTCCTTAATAACCACCTAGAAGAATTCGCTAAGCAATTATCTACCGAATCAGATGAGCAAGGCGAACGTTTTCACCAAGTAAGCATGCCAATGGAAAAAAGGTTCAAAAGAAAAAGAATAGATTCTATGCTTGGCGAGGTATGTTGGTGGAGTCAGAAAATTTCGATTAGTTAAGATAAAGACGACAACGGAAATAACGATGATAATGATGAAAGTGATGTGTCTTGGGATTGCCTATCGATCTCAAATGATGAAAATGACTCAGACGGTGAACAATATCGAAAGAGATTGAGAATAACAATGGAAGCCAATTAATATAATATATTAAAGCTATAAAACATAAAAACCTTTCTTTTTGTCTTATTATAAAGCTTAACTCTAAAAAAGCAATGGAAAAGGTAGAATTTCTGTACATTTTAGTGTTTTGAGCAAGAAGTGTTTTGTAGGCCTGGTTAAGAGCTACAAAATTGCTGAAGACAGTAAAGCAAAATTTTAAATACTTTATGAGATATACACACCTGATCATATTAATAGGTACACACATCAACTCTGACTTTAAGGTAACAGAAAACAGTTTTATTCATTGTTTCAAACTTAAAATTTGTTCTCATTGGTTTTTAAACTATTTGCTTTTAATAAAATAAACTTAATTGTAACATAGAATAATAATATAACATAAAAGAGATCATTTTGTGTTTTAGATACGTTTTCAGTGTGATCATAATAATAGGCACACTTCATGTGTTGGTAAGAAAAAAAATTTTTATTTCCATTTTGTGTTATTTTTTTAGGTAAATTAGTATTTCCTAACTTAGTATCCAGTGTATCCACCTCTATTTTTGGCCACTACTGCTATTCTTTTTGGCATACTTTTAATAAGAGCCTGGCAGGTCTCTACTGGTGTCTCATACCACAGTTTTTGGACACCTTCCCATAATTTTTGTTTATTTGAAACGAATGCTTTGCCAATTTCTTTTTTAAGTCTACCCACAAGTTTTCAATGGGGTTAAGGTCGGGGGATTGGCTTGGCCACTTCAGAACGTCAACTTTTTGGTCCTCGAAAAATTTAGATAACAGCCTTGATGTGCGTTTAGGATCATTATCTTGCTGAAATACCCAACGTAATGGCATATTTTCCTCTGCATACGGTACCATAACTGTTTCCAATATGGAATTGAACTCTTCAGCATTCATTTTGTTCGTAGTCTGATAAATTGGACCTACGCCGTACCAGGAGAAGCAACCCCATACCATTATATTGCCACCTCCATGTTTGACTGTTTTTTTTTGTAAACCGTAGATGGAATTTCTTTCCATTAGAGAGTCGAACATTTCTTTCACAGTCATTCCCAAACAATTTAATCTTGGTTTCATCGCTCCATTATATGTTTCTCCATTTTTTCTCCCCGGTGCATCCTACCCAGTCTTTGTGGTCCCTTGCAAAAGTTTGCCTCATGGTGATATTTTTTTTGCGCATATGTGGAACTTTTCTGGCAATTCTTCCAGGTAGGTTGGCATCTTGTAGTCGTCTTCGGATAGTTGGAGCACTAACTGAATTCCCAATTTCGGCTGCAATAGCCTTCGATGACTTAAATGGGTCCTTTTTGCTCAAAGTTACTATGTAGTGGTCAAGGGTTTCTGTTGTTTTTTGTGGCCTTTCACGGGTTTCCTGTCTTGGTTTTCTTTCTAATGCATTTTCAACAAAATTATGAGACCTGTTCATTAATTTGGCGATGGCTCGTGAAGATTTGCCTTCTTTTCTCAGACTAAGAACCAATCGAGCTTCTTCTTTAGTACAATGAGAATTTCGACCCATTTTTTCTAAAAAAAATAATTATTTAATTCTCTGTATTGACAGGAGCTATACTTAATTTACCTTTAGTTACCAAAAGATCACTGATTACAAAATTATTCACTTGATACTTGTGAGAAACGGAGACTGTACCTATTATTATGATCAGGCGAAATGTGTGGTGGACTCGCAATTTATAGAAAAGCTTTGATATACGGGGCAGCCCCTCTTTCAACTCTTTGTCACAGTGTGGCCAGACATTGACAACAACAAAAAACCAAAAATTAAAAAGTTGTCAACACTAAAAGTACGAAAAAACCATCTATAATTAAAAAATTCCGGTGTGTACCTTTTAATATGATCAGGTGTGTATCTACTACATTCATGCATACAAACATGGTTAGCTAAATATTTGTATGTATGATTGCATAAACATAGCCGTCCATTGTCGGCATACATACATACATACATATGTATATATTAGGGTGGATCAAAAAATTGCGATGAAGATATTTTCCAAAGATAATGCGTACTACGCCCACTTGGAAAATATTTTATTAGCAATGTTTTTCGACAATGAAAAAAGGAAACGAGAAATGTAAAAAAATTTTACACTACCGTACCCATGTGGAAGATCCGTTGAAACTGAGAGTTTATAAAAAACCTATCATAAACTACAATTGCTCGGACTATACAAATCTGATTGACATGCATGATAAATCAAACATATTCGAACCACCATTTACTTTAAGCATTGCTTATAAAGTTCTAGAACAATATCTAGGAAACGATGAGCCACCGCTGCCTGATACGAAAATTCCGTTACACATACAAGGAACGGATAGACACGTTCAAATTGCTGGCTAGCGTGTCCAATCGAGTTTTAGCACAGAATCGAGAAGGAGTTATGTCTGTGACATTAGAAAGCCGTGAAAAATACCATAGACTTGATAGCAAGAAAGACTTTCGAAAATAATTCATTTCAATTATTTTCTAAAAAAAATCGACTTTCCATTTCTTGTATTACTTCATTCAATTAAATTTTTTCCTTCAACATTTCATATTTCATATATTTGTTAAGTTGTATTTTGGTTAAAATATATTTGTTCATTCAAAGAGTAACAAAAAAAATCTAATTTTTGACTTAAATTGAATGAAATCGATATAGGTCGTGTAAGGGTATCCCACATAATTTTCAGCGCTCAATATTTTGGGTCAAAGACTCGTCGATTTGTGCAAGAATTTCGTAAATTTTTCCCAGAAAGGTGACAAAAAACCCACAAAAATGTACTAAAACGCCCCCTGGCGGCAGTTAAAAATAAAAATAAATGTGAAATATGGATTTCCCGTCCCAAAAAACCCCCGATAGACACATTTTCAATTAATTTTTTTACATCTTAAAAGGACTTAATAGGTCGATTTTTGATTATTATGGAAAACATCTTCATAGCAATTTTAGCAGGCTCGAAAATGATTTTAGAGGTATGGTTCTTTGGGCAAAAATACTTGTTATGGCCCATAGTACCGGAATCGCGACGAGCCCATGGAGTAAAAACAATTGCCGAAATGCATGTTTATGCTTTCATATGTATGTTCATATTTCATTCACACCGCTCGATAATTACCATAAATGCCCAAATTTTTTTAAAAAGCCGGACTGAAGACTTATTCTCTAGCAATGAATAAACTCCATATTCAGCACACGAGCGATAATCTCACGTCAATTATAATCGACATCTTAGGTTAGGTTGCGATGGTAGCAGCGGTGATGCTTCTTGACTTAGGCCAAAAAAGGCCCCTTTGTGATACCATATAACCCCTAAATTTTTACTTTTAGAAAGTAAATGGTGGGACTTTCATTATGAACCACTTAGAAAGTAGCACAAACTTGAGTAGCAAAGCAATCTCTATTTCAGAGACGGCTGAAATGTTAGGTAGAAATGGCTGACCAAGGATTGCGAATCGTCTCCTACTGAGCGCTGGACAGTGGCAGAGAAGATGCTGGACGCCTACAAGATGCTCAACTTCTACAATAGTCGTTATAGTTGATACCGAGTCTCGCGGCATGCCTGCCGATGAGACAGTATTCTGTGAGAATTCCTACGAGTAGGGAGGCGTTCTGCCTGCCTAGACGCAACAGCGTTAAGGTTCTTTTGAAGTTAAGAGTGGGCCAAGTTAGCCTAGAGATGTCACAGGTGTGAATTGATCTCCATCGGTTCGTGGCCATCTGGTAGGTAGTTTCCCTAATTTTTAGTTTACAAGTCGCACCCCTATTGTGCTCCTATCCGGTAGGAGCTGTGCGGTAGTGCCATATCTAGCGAGCCTGCCGGCTTTTTAAACTTCAAGTCATTCTGAAAAAGTTAAGTTGATCAACTATAGTTGCATATAGATGAAAGCCACTCAGTAGGCTTTTCAGTTCTTTGGAACCACACTGGGCATCTTAGTAGGCTTGAGGCTAGAGAGAAAGTTAACCTTACGGCAGATGACACACAGTTAATCAGACAACAGCCAGCCTCTGAGCAGGCAACAACTTCTCAACTTTTATTTTCTTTCTTATTGCTGTATTGGATTTTCTTAATTTCTTCGTTGCAATAGAGATATTATTTTCGAAAACATTTTACTTTTCTCTATAGACTGAATAACTAGTAGCTAGTTTACTTAAAGAAGACTGACTGCAGTTGTGAAATCAAACAATTTGCTTACTTTTTGAATTTATTTTTCTTAATTTATTTGCTGAAAATCCGTTGAAATTGATTTTCAGAGTCATTTTGAAAGCCAAAATTATATTTTACTCTGTTGCCTGCCTTTTGTTCAGCTCTGTATTCAACCGACTGAATAACTAGTAGCTAGTTTACTTAAAGAAGACTGACTGCAGTTGTGAATCAAACAATTTGGCTACTCTTTGAAATGGAGACAATTTATATAAATTCATTCTAAAGCTTGGTGTTCAGACGCGGACAAATTTGTCAGTGCCCATCTAATTAAAAAATTGTCAGAGTACTGAGCAACCAACAATTCGCTACGATAATGAGCATGGACCTACCAACTCGTTTTTTTTTTCGAAAACGGCTGCTAAATTGTCGAAGGGGGTCTGGAAATTATGGACTTTGTTTGATAATTGTCAGAGGTTTGATAACACACGGCAAAAAAAATCCACTTGTGTTTGACCTCCATCAATGTTTTAAATTTTTCATAGTATTTGGATTGTCCTTATTCCAAATCTGTCGTCACTTTTTCCACATCACCCGCAGTTTACAAGATATAGCGTAAAATGTGAATTTTGCATATCTACATTATGAAATATGTGGCCAATATAAACGCAAGACTTGGTCTGCTTACCACTTAAAGCGGTACTCAATACATCAACGCTTCGTACAAAAAAATGTTGCACGTTCTTAATATCACCCATAACCGTGAAATAAGATCTCAAAGTTAATATCTTCACTTTTTCATATAAAATGTTAACCTTAAATAAATTCTAAAAACTCATGCCAATCTGTTGAACATAATATACCATTTATAGGTATTGTACTTAATTAGATTAAAAACGTTCTTAAGAACATTGTGCAATTATTATTTTATTTTATTTATTTATTTATTTAGAGTCGACAAACAAATGCTGTCAACAAAAGTATAAATACATTACAACAAAATTTAATGAGCTAAGGAAGCCTATCAAAGAAAATCTAATAAAATTACAAAATAAACTAATAACGACTCCGACACGGTGGGGGTATTTTATTTGCCCGTCCGGCCAGCTATGCCCCTATTCACAGCCGATTGTAGTCAGAGACGTTATTAGAGCTAACAAAAACTTTAATAATATAGAGATCGAGAAAAAGGAGAGAGAGAAAAAACCAAAACCTATAGTTATGTAGGAGCAAAGGAAAAAGTAAGATAATATAATAAATTAAACTAAAACAGAGATAGAGATACAGAGAGAAAACTATCTAAAAGAAAACTTTAAAAATAAAAAATGTATACGTAAAACTTAAAACTAAATAACCGGAAAATCTCTGACCCGGTGTGGGAGTATTTTTTAGCCAGTCCGGCAAGCTATGCCCCTACTCACAGCTGGGAGTGGTCAGAGATTTCCCCGGAGATAATTATAGAGAGACGTTTTTAGAGAGAAGAGAGAGAGATCTGTTGAGAGCAGGTGATTGAGATCATTGTAATTCTTACATAAAACCCGAAATCGATTATGCTGGGCATAATCAGTTGTGCATCTAGACAAGATAAAAGGAAAATAGTTTCTAGTTGGCCTAGAAGGAACGGAAAAGTTAAGGCGACCTAAAAGATCAGAAGAGTCTACATCACCGATAGTTAGCTTATGAAGAAAAGAAACACCTAAGACTGTTCTACGGTTAGCTAACGAAGGAAGGTCAATAAGCGAAAGTCTGCTGGAGTACGTTGGTAAACGAAGGTTAGGGTCCCAATTTAAGCCACGTAGGGCAAAAAGCAAGAATTGCTTTTGAACTGATTCAATTCGATCGATATACTTTTTATATTGCGGACACCAGACGGACGAGCAGTATTCAAGTACAGGGCGAACTAGAGCAGTATACAGAAGCTTTGTGGTATATGGATCATTAAATTCCTTCGACCAACGTTTAATGAATCCAAGTACACCTTTCGCCCTATTCACAATAGAGAAGATATGAGGATTAAAACTCAATTTTGGGTCAAAAAGAACTCCAAGATCAACGACTGTAGATATTCGTTCCAAGGGTTCATTGCCAATCGTATAGGTAGCCAGCGAAGGTTTGCAACGATGGAAAGTCATAAACATGCACTTGGAGCAATTAAGGTGTAATTGATTAATCAAGCACCAGGACTGCAAGGAGTTTAAATCATCTTGCAGTCTGATCGAATGCGTCGTGTCGTTGAAAGATAAAATAAGTTTCACATCATCGGCGTACATAAGTATCCGAGAGTAAGACAATATTGTGGGGAGATCATTAATAAAAAGAATAAAAAACAAAGGGCCGAGGTGGCTACCTTGTGGTACACCAGAAGTGACAAAGACAGGCTTTGAAGTATTAGAGCGAAGCAGAACTTTTTGAGTTCTATCTTTTAAATAGGACGAAATCCAAAGCAGAAAAGAGGAAGGAAATCCTAAACAATCAAGCTTAAAGAGGAGAATATCGTGGTTCACAGAATCAAATGCTTTACTGAAGTCGGTGTAGATGACATCAGTTTGATTTTTTAAAAGGAATCCATCGTTAACCATTGAGGTAAATTCAAGCAAATTGGTCGTAGTTGACCGACGCTTTGTAAATCCATGCTGGAAAGGTGATAAAATCGATTTACAATAGTGCTGTAAGGATGAGGTTAGAATCTGTTCAAATAATTTTGGAATAGCAAAAAGCTTGGCTATACCCCTATAATTGGATATATCAGATTTTCCTCCCTTTTTGTGAAGAGGAATGATATAAGATTCTTTCCAAAGATTCGGAAACACAGTAGATTCTAGAGATAGATTAAAAAGCTTAAGCACAGGACTGCATAAGGAAAATCAACACTCTTTAAGCACGCAACTGGGAATGTTGTCAGGCCCAGGGGAGTATGAGGATTTAAGTGATTTCAAATATGAAAGCAAGGAGCTTTCTGAAATTGAGGGAGCACATATCGAGTTGGAAGAAGGAATGTTATAAGGATAAGAAGTATTGGTAAAACGGGCAGAGGAATAAGTTGATTGGAAGAAGTCCGCGAATAGGTCAACGGCAGTGGAGTCATCGTTAGCCTTTTGGTCACCAAGAAAAAAAGAAGAAGGTAAAAAAGAGAAGAGGAGAAAGATTATGTTCAACTGATTGCCATGAGTTTTCCTAAATGGGAGAAAATATTGTAACAAATTTTAGTGAAAAACTCGTAATTATTAAGCTATAACTTTACTATTTTAGTAGCTACAAAAATATCACAAAAAAACCGAAACTAGAAAATACAATGGACTTCAGCTTTAAGCAAAATAAACAATAGCTTTAATTGAAGATTGCATTTTTAGAATTTTTCGCTATAGCAGTATGTCTCAGTGGTCAAGTTCTACTCCAGCAAATAAAGGACACTGCTGCTACCTCCTCTTTTATTATACCCTTATACAGAATTGTCCAGATGTTTGAAAGGAATAGAACGAAGCATCTCCGAACACAAAATATATATTCTTGATCAGCATGACGAGCTGAGTTAATATAGCCATGTCCGTTTGTCTGTCTGTCTGTTTCTATGCTATCGTATACGTTAGTTTTAAAGATATTTTAACCAAACTTTGCACGAAGTCTTTGTGTACAAATACACTGCATATTTGTCGGAACCGTATAAATGTGAATATATGTAATCCGATCTGCAAGGAATTTTTACTGTATGTCAAACAGGAAAAAGTCATGGGCAATGCCCTTTTGGAAAGCGCTTAAGGCCGTTCCAAAAGTGTTTCAGAGCCAAATATCTAAAACAAACACATAAACTATCGACTGACTGGAAATTAAATTGAATTAAAAAGATGTTAGGTTCGAATCTAGGTAGTTTTTTCCATTTATTGATCTAAAACAAGAAAGAAAGTCGGTCAAGCCCGACTATAACATACTCTGCACCCTTAATGTCGCAGCTCGCATTTGGTCACGAGTCAAACGGCCAGTTAACACACAACGCACAACGCAGTGCGCTCTCTAAGTCTCTCTCTCTCTCTCTCTCTCTCTCTCTCTCTCACTAAGATTGCTTCTGCTGAACGCAATGCTTAGGTTATGGGTGGGGTGGGTGGATGGTGTTAACTGACCGTTTTTTGCTCATAACTTGAGTATCGTTCATCCGATCTTTATCATTCCTTCAGCAAATCGATAAATAATTTTGAGTACTAGATATCTCTAGAGAGTACGAACCATCTATCATCAAAACTGTAGGAGATATGACGTTTTTTCCAAATTGCGGGGGCGCGAGGGGGCGAGGCGAAAATTGAAAATAAACTTGATCTGCCTGCAAGTATAAGAAATATATGTCCCATACATGTCAAACCTCTATCTCTTACCATCTCTGAGATCTCTTCGTTCATACGGACGGACGGACAGACAGACAGACGGACAGACGGACAGACAGACAGACAGACAGACAGACGGACATGGCTATATCGACTCGGCTGTTGATGCTGATCAAGAATATATATACTTTATAGGGTCGGAAACGATTCCTTCCCTGTTACATACTTTTGCACAAACTTCATATTCTCTATGTACCTTCGGTACAGAGTATAATTACCCTTAGCTAGGTAAAATTTCCATCTATGTAAGGAAACGAGTTTCTTTTTTCTTTATATTTTTAAAGTTCTTCAGCTAAAATTTCCCAGTTTCCACAATCAAGTGAGATAATTTTCTTCTAACAGCCTTTTTCCATTAAAACGAACTAGTTCAGGGTGACCATACTTTTAACGTTTTACATTAGATTGGTTTGTGTTCCTTGATTCCCTTTAAGATTGTTCCTAATTGGCAACAATATTCACTTTATTTCTGAAATTTTTTCGAATAAGTAAAATTCGTCCAAACCAAAAAATTTTAACACAAAATTCTCATTTGAAGTTCGTCAATCTTGAAATAATGTTGATATTATTGGGCGTGTTCAGGAGAATAATTGATCCCTGAGCAGGTATCAGAAAAAAATGTTGTATCGAATAGTTTCTGCTGTTGGAGGGAGCAGTATCACTTTAAAGTAGCGTACTATTTCTTTGATACATGCTCCTGTATCATTATACCTCAAATTGACTATTATAATGCCACATCGCTCGAGTTCAGTATTAAGATAATTGCAAATTTATACTTGATCAGGGAGCAAGTTGTTCTGCTGAACACGGCCATTGATTCTTACGTTCTAAATTCAATCACAGTCTAAGTCAACTTTAATGAATTTCGTGAAAGTCTTAATATTTCAGATGTGTGGATTAGTATTTCGTGAAATTTAGCTGGCAACAGGAAGTCGGCCTGTTGTCGTTACCATAACTAAAAATATGCATTTGTTGTTACACATTTTTGTTATTTTTTTTGGAAAAGTGAAAGTGGAAAACTGGTTGATTAAACTATTTATCTTTCTTTCTCTTTTCCCTCCAGCTGTTTCGGCTGCAGATTTTGTTTGCCCCAAGCCAGATGGCCAATTCGTAGATGAAATTCAATGCGATAAATATTATGAGTGTAATGATGGTGTGGCTAAAGCGAAACTCTGTCCCGATGGTCTGGTCTTTGATAATTTGAATCGCAAAATCAATAAATGTGATCAACCCTTCAATGTGGACTGCGGGGATCGCCTAGAGTTGCGTAAGTTTTCAACTCCCTCTGCCTCTCTTTTATGGGAGCTAATTCTACCTTATTTCATTTTATAGAGGAACCCAAATCCAGCAAATCCAGCAAATATTGTCCACGTAAGAATGGCTTCTTTGCCCATCCGGATCCAAAAACATGCAACATTTTCTACAATTGCATTGAGGGTGATGCCGTGGAAATTACGTGTACAGTGGGTTTGCATTTCGATCAATATTCGGGCACTTGTGTCTGGCCAGATACTGCCTGGCGTGAGTGCCGCAATCCCGAGAACAGTAAGTTACTGAAAACCGTTGGGTGCGCTGGACTATGTATAATCCCAAATATCATTTATTTTGTAGGACAATCGGAAACCGGCTTTACCTGCCCCAATGATTACTACAAGTTCGGTAATCGCGGTCGGGTGGTCAACCAGTCCAAATATCCACATCCCACAGATTGTCAGAAATTCTATGTGTGCTTGAATGGTTGGGTTCCACGCGAATTGGGCTGCAAGTGGGGTGAGGTGTATAACGAAGCCACGGAAATGTGTGATGCACCCGAAAATGTGCCCGGCTGCGAAGATTGGTACAAGCATGTGGATTATAAGAAGGACTAAATTGACTGCTATCAAATGCCACCCGCCGATAAAAGCCCCCTGAACGCGTCTCTTACATACATACACTCTCACACACCGCCATACCCATATACCATATATACAACACACTTAGCCAAGATTCGCGTAGTAGTCACTTACAGTTAGTAATTCTAGCCTGTTTCCTATAGAGCGTACGTGTAGCTGTAATTCATTTTCTTTCTGTATCCTTCCCTTAAAAACTACGTCTCCTTCGTATTCTTTGTATACAATTTTAGAGGGTATATTAAAATTGTCCAGATGTTTGTAACGCATAGAAGGAAGCATCTCAGACCACAGCCATGTCCGTCTGTCCGTCCGTCTGTCCTTCTGCTTCTATGCTTTCTCCTCCGTCAGTTTTAAAGCTATCTTAACCAAACTTTGCACGAAGTCTTTTGGTACAAATACGCCGCACATTTGCCGGAACCGGCCGGATCAGATGACTATAGCATATAGCTGCCATAGGAACCATCGGTCAAAAAAGTAGTTTTACTGAGACAAACTTTTTTGTCTTCAACGCAATGCTTTCACATTATTCCACCAAGTTTAATGAAAGTCGGCCAACTATTTGTAGTAGCCATACAAAAAAAAATTTCTGAAAAAAAGTCTTAGTAGGAAAAACTTTTCTGTTTTCAATGCTACCGCTCCCAAACTTGTTACTCATCAATATTATATGCTAATACACAATTCTGCCAAGTATGATCCAAATCGTATGACTATAGACTATAGGTGTCATAGGAACTATCGGTCGAAGAAGTAGTTCTAGAGAGAACAACTTTTTGTTTTCAATGGTAGCGTCTTTATACCTTCCAATTGTGAATATTATCAGTTTCCACACATTTTTGGGGAGTTTGGATGAAATCGGCTGAAAATAACGTATAGCTGCCATATAACAAACTGGCAAGCAAATGGTCAAGGAAGTGGCTCCATCTATTCCTGAGTTTGGGAAATATCTCATATGCTATAGTTATTCGATTTGGATCAAACTTGGCAGAATTATGTGGAAGCATATTACATTGACCAATAACAAGATCTACAAGGTTGCAACCCTCAAATGTTAATCAAAAATGATTGCAAATATCACCTTTAAGTCTAATAATGATTGCAATTATCAAATGATTAGATTTAAATAATAGATTGATTTAAATAAAAAATTTGTAATCTTTTTAAAAATGATTGCAATTATCAAATTTAAATCAACAATGAATTCAATGGCCTTAATCAAAAAAGATTTATATCAAACGAATGCAATCAAATATACTTCTATATCATTGCACCAAACGAATTATAAATCACCATAAATCAGTCATCAATGAATTCATTCAGATTCAAATCTTTATGATATTTTCGCATTCTAAGCTGAGTAGTTTACAAAAAACCTTCTCCTGTAAAATTTGGTTTTTTAACATACGATACTTTCGCGGAAATGCGTCGATATGTTCGAAAATACCGTAGTGATATTTTCGAATATATCAAATTGATTTAAGTCATATCGAAGTAAAATTGATATGAAAAAATAGAGGAAAGCTATCTTCAGCTCCACCCAAGTTTATATACCTTTGCTGCTCGTAAACTGTAAAGAAATAAAAGTTTTGAATGATTTTCATAAAACAATTTCATTTTGCGCTATGAACAATGTTAGATGGGTGATTTCTCAAGCTCATCCAATAGATGGCGCCACTTTCGTGTGGCCAGTTCTTTATATGGTAAATATTTCAGATATTCATACGAATTTGATCAAAATCGTCTAAATTGTTGAAAGATTACAGACATTGAAACTACTTTTTAGCAGCCCTATGGCTGCTATATGCTATAGTCATCCGATTTGGATCAAACTTAGATGCATAAGCAAATGATTTTCATTAATATTAAGTTTGAAAGCGAGAGAAGATTTTTTTCAAACCTATCTTTTCTATGGCAGCTTTACTATAAAAAAAAGTTTTTCTCACTAAAACTAGTTTTCGACCGATCGTTTCCCTGGCAGCTAAATCCTATAACACTGTGCAACACTTAAATGTTGATCGATTCGAGACTAAGAAATTCTGAAAGGGTATGATGGTAGTAGGTAGGTTTTCTTTTTATTGAACTTTAAAGTTTTCAGCTTCCGATTGGGACTTGCAACTCAATATCTAGTAAACTATTTGGAATTTCGCTTTGACGTCTTAGAAAAAGTGGTAGCTCTTGTCTTCGTTTTTAAAACACTCCTAAGAAGCAAATCAAAAAAATCCCATCTTTATACTCAAAATTGTAAAAGTTTCGTAAAATCATCAGGTTTTCTCTCATTTTGTACTGTTTTTCAACTTTTTCTTGAAAACTGTAACGAATTTGACTAAGCAATGCAGAACAAAAACGTAGCTAAGACTTAAATAGACAAACGGTTGAAACATATCAACTTCATTCGATTGGTCTTTCATATAGTTACGGGCTCTTAAGCATGTAGAATTGTAATCAAAACTCGAAAAATTTCCATTTTTGGTAGCAATTGGCTGACACAGTGAAAAAATTTCGAGTGTTTTGTATTAAATCAATTAAATAGTAAAAAAAAAACAATTTAAAAATTATAATTACAAATTTTTATTTTTATACCTTTTTACCGAAAATATTCGTTTTTTCCAATTTTTTTTGGCACGTGCTTGTGGGCCTATAACTATATAAAAGAGTAATTAAATGAAGTTGGATCATTCTACCGGTTTGTTTTCTTCGGTATAAGTTACAACTTTGTGTTATATTACTTCTCCAAATTTGTAACGGGTTTCAAGATGAAGTTGAAAAACTGTAAAAAAGTGGTAAAAACTTGTTTTTTTTTGAGAAAC
The DNA here is from genome assembly GCA_037044535.1 of Lordiphosa magnipectinata. NCBI lineage: Eukaryota > Metazoa > Arthropoda > Insecta > Diptera > Drosophilidae > Lordiphosa > Lordiphosa magnipectinata. The sequence goes on from JBAMBO010004114.1 coordinate 202,624, forward strand.
TTTTGTAATTTTTTTGATTTGCTACAAAGAAATGCTTTGTAGGCCAAACCAAGAGCAACAACTTTGCCAAAGATATAAAAGCAAAATGCGAAACAGTTTACGAGATATAGAATCGTAAATCCTACTCTGAAGCGAAAAAGTTCAAAGTGCAATAAAAAGAAAACGGCAGCTAATCAGACTAAACCCAGACATGGTTTTTATACTACCATCATACCCTTTCAGAATTTTTTGGTCTCGACGTTATCAACTTTTTTGAGTTCCAAAATGTGTCACTGTGTAATCATCCGATTCGGCCGGTTCCGACAAATGTACAGCGTATTTGTACTAAAAGACTTCGTGAAAAGTTTGGTCACGATAGCTTTAAGACTGACGGAGAAGATAGCAAAGAAAGAGACGAACGGACGGACAGAAGAACTACTTTACTTTATGTGGGCGGAGATGCTTCCTTCAATGCTCCACAAACATTTGTACAATTTTTATATACGCTTTGCAAAGGTACGATATTTAGTTCATCTCATCGTCACCAAAATTGATGGATCGAAAAGTAATTTTGCTGATTGTATAAATCTAAACTCCGAACCATTTACCTACAAAATAGTGAAAGATTTGAGGTTGTTCTTAAATTGCAAGAGAGGCAAAACTTTTTGAATTCGTAAAAAAAATTAATAAATTCTTTTGGTGTTGCATATATTTGATAAGCACCTTAAATTTTGAGTATTAATTTGTTTTTGTACTAAATAACAAATAGCGGATATCCGAGTCCTGAAAGCCAGTTACTTGAAATGTTTGCCAAAATGTGCTTAGTGTATAAATTAAATTAAATTAAATTGAACTTGCATTTTGTTAACCATTGGACTTAAGGTTTGTCAATGAATTGTGAAGATTGCCTTCTAAAATTATTAAATTCATATTGAATAGTGTGTACAATTGGCGGCGTATTTTGTGCAAAAGTTGTTGTTGTAGCAGCAAGTAACATGAGCATCTGCCATATAAATTGACCAAGGCTCTAGGCTTTCCGTTCTTATCGTTGTTGTTTTTCTTTTTCCCTTTCGCCTTCGTCGTTCTGCCAAACCAACTTACAGTTCGTATGCGCAATTTTCAAGAAAAACACGAAAAACAAAATTCATTCTGGTGTTAAGCGTTTCGCGTGTCAGAGACAAGACGTCGTGCGCGGTTCGAATGGCAAATTAATATTAACTTTAAAATATATAGAAATACATAAAAATCTTAAAGCATATGTGAATGGATACCCCTCCCCTCCGCCGTGTATATAATATAATTAAATTTTAAAATTCGCAATAGCCGGCTGCGTGTTGTACGTACAATATGTTTCAAACATTCCACAAATAATAACGTTTTTATGTATTGTACTAAAAGTGCAAAAGTGATGCGAGCATCTGTTCGGATTCGCGTTGTTTATATGCACATATGTAGCTGGCTGGCAACCAAAACCAGATGACAACCCTTGGGAGTTGTAGAAGTAGTTGGAGGCATTTCTTTCTTTTTTGCGGTAATAAAGTTACGCAGCATTTGACGAGCAAAAGAATCGCTTGATATTCGTTCACGTGCTGGCAAACAAATGTTTTCTTATTGTGAATGAAACCTTTGTTGGCACAAACTAAGCTTGAGATTTAGAGAGGACGAAAAATGTGACTGTCTCTCTCTAACACTCAGCGATGCATGACTTTGGCAAGCATTCGGTGTGAATTGCCGAGTGTGTTTGGTCCCCAGGGGCTATGGCTGGCAAAACACTGTTTTATACAATTTAATTTCGTAAAACACTCTTCAAAGAAATCATCTCACTAGTAATTAAGAGTGACTAACCCTCAACCTAGTCTGGACTCGATGTAGACCAGCGTTGGGCAGCGAAATCAAACTGAAAAGAGCAAAAACAACAATCAGTTTCTTGTCTCCATTTTGTAACCTGCCATCAACAATTGGATACTTATTGTTAGTCACAGGATCCTTTGGCATGCTGCCAAAGCTATTGTCGTTGTTCCACCAATTTTTTGGTGTTATTGTCGGATCTTATTTAGCTTTTCAGAATATCTATTAATTAGGACGAAGTTAATTGAGGTAACATCTTAAAAATTGTGACTAAGTTTTATTGGGGAAACAAACTTGAAACAGACTTGATCTCTAAACTAGTCTCTGAGATCTGTGCGTTCATATAGACAGACAAAGGGTAATGGCTATATCGACTCAAAGTTATAATATAATATATTCACTTTATTATAGTTTTTTCTCTTATTTTACATGGCACTTACATAAACATAGATTATTCATTTAGTTGAAGTTTTGTTTAACATTGATCATTTGTGTAGATTATGAGGAAATGTGGTTGAAACCAAAATGAAATGAGGTTGAAAGTGATAACGTTTATGATTTGGCTATAAATGCTATTGGAAGGAGTTGTGTGTAAAGCAAGGGGAATTAGGGATTTGTAAGTAAGCCTGGTTCACGAAATGGAAGGTCCAGTGCTTTAATAACCTTTTGGTAAGACTATTATCTAGCAGATTTATGGCCAGGCTGTTGGGGTGGTCTGACAGCCTCTGCGCGTGTTAAGCTCCCTGTACAGCCGTATGTTATGTAAATCAATTAAATTTTCAATCAATTGATTAATCATCTAATAATTTTAATCAATTTATTCTATTGCAGTTAAAAACATAAAGGAACGCTAATTTCGACCGAAGTTTATATACCCTTGCAGCTTGTATAATTTATATTAATTAAGGTTTTAAAGATTTTTCCCAAACTCAGCGCCACTACTTTGATCATTGTGGCAGCTCTGGCCACATTAACCATAGTTACGCTGTGCAGTTTGCACCATCTCTAGCGTGCGGTCAGTGTCTGGCTCGGCTTCCGCCGCGGCTGGCGGCCGCATCGCGCTTTACAATCATACAGTAATTGTTAGCAAATAAGTAATATTCCATAAAGTTAGTTACACTTATTAAACCAAGTAGCTAAACCATTTGCATGCCAGTTTGTTATAAGGCAGCTACAAGATGTCTTCATCAGATTTTGACCCAACTCCCCACAATTGTGTGAAAGCTGATAGTATTCATAATTGGAAAGTAAAAAGACGCTACCATTGAAAACAAAAAAGTTTTTCTCACAAAAACTACTTTTTCGACCGATGGTTCCTATGGCAGCTATATGCTATAGTCATCCGATCTGGCCGGTTCTGACAAATGTGCAGCGTATTTATACTAAAAGACTTCGTGCAAAGATTGGTTAAGATAGCTTTAAAACTGAGGGAGGAGATAGCATAGAAACAGTCAAACAGTCAATTCAGCTCGTCATGCTGATCAAGAATATATATACTTTATGTGGTCGAAGATGCTTCCTTCTATGCATTACAAACATCTGAACAATTTTAATATACCCTCTACAAGGGTATAATTAATTGCAATTGTAATATTAGTTGCAGCTTGCAATTAATTTAGTTGAATTAATTTAAATTAATTGTAATTGTGTTGTCGTTGTTGCTCTACGTGCAGCCTATACGCGCGGGTCTCCCTTTACGTAAAACAACAACGAATGGGCTGTGTGCGCTATGGGCTTGGGCACCCCTGGATTAGATTATCGTAAAGACAGATAAACCGGCTGGTAAATGAGAGGTAAGGTAATAAGGTAAATAAGAGGCGTCGATTGAACAATTCAAAATATTTTGAAATTTGCAAATTTTTTGTGGGACTTAAGATTATTATGAAGATTTGATGGATGGCAATGTAGACGGGTAAATAGGAGGCGGAACGGGATCTAAAGATTAAAAAAATCGCGAAATATGCTAATTTTTCATATAACCAAAGATTACAATAGGCAACAAGGTCCAGTATATTGAAGGGTTGGTGGTGATTCTAGATGATTTTCGGGTGCTGAACACGAATCTGTTTTCAGAAGATTTTTAGTAATTTGAGCTTAAAGTTGCAAAAATAACCTATTTTGACTTTTTTGACTACTTTAATTTTGACTTTATTTGATATTATCGTAAATTACTATTTCTTACCTTTAAAATAAACTGTCCCAAAGAATTGTACGATTTTTTTAAGTGAAGCTATACCATTTTAAATACATACATCTCGATGATAAGAAAATAACATAACTGTCTACTGTACAATATTATGGCTTGCAGAAACAGTACAACCGGCTAGTAATTTGTATAGAATTTCAATGAAAATTTTCAACAAAACCCATTGCATACATTGGGGCAGCAACAATATATTGGTTTTTTGTAAACTCGGATACAATTACTAAAAATGGTATATCTTCATTGGAAAAAATAGTAGAATTGCTTGGGATGATAGTTTATTTCAAAATTAAGGAGTAGTTCTTTCCAATAATATCAAAGAAAGTCAATACAAAAATATAGGTTCTCCACAAAATGCGTTTTTTTAGTTTTTTGTATCATTAAGCTCAAATTATTAAAAATCTCGACGTGATGGACTATTTCTAAAATCATCTAGAATCACCACCAACCCTTCAATATACTGGAAAAAGTCAAATTTTATTGCCTTGTTTTGTTATGCGGCGATAGTAGACAGTTCGAACACATATATGTATATATAATGTGTGTCTCGCTTGACGACGTAAGCCTAGCTGATAAGGGTTGTTTTTTTATACCCTTGTAGAGGGTACATTAAAATTGTCCAGATGTTTGTAACGCATAGAAGGAAGCATCTCCGACCACATAAAGTATATATATTCTTGATCAGCATGACGAGCTGAATTGATATAGCCATTGGGCCAAATATACACCCAGAAAAAAGATTTTCCTTATATTTTAGGAAAATGGATTTTATTACCTAAAATGTGATTTTCAGGCAATAATTTCCTAAAATATGGGGCATTTTACCTAAACAATCTTGTTTTAGGACAAAATTTTTAAAGAATCCTTTGCCTCCTTCCTTGCCTTAAAATTATGCCATTTTCCTAAACTTAAGCTACCTTTACACTTGTCATACATCTCTAAAGAGACTCTCTGACGATAGTGATAGCGCGATAACTCTAAATATTTGGAAAATGTTTTATTTTTTTGATATAATTTGACAGGTTCAATTCGATAAGAGATTCTCTTTAGAGAAGTTTGACAACCTACTATTTAGAGATACATGAAAAGTGTAAAGGCAGCTTTAGTATTATTATTTCATATATGCACTCAGAGAAAAAATAGAGAATTTCGCTCTTGAATCAAGAGCATTCGTTCTCAAAAGTACGGTAAGAGTGAAAATTCTTGATCCAAGAGCGAAATTCTTGATTCAAGAGTGAATTTTCGATCCCGACATTCATGATTCAAGAGTTTCAGCTCTTGATCCAAGTATGAATAATTATTGATTCAAGAGTTTCAGTACTTGATCCAAGAACGAATAATTCTCAAAATAAAAAAATTCAAAAGAATATTTGGGGTGGGGGTGTGGTAGAGACACTACCGACCCGACCCGACCGACGTTGTCCGTCTCCCTCCCCACTCACCATTATCAACCAAACCAACCCCAACCACCACCCACCAAACTTTGTTTTAAACTGTGATTGTTTTTGAGATAACCACATACATAGATATTCTTTTTTTTTTGCTACTCTTCTGGGACTTGAACACGGTACCTCGAAAGACTGAAACACACACAGGCGACGGGCAGCATAACATCACACTTATAAATAAACGCAGTTGCCTTTCGTACGCATCGCACAACAACAAACTGCGCATGCGCTCTCACTCTCTGCGCTCTCATTCTCTCAACGACCAACTGCGCATGCGCCCTCACTCTCTGCGAGAGCGACTCCAACGCTACTCTCTCAAAGTTAAGTTGCCCTCACCCCCCTTGCCTATAAAAAACAAAATTAAGAACGTTTAGAACGAATTTATCTCGATTCCAAGAGCGAAATTCTTGAAAATTCAAGAGCGACTAATTTTTTTTCAAAGAGCGTTTGGTACTTAAATTATTCGTTCTAGTTTTTTCTTAGTGTGGGTAATTATTTCAGAATTGGGCAACTATTTTTTTTTCATAGTCTCCAAACATTTGAATTCTTTGTTAGGCTATAACAGCAGTTTTCCACGATTTTTAATATTTTGTTCAGAATTTTCTTATTGTGGGATGCAAAGATATAGCGATTGTGTTTTTTTTTTGTTAAAGTTCCTTATAGCTAAATATTTGATGGGTCTACAAATAAAAAAAAATTCAAAAAAAAATTGCTTTTCCTTTACCTTGTGATAAAAATATTTGCGATGGTTGAACTGGAGGAAGAAACCGCCGAAACTGAAGAAAAAGAACTAAACCGCGGTTTGTGGAAAAGCGGCCATTTTGAGATTTTTCAACAAAATTAGGAATAATCCTTTGGATATTCTTAGCACTCTAAAAAAGGTTTCATGATGACAGCCATAACTTTCCGCGTAATTCACTTGCAACGAATGAAATAAAAATGTTATATTAAACATGCTTTGACACTGAGCATATATAATATAATATTGAGTAGCGGGAAATCAACCAATTTTATATGTTTTGAAAAAATTCTGGAAATATCCTTTCAATATTTTAAGTAAGTTTTAAAATTTGCCCGTTGGGACGGATGGGCATGAAAAAAAATTGAACAAATTGAACAATTTAGTGGTGGAGGTGTGGTGTTTTGGTGTGTGTTGTGGGGGTGGTGCTTATTACCTAAAAACTACGTTTTATAGTCTTACATTGCCTAAAATTTTAGGTCACATATTACCTAACAAGCTTATTTATTGACTTAATGATGATTTCTTACCTAAAAAGACGTTTTATGGCCATACATTGCCTACAGTTTTAGGTCATATATTACCTAAAAACCAAATTTATTGTCTAGAACACTTTAGGTAATAGAGGCCTGAAACTAAGTCCATATATTCCTTGGCTGTCATTTTAGGTAAAATGGACATAAATTTCTGGTAATTTTCAACAGTTTTAGGTAATATTTTTTTCTGAGTGTACATATTTTTGTCGGTGGAAACAAGCTATTAATTTATATAAATTATTCAAGCTGCAAGGGTGAAGAGGAGGTGAAGATCAAACGAACCATAAAATCTCTAAATTTGAAAAATTTTATAGTGAATTTAGATTATTATGAAGATTTGATAGATGGCAATTGTCGAGTAAGCTTTACTTTTCCGGTTTGTATGTAAAATTCTAAAGGGGGCGTAGCAACGCATGCGAGGTACCTGATAGTAACAGTAATAAAAAACAAGTTAGAAAGTCGGTTAAGCCCGCCTATAACATACTCTATACCAGGGGTGCCCACGCCCATTCCGCTAGCCACGCACTCGTTGTTGCTTTACGCAAAGCAATAGCTCGCGCGCATACGTTCTACGCGCCCATAAGCCTGCATAAAGCAACAAAAATTTCATATGCGTGCTCTCCCCTCTTTCTTTCCGAGCTAAGGTTTTGTTGTTGGAGCGTGCAGACCTGCAACAACAACATCATATGTGACTCTCTTCTCTCTCTCCTATGTCTCTGGCAAATTAAAAAGCAACAACAATGGCCGTGTTCAGCAGAACAACTTGCTCCCTGATCAAGTATAAATTGGCAATTATCTTAATACTGAACTCGAGAGATGCGGCATCATAATAGCCAATTTGAGGTATCATGATACAGGAGCATGTATCAAAGAAATAGTACGCTACTTTAAAGTGATACTGCTCCCTCCAACAGCAGAAACTATTCGATACATTTTTTTCTGATAACTGCTCAGGGATCAATTTTTTTCTGATAACTGCTCAGGGATCAATTATTCTGCTGAACACGCCCAATGTTGCCTTTGCGAAGTCAATGTAAGCTCATTCTGGGCATCCCTGCACTATACCAAAGTTTGTATATATTAGGTCAATTGAAGTTAGAAGCCACACAGGGTGGCAAAGAAGGCATAAAGTGTGTGAAGTGCTGCCCATCGGCGTTGTGTGAAGTGCTGCCCATCATAATTGTTTGTTTTCTTTATAACTGAACTATCGTTCATCCAATCTTCACCGTTTCTTGAAGGTATGAACCATCTATCTACAAAACTGTAGGAGATATGACATTTTTTTCCAAATTGTGGGGGCGGGAGGCGGCGTGGCGAAAAATGAAAATAAGCTTGATCTGCCTGCAAGTATAAGAAATATATGTCCCATACATGTCAAACCTCCATCTCGACTCGGCTGTTGATCCTGATCAATTCCTTCTCCCTGTTACTTATCTTAATATACTCTGAGTACCCTTAGTACAGAGTATAAAAATAGATTTTCAAATGGCCACATAATAGCCTTACACTAAGCATGGTATGTGCTTCCTGCCTGTACCTTTTGGATGTTTAAATTGTGTAACGTACGTAAGGAATAAAAAGAATTATCTTAACTTCACGGGAAAAATTCATTATTTTATTTTGCAACCACTTAATTTTTAAACAAGACTTTTTCTGTTCCTTAAGCAGGAAAAAATTCGCTTTAAATTCTGTAATGTACGCACAAAATCCAAGCAGATATATCAAAGCTTTGGCGCCTCGAATGAATTATGATAGATTTTGGTAAATCTCAACGAAATAAGATAGCTATATGAAGTGGCGCAAAAACTCGCGAAGGGTATCGTGAAATTAAATTTCAAAAATTTCAAATATTTTATATGACATTTTCGTACGTTAAAGGGCTGTTAAATGCGCCGCAGTTGTCATACCTAGCCAAATGGCAAGCAACATTGCAATTTGCGATTGTGAAGACTCTTTAAGAAGACTTTTCGAGGCACTACAGTACTGACTAAACATAAGTTCCTCCGTTTTATAAATCTGAGTTCCACCAAACCGTTGCTCATTTTAGCTACTACTATGAGCCCCAGACTTCCGTCATAAGTTCAGACTACACTATCAATAAATTCAGCATCATATTGAATATCGAAAATTAACAAATAAATTGGTTTCGTCCACTGTGCTCTGGACCGAATCTTCCTCAAAATTGCATTAACCCGATTACGATTCCGCTAAATTTTGTTCAAAATCACCCACTGTACCCGTCCCGCCTATCCCATGAGACTTCACCATTTAATAGCAAAGAGCGAAAAACATAATTAATGGGCCATCAATTATTTCAACACCCGAACTCGAAGTGCTTACTCATACAACTATTCAAAGTTGGATAAAAATTGATTTCAGAATATGTATGCACTTCTTCATGTAATTCTTATCACGTACAAAAACGGAACTCAGAAATAAAAAAAGAATAAAACAAGACTATAAAAATTTGAGCCCGTTGTGTCTGCATTTAAAATTTAAGCAATAATTGCTTGCTTCAAGTGGTCAGTCAGTATTTGACTGGAAATTAAGTCACTGCAGATTAGCTTTGAACATAGAAAATATAAATGAAGTGAATAGTAATGGACATAATTGTACTTTTTTATATTATATATTAAGTATCGTTGAGTGAGCTCAATAATTTTATAGTCTTTTGCGACAAGGGAATATTCATTTTCAATTCAATTGAAATTTGATTCTCTTTGTGAGATCATAATATTAAAGATATTACGGTTACACATAGCGAAGCAAAAAGATCTAATTCATTTTGATTTTCACTGGCTAAAATTAACTTTTCAAAAAGATAAATTTTTTCATATCATTTGGCAAGAAAATAATATCCATGTGATACAAAATATTATCATTTACTTGAATTGATATGAAATAGTTTCAGAATTATACTAAAAATGTAATTATGCTTTGTTAAAAAATACCGTTTTGAGATTTTACCACATATCGATTTGATATTCGCTTATCGGACCAAAATTGATATGAAAAATATCAATCATTATAGCTGCCATATAAACAACTGGCCAACCAAATGGATATAGCTATGTATGAATACACAGCAATCTTGAAGACATCCATTAGCAAATTAATTGAAGGCATTATAGTAAATAAATCTAAGGATGTTTTAGCTTTTATGAAACGCTGATCAAAGGAATTCGATGATCCATACATCACCAAACTTCTGTTTAACTCTCTTGTTCGCCCGATCCTTGAATATTGCTCTTGCGTATGATAAGTATCAACCCTTATAGAAAGTGTTTAAAAACAATTTCTTCAGGTAGGCGCGGACTAAACTGGGAGCCTCGTCGCCTACTGACATCTTATACTGCCAACTACTAATAAATCTGCCAACGTTGAAGAATCGGAGGGCTTGTCATGGCGTCATATTCGTACATAAGCTGATCAATGGCGATATTGATTCGTGTTACCTTCTCAGCCTGCTCCAATTTGCTGTTCCAAAAAGAGGACCAATTTTGCACTACATGACACTTTTCGCGTTGTTGACGTTAATATTAGGTCCAAGACGACTTCCAATTTCAAGGGCAAGTGATATGAGGTCTTTAATACCAGAACCACTTATGACACTGAATAGCCGACAATTTTGAACGTCCCACTTCATCACAGTCCTTGTGACCGACCGATGATTTTGTTTCCGCATCTACTTGTATAGTAGGTTCTCATGCCGGTTACCCATCCCTACCTAAAGTAAAAGCAAAATTGGCTCAAACAGCACCTCCAGGAGGGCCAGGGCCAAGCTTCTCTCAATCTCTTGGCGTGTGTGCTTATAATTTTTCGCACAAGAGAAAGGGGGGACCTACAGTTTAACGCCGAATCCGAACGGCAATAGTTAAAGGAATTTTTGCTTTTTCATGGCTAGGTACTTCACAGCTGGCGCCAGCGCAGCTGGTGAAGGTGATCGGGTGTGTAACAGCTTTTTTCTAAAGAAAGAAAAAACTTTTTCTATTAGATGGTCCGAGGCGGGATCGAACCCACAACCTCCCGCACCAGCAGCCACACATACAACAGGTACGCCACGCCCTACCACAATCCAATCCCTACCTACCTACCTATATAATGTATATATTATACTAATGTACATATTATATCACTTATTTTTCCAGATGGTGGCGGACTCTATAGAACATATTTTAATATCAAAATAATTCATATGTGTTCTTATTTACTATTTTCGCGTACATTACTAAACTTATTATTTACTTACATCACGAGAATTATTCTCCATTTTTCAATAATTGCAAAATTAGTAGAAGGAAAATGACAAGGAAATTAACACGATCTGAAACATAAGTATTTAAATAACAGTGTGAAAGCGAGACATACGAGATGAAAAGAATCACACGGCAACTAAATTTTGACTCAATGAATCTTTGAATCAAATGAAATGAAATAATTCAATGAGAGTTGTTTCGTTTCGACATATGAGTTGGTTCAATAGTGTACACAGTGTGACTGCCTACTGTAAACACGATTTAGTGTTAACTCGTGCAGGTCTCTAACCTCCGTACCTTATGGCCAATATCTCTTTATTCTGAAACGCAGAATAAGATACAAGATGCCATTTTTAAAAGCTTTACAACTTTCTTAGTCAAATATTTTTTTGTCCACCTTTGATGCAAAATTAACTTAATATATCAGCACAATAATCTAAAACAAAAACATTATGGCGAATACACGTTTTTATTTTCAGTTCAGTCAATTAAAGTTGCACTTAATTTCCAACGTAGTCATCTACATTCTCAAGCAAAAACGTTTCTTATCTTTAATGTCCCTTTACTTCTGAGTTCCCAATTCTTCAGCATTTCTTCATGCGTGCGAAGATTATTTCGTTGTTGGTCTGTGAGATGAGCTCGACGATTTCTCATTGCCAAACGATTCGATTCACGGGCTGCCTCTCTTTGCTCTTGTGTTTGAGAAATACGAATTCGGTGCCATACTAACGCGTCGCTCCTCTCGTGCGATTTCTGGTAATTCTAATTGGATTCATTCGTAATGATTTGAAGCCTAAATGCATTACGACTTTTTTGGCAAAGATTAGATCTTCTGTGACGCAGCATTTTTATTAATAATACTCGCACAAAACAAACTAATCGAGAGGTCTGACCGAATAATCTGTAATGATTGACACCAATCGATCTAAGAGATTTCATTTGTTCTCTATATTTTTGTATACATTTCGATTCAAGTATTTTCTATGCATTTGGATATCTTTTTTGTATATCCTTCGGGCACAGCTAGTAGAGTCACCAATGTAAGAGTTGTGCAAATCGCACTGTAACAGCGCTAGTATATCCAGGAACGCCATATTAGACAGGTCAGTAAATATTACTTGACTGAGCATCAACAGCTCGAGTCGATTTAGGGCCTGGATTTCTCTTGTTCCATGACTATGCTGCATAATGATGTCAGATAAGCTCACAATTTTTACTCTTCTATTTTTAAGTTTCATGTGACATATAGCTCTATGTAGAAGGTTGAGACAATCGTGCCCTATACGTCTTTTGGTCTAGTCTGAGTTTTAAACAAAAATTGTCGATATGAAATACAACTAGTAACAATATGAAAACTTCCACTTTGCAAAGTAATTTTGATTGCAATTACTTCTGAACCTAGTATCGGGGCGGAAACCTAACATCCAATCTATATTGAAATATCTTTAAATAAATCCGTCCAGCCGTCTACACAGGCCGAAGGGTTAATTGCAACGCGGTTATTGTCTCAGTACATCAGTGTTCACCACACTTTAAAGATAGGGGTGATACAACAACAGTACATGTCTTTCATAGTTTAAACTTAAATAATTTCAAGCACGCAATCCAGCTGCGTCGCAGCAGACTGCATCCATCGCTTGCTTCGTATCGTTGTTGTCTTCTATTTCAACTTCGTCTTGTGACGCAAGTTGTCATTGTGTTCGCAGTTATTCTTGCGACGGTTGGTGGCACGTGGATGCAGACGAGCCCAGCACTTGCACCAGACCCTATTAACGCCGCTATACTTCTAGGCCAGGGTTCGCAGCGAAGGCTCAACGTTAGCCAGCACGCTTGGCGGATGCACCATTAGGGCGGGGGGGGCTCACCAACGTGGATGTTGTGAGTCGGATTTGAGGCGCAGTAAGCCAGGAACGCCAGCTGTTAAACAGGTCAGCAAGTTTACCTCACTACATACGCTGCCCATCTAGGTCCTGGAAATCTCTGTCTATGACTTTGATTTATAATGATTTTTTTTGAAGATATAATTTGGCAGTCATCCATGGTGTCTTTTAAAGTTTGCGCTTTCTCCATACAACATATATGTTTAATCACACCTTCTTTTCAAAATACGTTGTATTTTTAGTTTGTATAACACTTTTACCACTAAATTATAACGAAAACTCTAATTAAAATATGGACACACTGTTTGGGCACACTGTGCCCGATTTTTTGTAGTCAAGGGTCTGGGTCGAACAAGCTGTATATGCTGACACTTTTCCCCAAGTGCCTATGTTTACAACAAAGAGAACACCCTTAATATGATATTAACTTAGGAAATGAAAGCCATAGGATAAACATTACTTGGTATAGGGTATTTTGCAGTTGGCACACTCAATTGCAGCTTCAGGGCATTCCGACTAAACATAACAACTAGCAGATTTCCAGTTTGTTTTGTTTTAGTTGTCACGTGTGAGGAGAGAGATAATGAAGGGCTGTGAACCTGCAGTCATTGCTATCAAGTTTCAAATTCTTGGGAAAAAAACAGATATTTCAAAAATGGTTTCATGAATTTTCTCTGGAAAGTGAGATTGGATACTTGGAAAAAAATATTTTAAAAATATTTTTATAAATTTTATTTGGAACTGGTTTGTTGATAATGACTATATGACACTTGCCGATATTGGTGACCAATAACGAGACAAGGCTTCCAAAAACAGGACAAAGAGATAAATAAGTATTGTTAGTTTGATTGTTCAACTAGTCGCTTGACAAGAAGCGTTTACCAGCACAGAATGCCGTAATGGCGGCCAATATTGTTTGTGTCAGGAACAATATTAGCTAACAATATTGTCAAGTGTCAAATAGGCATTAACAATATGGAGAATCTGTATACGAGGTGACTAACACATGGTCGATTACTTGGTATTTTTGAATTATACATTTGGGGTGTCTCAGCATGATAATTTCAAAGAAAGATCAGCTGTGGTTAATAAGAATATGTTGTGATATGGCACAATTCAATGGAAATATACATATGGGCGTTTTCACTGCTACGAACGTGACAATCGTAAGAATTTTGTTGCCTTTATTATGAAGAAAAGCAAAGAAAAATTTTACCAGTATCACTTTATTTAATGTTAAAGCTGAGAGTTGTAGACAGTAAGGCCCCTAGATACAGGCAGACAAAAAGGCATACGCAACGTGACAGAATACGGAAGTGCGTTTTGTCTGCTTTCACAAAAAAACAAAACTCTGCGGACAACTAACTTTAATATGTTCTGCAATGATGTAGCTATATATTTATAGCTGATTCAGTCAAAAATAAATTTTGCTTTTTTCATATTTGACTCATTATGATACGCAACGTGACAAGCCTTTCTCTAAGGCTGTTCTTGTGATGCTTTTCAAAAATTGATATATGTATCCTTTTGCGTAATCCTAAAAAACATAAAAATTTTGATTCAGGAACTTATTTTGATTTACATAAGAGAAGTTAGCTGCATAAAATGAATAGATGTTTTCGGTTTTTGGTTGACCTTTCTGTGGAAATGCCCATATATGGATTTCTAAGAGTATTGATGGCTGTTTGATTATGTTATGACAATGTTTTTTGAATATAAATGAAATGTATTTAATAATATTTGCCGCCCAGAGTCTAAAGTATAATATATACTAGCTAAATACCTCATCTGAACCAGCTCAGTACTATTTTGAACCGATTTCTACCATAAAATTAAACTCTTTGAGCCAATTTGAAATTATTTTATGCTTGGGTTTAAGTTAGGTAGAGATTCATGCAATAAAAATAACTTTGCTCCAGTTTCGACTCTGTTCGGACTTGCAACGTGCGTGCCTCCACGCCAGGAGGCTCTACCAGCGCTCACGTGGAAGGCCGAACTTTTCATTTAGTCAGGCAGAGGATCAGTCGGTTAGAAAGATGCTGAAAGACCAGATCAGAGCGAGTGAACGGGAGTGCTTCCTTCAACTGTGTGACTCCGCCGACCATGATTCTTGGGGGCAGGCATACAAAATAGTCGTTAAACGACTCTATGCCAATAAACAGGGCACACCAAGTGACCCGTATGAGCTGAAAAAAATTGTCGAAAATCTCTTTCCAACAAGCTTGTCTGAATCACCAATGCAACCTTGTGCTAGCCATGACATTGTATCCAACAGAGTTTGTGAACACTTTCAACGAGTGCCTGCGAGAAGGCATTTTCCATCCGTCTGGAAGAAACAGCAACTGGTACTCCTTCGTAAACAAAGAGGTGAACCAAGCGATGCACCGTCCTTTAGACCTATCTGCCTCCTCGATACGGTCGAGTCAAAGACTCGACGAGGCCATCAGTGCAGCTGATGGGCTTTCGCCAAACCAGTTCGGTTTTAGAAACGCAAAGTCCACGGTGGATGCGATTGACAAAGTGGTCACAATTACACGCAATGCTATTTAGGGCTCAAGTTGGAAACGAGGATCCAAGGAGTACTGTCTGGTGGTCACCCTTGATGTGAAAATCGCGTTCAACAGCGCTGATTGGAAGCGTACATATATTAAGCGCTTTTGGTGTTCATCATTACCTCCAGGCAATAATGAGATCTTACTTCAGTGGCAGAGTTCTTACGTATTCCACGTCAGAAGGAAATAAAACCCATGAGGTGTCTGCAGTGTTCTATTGAACACCATGTACGACGGGGTCCTATGCCTTTCTCTTCCCCCAGGAGTGCACTTAGTGGGCTTTGCGGACGATGTGGCACTTGTTGCTGTAGGCAAAGTGCTTCGACGGACCGAAGATGCGTGCAATGCTGGCATTGAGCGTATCCACCAATGGCTTAGCGTGGCGGCGCAAAAGACAGAGGCGGTGCTAATAAGCAGCCGTAAGAAGGTGGAATCAGCTTGGGTCAGAGTTAATGGCACAGCAATCAAATCCAAAAGAGCCATTAAATACCTTGGAGTAATGCTGGACATAAGGCTACGTTTCCGAGAACATCTGGCTTACGTCGGAGAGCAGGCAGCAAAATCAAGCAGCGCCTTAGCTAGAATCATGCTGAACACACGCGGACCAAAACAGGGGCGAAGACGACTAACAGGGTTGTACATCAGCAGGAAGCGAGGCAGCGGAGCATTGAGAAATTGCAACACCGTTGGAAGCTATCCACTAAGGGTCGCTGGACCCATAGCCTAATCCCGAAGTTATTGCCATGGCTGTCTAGTGATGAAGTGAACTTTTACCTAACTCAGCTTCTAAGTGGGCACGGCTGTTTTAGAAGCTACCTGAAAAGAGTCGGCCATGATGATAGCGAGGAGTGCACATGCTGCGAAACAGGCCCTGTGGAGGACGCCAGGCACGTCTTGATCGTGTGTAAAAGGTTCCAGGCTGAAAAGACGGAACTATCCAGGGTGAAAGGCGGTGATATAGACGAAGATAATTTAGTCCCATACATGCTGATGTCGAAGGATAACTGGGAGGCAATGTGCGAGCTCGCAGCTAGCGTTATGGCTAAGCTTCGGAGACTGAATGTGCAACGTAGAACCAGGAAGTGGCCGGGGCACCAAATCTGCGAAGCTCGATGTATGGGTGCCACACGACTTGACGCAAAGAAACATTTTTACCCGTATGGATGCATGCGAATCGCTTCTGAATCGCAACAAAATCGACCCGTTTTTGAAGCGGATGGTGACTGGCGATGAAAAGTGGGTCACTTACGACAACGTGAACCGCAAACGGTCGTGGTCGAAAAGCGGTGAAGCTGCCCAGACCGTGGCCAAGCCTGGATTGACGGCCAGGAAGGTTCTTCTGTGTGTTTGGTGGGATTGGCAGGGAATCATCCACTATGAGCTGCTCCCCTATGGCTAAACGCTCAATTCGGACCTGTACTGCCAACAACTGGACCGCTTGAATGCAGCACTCATGCAGAAGAGGCCATCTTTGATCACCATACGCCGAATTGTCTTCCATCAGGACAACGCCAGGCCACACACATCCTTGGTGACGCGCCAGAAGCTCCGGGAGCTCGGATGGGAGGTTCTTTTGCATCCACCGTATAGTCCGGATCTCGCACCCAGTGATTACCACCTATTTCTGTCCATGGCGAACGAGCTTGGTAGTCGGAAGTTGGCCACAAGAGAGTCCTGTGAAAATTGGCTCTCCGAGTTTTTTGCCAATAGGGAAGCGAGCTTCTATAAGAGGGGCATTATGAAGTTGGCATCTCGTTGGGAACTCGTCATCGAACAAAACGGCGCATATTTGACTTAAATCGCATTATTATAACCAATTTTATGAACAATTGAAAATTCAATAAAAATGCCGGCAGACTTTTTTGACAACCTTATATGAGTATAAAAGTAAATGAATAATTTTTTCAATATTAATAATATGTAGTACTTATACCGGTACGTACCGGTATACCGAAATAAAAATCCGGGTACCGTGTCGAAACCGAAAACCGATATTAATTGAAAACCGAAATAGAACCTTTAACCGGTACGTACCGGAACCGAAATTCGTTTGGGGATTAAGCCCAGGTTAAAAGGCTAAGTCAAATGCGCAAACCAAACAAATTTGATAAATGGAAACAAGACTATTTTTCTGGATAGGTTCCATTAAATAAATAAAGTTTTCTATTTATTTAAATAATAAAATTTGTATTACAGTAAATATTCGCAATATAAAGCCTGCAGGCGCCATCTTGAAAAGTTAACCTTTATGATTGGAGCTAAAATATATTTAAATTTTGAATTTTTTATACTCTGTACCGAAGGTACACTGAGTATATTAAGTTTGTGCAAAAGTATGTAACAGGCAGAAGGTTTCATATCCGACCATATAAGCTATATACATATATTTTTGATCAGCATCAACAGCCGAGTCAATATAGCCATGTCCGTCTGTCCGTATAAACAAACAGATCTCAGAGATGGTAAGATATAGAGGTTTGACATGGATTGGATATTTCTTACTCTTGCAAGCAGATCCAGTTTTTTTTTAAATTTTTGCCACGCCCTCTTCCGCCCTCGCAATTTGCAGAGTTATTTATTGATCCGCCAAAGGAATGGCGAATATCGAATGATCGATAGTCGAGTTATAAGGAAAACAAACAAGTATGATGTGTAGCATTGGCCGAAACGGCACTTTATGGGTGCTTTGACCGACTTTCTTACTTGTTTAAATATGAATCATAAAACAAATAAGACATTCAACATATTTTAATGGAACGTGGAACTAACCCATTTCATATTTTATTTGCTTCAGTTTGATCATTTAAGTTTGTTTTAAATAACAATAGATTTAATCAACACAGAAACCTCTATAGTGGTTACTCTGACTAAGTTTAATGTCAGAGTAAGTTAATCAAAAAAATTTACAAAGAACATTTTCAAATTCAAAGAAAAACTTCACTCATTTCCGTCAGTATCCGCCGTCCCAGTGAAATAGAAAAAATTTTGACGAAATGCTTTTTCTGTTGAAAAATGTCCCAAGATTACCAAAAACAAACTGTGCTACACTAAAAACTTGATCGAGTCAAGACCAACCAAATCTGAGAGAGTCTAATCGTAAAAAGTAAAATTGGCTCAAACAGCACCTCCAGGAGGGCCAGGGCCAAGCTTCTCTCAATCTCTTGGGTCTCTTGGTCTCAAGGGACCTACAGTTTAACGCCGAATCCGAACGGCAATAGTTAGAGAATTTGCTTTTTCATGGCTAGTTAATTCACAGCTGGCGCCAGTAGCTGGTGAAGGTGATCGGGTGTGTAAAAGCTTTTTTCTAAAGAAAGAAAAAACTTTTTCTATTAGATGGTCCGAGGCGGGATCGAATCCACAACCTCCCGCACCAGCCGCCACACATACGACTGGTACGCCACGCCCGACCGAGTCTAATGGTACACCGGGAAAATAAATGTTATATTTCATATAAATTTTACTCCGATATGAAAATATATCAAATTAATATGTAAAAAATTTCAAATCGATGCTTTACATGTTTATCATTCTGAAAGTATTTAATATCAATTAAAGTAAGTGATATTATTTTGTATCAAAAAGATATTATTTTCTTGCAAAATGAAATGAAAAAATTGATATTTTTGAAAAGGTTATTTTAATCAGGTGAACATCAAAGTGAATTTGATCTTTTTTTTCTCTGAGTAGTTTAAAACCATTGACTAGGTTTGGTCTGTTTAGCTGCCGTTCGTATTTTATTGCACTTTTTATACCCTTGCAAAGGGCATTATAATTTTGCCCAGAAGTTTGCAACGCATAGAAATTTTAATTTCCGACCCCATAAACTATATATATTCTTGATCAGGGCGACGAGCTGAGTCGATTGAGCTTTGTCCGTCCGTCTGTCTGTCCGTCTGTTTCTACGCAAACTAGTCTCTCAGTTTTAAAGCTATCGAGCTGGATCGGATGACCATATCTTATAGCTGTTATAGGAACCATCGGTCGGAAAATGGGTCTTAGTAAGAAAAACTTTTTTGTTTTCAATGCTAGCGTCATAAAACTCGGCGATAATTAATATTATATGCTTTCAAACAGATTTGCAAATTTTGGTCAAAATCGGATGACTATAACATATAGCTGCCATAGGACCGATCGGTCGGAAAATGGGTCTTAGTGAAAAAAACTTTTTTGTTTTCAAGTAAACCGTTCTTAAAGTCGGTGATTCTTAATATTAAACGCTTTCAAACTAATTTGAATAAGTTGGTCGACACCGGGTGACTATATCTTATGCTTGCCACGGGACCGATCGGTCGGAAAATGAGTCTTAGTGAGAAAAACTTTTCTGTTTTAAATTTTATCTTTCTTAAGCTCCGCGATTGTTAATTTGATATGTTTTCAAAAAGATTCGCAAAATTTGGTCGAAATCAGATGTTTATCTGTCGAAAAATGGGTTTTAGTTTTAATTTTTTTTAGATTTTTATGTAAGCGTTCTTAAAGTCTGACGCTTCAAAAACAGCATTTGCAAGGGTATAAAAACTTCGGCACAGACGAAGTTAGCTTGGCCTTCTCGTTTTGCTTTCTGATTGGATTTAAGAACTCTTTATCTTGTAAGCTATTCCTTACTGGGCAAAGTTGGAGCTACGAACATTACTTGACTATGTTGCAAATCAAAAAATCATATCGTCATACTCAAAAAAAAAATACCTATTAAATATTCAGTTTTCCTTTTTTGCAAATCTTTTAACTTAATCTTGAAATCCGTCATGAATTTGACCAAGCAATGCAGTAAAACAGTTCGGTTTTTAAAAGAATGACCCATATACAATACTTTTTTGAACCGATAAGTTCAGTTCAGGCTCCGGTTCGGGCTGGAAACAAGTTTTTGCACAGGTTGGGCTACCGACCGACCCCGGTTACCGACTTCGATCCGGTATGTACCCCGTACAAGCCCTTCCAGTTTAAGTACATATAAGTTCAAACACTTTTGTAGTTGAAAATAATATTTATTATTACATATTTTAAAAGTTCTGCCCTGAAGAACAATCAATTTTTCTTGATGAGAGCAATTTTACGACCAATCAGCTTTAAGTGCAATAGTCCTCGGATCTGGCTGGTAGCTTTAAATGGGAAGTACATAAGCTTTCTCGCTTTCTCTCGCTCTGCTCAATATTGTTGTTTATACAAATTGTTTGATAGCTGAGAATTATGGAAATTCTGAACTTAGTCAGCATTCAACTATCTAAAAAACTGACTAAGTGCGGAAATTCCAAGTCTGAGAACCAAAATCCCATTTCAAGCTCGACCAAGTATGCTTAAATTGTAATTATTTCTGTTACATTATTATTATTACTCGTCCTCTTATGATTTTAAACTTAAGGTTGTGTAATGCATAATTCAAGAAGAAGAGAAAAAAAAACGGTAAATTTTAAGAACAAAACTGTATAAATTGAAATTGAAAAGTTCAATAAAACATAAGTAGTACACAATCAGCTGAAAGAAGTGGGGCTTGGCATAAGTATTTTGACAAGATTTCAAAATTGATTTACTCTCAGCACAGGACCTCAAATGCTTAAAGAATGATTGTTTCTAGACAAGTTTTTTACGCTGAACCCGAATCTGGCTTTATAAATTCCATATCTATATTGTGTGTTTGGAGGGTATTAAAACATCGCATATAGGTGTGGTTTTAAGGTGTTTCTGTTTATCGATATTTGTGTGCGCTCTCCTGGATGTATAAGATGCTGTTAACGATCTAAATTATTCCATTTTTTTTTACCAGGTACTGACATGTTTCACTGAAACAGTTTCAGTAAGTGACCATTCGTGATTCACAATTGAAAGTAAGAGTCACTCGCGTAGTATTATACTTTGATAAGCATGTTGTCTAAGCAATCTAGGGAACTCGGTATATGATTTTTAGTTAGATTAATGATTTAATTGTCTGTTTATATAGTTTTATATTTGCTTGTTTGAAATGAACATTGTGTAGTTGGTACATGGTACATAATCTAGCTTGCTGTACGTACCGCCAAATGTAAAGTCTACACAGTTTAGAAATCAAGCAATGCATACAGGTACAGCATTGAAAAAAAACTAACAGGCAGAAATTAAAATAATAAGTTTTTGGGTCCGATCAGGAGATCGATGAACCAAGGGAAAGGGAGGAGGTAAACTTACAATTTCCCATAAAAAGGTGTTTTATTTAGATGGTTGCACGCTTCAAAGTTGTCAATTTCCCTGAGTGCGTTGCTACGCCCCCTTTAGTATTTTAATCCCAAAGCGAAGAAGTGAAGCTCACTTTCCAAATCTTCATGTAATCTAAACGCATTATAAACTATTGACTCATTTGGGTCCTTCGATTTCACTGTCATGATAATCTAAACATGTACTCGAAATTCTAAATTTTAAAACCAGTATTTGCAAGGGTATTAAAAACTTCGGCACAGACTAAGTTTGCTTAGGTTTTTCGTTATTGGCAGACATGTTCCAGCACAATGTATAAATAAAATGGGCAACTAATAAAATGAAGCACATCAAGCTTGAGGCAATTGTGTACACATTAATAAGAAGCACAAACACCACCAACACTATCAATTCAATAATGCACACTAGACCAATTAAAGACATACAAAACGAAATGCCCAAAGAAGAATGCGAAAAAAATGCCCTACCAATTATGTCATTTATGTACTTTATGATTCACGACAAAACCAATAAGCCTTTTCAATTATGCGGGAATACCCAAAGAAATTACCATTCACTTCTTATGTTTTGTTTTAGCGCAGGGGTCGACTAGTCTCGAATATTATATTGCAAATATTAAGATTCTGAAATTCCGTATTCGTGTATGAATGAAATGTTTTAGATTGTTTCAATATGTATACATTTTTTCTGAATTAGCGAACTTAGAATCAACCCGAATCCAAAAAGTTTTGCGTGTTTGAACACCGGAGTGAACGACTCTAAATTTGTATATGGTTTGCAACCCTGCTATTTATATGATATTTTGAGGCTTTCCGAAAATTTGTAGTGCGATCGAGTTTACTCAAACTCTAGCTATGTCCAGTTTAAACAGAGAATATTTTAGTTTGTGCAAATGTATATAACAGCCAGACGAATGCATCTCCGACCCTATAATATATTTAGTATATATTCTTGATCAGCATCAACAGTTGAGTCGATATAGGCATGTCTGTGTGTCCCTTTATCTGACTGTACGTCCGTCTGTACGTATGAACGCGCCAGATCTCAGAGATGGTAAGATATAGAGGTTTGACCAGATCAAGTTTAATTTTTTACCCCACCCCCGAAATTTGGAAAAAACGTCATATCTCGCAGTTTTGTATGATCGTTCGCAACTTCCAGACATATTTAGTAACCAACATTATTTATCGATCGGAAAAGCGACACAAAAAACACTTACTGATCGTAAACTTTTGCAGGTACAGAGTATATTATAGTCGGGCTTGATCGACTTTCTTACTTGTTTAAAATATTTTCAATCATTTTAAAAAGCTTCAGGAAAAACCGATATTCGATATACCAATGATCGATTTTGTGCATTTTGATTTTTGATATTATCGATTTTGCTATTTGGGAAATTATCGACAACTAAGGATGCCGGAAATAATATCAATTTATCAATATTTTTGTTAAAAAGACAATATATCAATATTGATTACTTTTCTGAGCCGATATATGGGATAACGAATATAATATGCTGATATTTTTTGTCGGTATTTTTTGGTTGGCTTCGGCCAGTAATAGTGAGTTTTATTAAGTGGATTCCTTTGAATATTGGTGTGCTCCAAATTACATCAACCCAAAAAATTGTAACTTTATGTGTGTTTTTTATTCAAGCTCCTCATCTTGTCTTTCCTCAATCCTATGAATATAAAGTCAAGAATTAGTTTCCCCAACTTCTTTTGATCTCAATATTTTTCTGAATGAAATAAAATACATATCGTGAGTGTTTTTATGACCTCAATAATAATATAACTAGCAAGTTTTAGACGGATAGAGGTCATGTTATGTTTTCTTATTACTTTAAACAGGAACACACCACACCACAAAGTACGCTGAACGACTCTATAGTTGTTTCAAGAACCTTCCGGTTCTATCTTCAGTAGCATTTGCCCATTGAGCTGATTTCACATCTACTACATAGAGCTATCTTTCACAAAGCTTGCCGCTATCTGGAAGAAGAGAAATCGTTTTTAAATCTATATTTTTCCATGTTTGGGAGCTCCGATCTGTAGATTTTGAACGCAATCAGTATTTAGTTTTTAAAAATAGTTAAATGTCTATGTATTTTTTAAATATCCGGCAAAGAGTATCGACAACCATATACTAAGGTATAAAATATTAGAGCTGATCAGTATTATTGCATGTATATAGGATCCGTTTCGTAGAAACGACGCACACTGCTTTCAAATATGCCAAGTGGGACGACTAAAAATACATCGATTACCGACTTTAGCGCCACAATGAATCGGAATGTCGCATATCGTCTAAAAAATGCGATTTATCGATTGTTCGATGCGGTATGAACAACCCTAATTCGGCAGAGTTTGCCATTAAATCAGGAACATTTTCAAGTTGGACGTTCGATTGTCCTAATTCTAAGAGCGCTCGCCAATTGCTCAAAAAAACAAAGATCTGTCGACACCATAAAGCAAGCACGTTTTTGTTCTAACATGTCTAATATGACGGCACATAGTATAACGTAAGGGTATGTCGCAGACCCCCCCCCGAGCTCTATGATGTGGCGAATTGAAACTTCCCATCCCTTTCTTCCGAGCTGTGGCTCGCATTATTCTTTTTACGAGCGAAATAAGTGATTATTTGAATTCTCGAGCTCGGACAGTTCAGTACTTCAGTCGGAGGACCACAAAAACAAATAAAAATAAAATAAAAACAGCCACATACATAAATATAATTCTTATCGCGTTTCAACAGTTGTGTTTTTGTGTGTGTGCGTGAGCAATAGAGAGACTGGAAATAAAATGAGATTATTTTCTTTATGGAACGCAAACTTTTTGTTTATCATTTTGGTGATTTTCGAGCGACAATTGCTTTGCTGGTGTGTTGTGACATTTTCGCCGGACCCGAAACTTACCGTAATACGCAAAGGAGACTCCTACAATGTTACATGCGGTTTTGAAAATTACCCTGCAAGTGAACTCAACATAACAAGAATAAGGAACGGAATGCGTGAAACATTGAATAGTACACACCACGTGAATGAAACACACATCCAGTTTGAAGTCAAAAATGCTGAAATGGCAGCTGTCTGGATGTATGAATGCTCAAAATCCGGCAATAACGTTGCTAACAATGAAATAACAGTGAGACCTCTATTAGAAGTAAAAGATTTTGAATGTGTCATAGATGAAGGTCAGCCTAAGATGACTTGTAGTTTTACTAAGCCAAATGGTACTGATTTGTTTGACAATATCAATTTCACCCTTGTACACGAAAAACTCGAGAAGAATGTCACTTGCATATCAAAACCGAATATGACTGAAGAATGTGTCTTCCCCGAGATTCACCGTAGTACAGAAAGGGACGCAAATCATACCTTTACTCTCACAATGAATGATTCCGATAATACTCAATCACAAGTGTTTCATCTGTTGCATCAGGAGGTGGTCAGGCTAGAAAAACCGTTCAACAAGTTGTCGGATGAAATAATAACACACAATAGTTACTTTATAAACTATACTTATTTAAGGAATGAGTATAATCAATTTGAAATAGAATATAACGTAACTTTGGATGGCCATGACAGTTCCTGTTCCAATCTACGAAGTGAACGTAATTTTTCCTGGTATTCTTGTTATCTGAAAAACCTCAACCCACATCAGCATTATTGTCTGAGCATCAAGCGTCGCTATAAGCTGGAGCTCAAAACAGCGCATTGGAGTGAACCATTTGAAAAATGTTTCGATACGAACTCCACCGTACCCTCAAGACCGCCAAACGCTTTGGGCTACAGTTATGAAGGGGAAACCAAGAAGTTGTATATATTTTGGGAGCATCTGAGAAAAGAGGAACGAAGTGGACCCGAATTCAAGTATGATGTTAGCATCGACGGTCAAAGCGAGTACGTATATATAATATATTAAAAGTAATTTTTTCGAATAATATCTGTCACGCGAGTTTATGGGCAATACTTGATTTCAGACTGGTTTGGGTATATATTAAGCATAAACATGCTAATAGATTTTGTAGGCAGTGCGAAGAGTCAGAGACAGCGCTAACGGCAGTTATTCTGATACAGCAGAGTTCGAATTTGAATTGTAAATTATAATTATCGCTATGTTTGGTAGTTTATGGTTTTCTTTAATTTGATTGAACTATTTCCTTGTTTGGCTTTTGCGCCTATCAAAAACAAACAGCAAAGAGAAGTTATTTTTATTATCGCAATTCCAAATGTTTTTTTTTGTTTTTGTTAAATTGTTCAATGCAAATTTGTGCTTAAAAATCTCCTCCAGCAATGCTAATAAGTGCACAAAATCCATTGTATATGCTGGTTCTGTCTCGGTGGTTATTTTGGTTAAACTTAGGAGAATTATACTGAGGATTATAATGCTGTTAACTGGCTCCAAGACAATATAATTATGTATGTTTCCTTTCCATATTTTCCGAGATCTTTCAGTCGCAGGGCAAACTACAAAAAATTATACACCAACATGTTAAACTTCCAATAAAATCACAATAACAGTTTACGTACCAGCCTTAGCACGTCTGCATTTTGTGGCGTGGAGTCTTACACTATTTGATAGTTGTCAAGTAAGCGTCTGTATAGGTGAGCGAAGTTCTCAGTGTTGAGTCTTCTGTCTGCTGGTGTGTTCATGATGTGTAGCGTTTGCCTCAATGTCTGGTGAGTGCCCGCTCTTCCGAGTGGGAATTTTGTTTGTTCAACTTGAACAACTTTCATTCATGGTTCTTAAAAGTTGAACGATTTAAAATTTAAATATTCAACTATAAAGTTGTTCGGTGAATTTGAATTTTATTTATGACTAAAAATCAACTTGAATAAATTCAACATGACCGGATTTAGGTGTTTTGATTGTAAAGAAGTCGATTTTACTAGTATATTGAAATTAGTTAATTTATTTATTTACTTCTTCTTCTTTATTGGCCCGATGTTGCATCACAACCGCTTGACGGTCTTGGCCTCTGCAATAAATGCCCTCCACTCGCTTCTGCATTGTGCGAGCTGGCACCAGTTGTTCACACCAAGGTTCGAAATGTCTTTCCGCACTTGATCATCCCATCTTACTGCCTTGTACTCCAAAGTCAGCCGCCTTCGCTATGTACGTCTTTTTTAGTGGAGCTTCTTCATCCATTCGGATCCGTTTGACTAGGCTGATGTCTTTATAGAGCTCATACAGTTCGTGATTCATTCGAATGCGGTATCCATCGCCAACTTTTAAAGGTCCATAGATCCTCGGAAGGATTTTTCGCTCGAACACGCCAATCGCCTCCTCATCCGCTGCTGTCATTGTCCATACTTCTGCGCCGTATTGCAGGACTGTTATTTATTGTTCTTCGAGAAAAGGCTCTGCTCTTGAACTCCCTACTGAGCCCGTAGTAGCATCGGTTATCAAGAGTAATTCTTCTTCGGGTCTCCAGGCTGATGTTGTTGTCGCCGGTAATCATCGTCCCGAAGTAGACAAAAACCCCCAACAACCTCAAAGTTGTACTACCCCATAGTAACAAATAGACTTCTTGTCTGTGGATACTAGGTACTTCGTCTTGTCCTCATTTATCGCTAAGCCCATCAATTTAGACTGCTTCTCAATCTCTGAAAACGCCCTACTTACCGTCCGTCCGTAATGTGAATATCTGGTTTGTGGTGGATTTGCCAGGTCAAAGGAGACGGAATGCGTCTGAAAAATGTTTATATTAAAACTCCATTACATTACTTTTTCATATTATTGTGCAAAATCGATAGAGCGTTTACATTTTCCGGAAGTAACAAGCTTCTTCTTTCTCTTACGATTTGCCCAGCCAAAGAAAACTGACGCTCCGAAGGAACTGATGTTGCCACAAATTGCCCACAATGCATAGTCTCTTCTGCATGTATAAAAAGAGCTGAGGGTAAACCGACTTTCTATTTTTCCACCATTAAAGTGGATCTGCAGATCTTCAGCCCATTATTAATGCTCGCTTAATACCAAGAACGTGCTTATTGTGTAAACAGCCACGGATCTAACCAAGGTGGTACTGGATACCATTGACTGTTTTTTCGCCGAGCATTGTGCCGAGAAGTTTACTGTTGAGCCTTGTTATGTGGTTATGTGGAAGACGGTAGCATCGTCTCTTATCCAGAGCTAGCCGTCCGGAAGGGAAAAATTTCGGTGAAGCCTGCTAATGCCTATATATGCATAAATGAGCCTCGAGGCACAGGAAAAGGGAGACGCCCTGACTGTAAGGATTCCCCCAACGCGACAAGATGTGATTCATGCCTGTGACATCTATGAAGACAAAGCAATCGATTTTGGCTATGGAAACATTAAGAAATCCCTGCCAACATTTATGCAGATAGCAAAACAGTTTCCTCTCAACACACTGAGCGAGCAACTGCGAGAGCAAGTATCGAAGCCCTGACTTAACGCGCTATCAAACTTAACAAATCCATCGAAACCATGCCGGCTGTGTCTCATGTGTTAAAGAGTGTGTATGCAGCCTTAAAATTTACTTTAATAGTTAAAATAATGAACTATAGGTCAAACGAACTATAGTTCAAAAAATCAACTATAGTTCAAACGAGAAGGCCAAGCTAACTTCGTCTGTGCCGAAGTTTTTGAAATGTCAGAGTTTAAGAACGCTTACATAAAAATCTAAAAAAATTTTAACTAAAACCCATTTTCCGACAGATAAACATCTGATTTCGACCAAATTTCTCGAATCATTTTGAAAACATATCAAATTAACAATCGCGGAGATTAAGAAAGATAAAATTTAAAACAGAAAAGAATTTTCTCACTAAGACTCATTTTCCGACCGATCGGCCCTATGGCAATCGTAAGATATAGTCACCCGATGTCGAATATTAAGAATCACCGACTTTAAGAACGATTTACTTGAAAACAAAAAAGTTTTTTTCACTATGACCCATTTTCCGACCGATCGGTCCTCTGGCAGCTATATGTTATAGTCATCCGACTTTGACCAAAATTTGCAAATCTGTTTGAAAGCATATAATATTAATTATGGCCGAGGTTTATGACGCTAACATTGAAAACAAAAAAGTTTTTCTCACTAAGACCCGTTTTTTGACCGATGGCAGCTATAAGATATAGATCGGCCCTATGGCAACCATGAGATATGGTCACTCGATGTCGATCAACTTTTTCAAATTAGTTTAAAAGCGTTTACTATTAAGAATCACCGACTTTAAGAACGATTTACTTGAAAACAAAAAAGTTTTTTTCACTAAGACCCATTTTCCGACCGATCGGTCCTATAGCAGCTATATGTTATAGTCATCCGATTTGAACAAAAATTTGCAAATCTGTTTGAAAGCATATAATATTAATTATCGACAAATTTTATGACGCTAGCATTGAAAACAAAAAAGTTTTTCTTTCTAAGACCCATTTTCCGACTTATTGTTCCTATGACAGCTATAAGATATAGTCATCCGATCTTAACCAAAATTTGCAAATCTGTTTGAAAGCAGATAATATTAACAATAGACGAGTTTAAGGCCGGTAACATTGAAAACAAAAAAGTTTTTCTCACTAAGACCCATTTTTTGACCGATGGTTCCTATGGCAGCTATAAGATATAGTTATCCGATCCGGTCGGTTCCGACATATTAGTAGCGTGCAGTAAAAAGAAGACTCTGTGCAGCTCGATAGCTTTAAAACTGAGAGACTAGTTTGCGTAGAAACAGACGGACGGACGGACAAAGCTCCATCGACTCAGCTCGTCGCCCTGATCAAGAATATATATAGTTTATGGGGTCGGAAATGAATATTTCTATGCGTTGCAAACTTCTGGGCAAAATTATAGTACCCTTTGCAAGGGTATAAAAATGAACTATAGTTCATGAAAAAATGAACTAATGAACTTTCCAACTCTAATCCACATTAGCAGCGGATGAAGTTGAGAGCAGTAGCAGTACAAGGTGGAAGTTTTTATGACAGTATTAAACGAATTTTGGAACTAAAACACAATTTAAAAGTGTTTGTACAAATTTAAAAAACCATTCAATACAGTGTTCAAAGATATTTGAACAGCGCGATTTGAGACCGTTACCTGCGTTTGGTATTTAAGTGCAAGGCGCATAAAAATAGACTAGAGCCTAGATACCCTAAAAAAAAGGGCCACAAGTAGCGCACAACCATTTTCAGTGCGCTTGCTTGGTGGTAGAACCAAAAATGTATAAAAAGGAAAAACCAATGCTTTAATAAAACATTCAGCTTCTAGCAGAGGAGCTAGTCACTCGCACCATGTATGCGTTTTATTCAACAGAAATTAATTTTATGCATGAATTAAAAAATGTTACTGACATTTTCGCAAGACTATTGATCTTTAATTTGATTTATTTATTCGGTTCTAGCCCAGTGCTGCAAAATGATACTTAATTTTAAACGCACTAGTCCCAAACTTTGCAGGGCAAATCCCGTTGTAATTTGGGATTTTTTCTTTAAAAGATTTTCTTTTTTTTAAAACTTGACTGCAAGCGAGGCAAAGACTGCTTTAAATTGAATAATTTCAAATAAAAACAACAAAAATGTAAAGTGTTTTAAAGATTGGCTTGTTAAAGATATTAAGGAAAATTTGGAAACTGTTGTCAATGAGAGTTCAAATACAAATGATTCTGAAGACTTTTACGATACCAGTAATGCAAGGTCGGATAAAACTGAGAATTGTTATGAAAATTCGAATATTGAATTGGAAATCTTAACTTATCTTGCCGATTATAGCAAATCTTTTTTAAAAGTATAATACCATTTTGCCTAGCTCTGCCCCTATTGAAAGATTTTTTTGCAGTAGAGGCCAAATATCTACACCAAAAAGAAATAGAATAGGTGACGAAATATTCGAAACTCTTGGTATATTAAAAAAGCGAGATGATATATGAGACGATATGATATTGCGGACGAACTCGCTGCGGGCTCAACTAGTATACATACATTTATGTATGTATATCCTGTCCTGAGGCCGGGTATGGTGCAGCGGTTAGTGTGTGAGCCTGCTGTGGGGGACATAGATATCTTTTCTTTACCGTTTTCGTATGCAAGTTTTGTTTTGCCGTTCGACAACATTACTTTCGCTTTTCAAAGTCGTTATATCCCGAGTTTGGATATGGTATTCAAAAGGCATCTTCATAAGACAATGCACCGATCCACTACCAAACAATTAGTTTTCCCGGCCAAAATATTAGAAAAATTTATAAAAAATTTGTGACTAAAGTAGTTTTTTGAACCGAACCTTTTTCCAATCAGAGAGGGTCTGTTTCGGGTTCAGGTTCGGTTTGAGGGACCCCAAAAACCCAAAGCGAACCGGTTCTGTGGGGTTCAGTTCTGGCACAACTTGCAGCCTTGAATATAATATATTCATCGTGGAGCTGTTCTCAATTCTCAAGTATTATTTGATCGAACAACCAAAAATCTACTTCCTGAATTAATTATAAAAAAGTTTCTAGATATTTCTGTGACAAACCCATCACAATTGGCGGGAATAACTTTTTTAAAAATTGTTATAAATATGAGAAAGCATATATTAATAAACAAATAGACGTCAGAGCGCTTTAATTTAAAAGAAAAACTTACTGATAAAATTGGAAAAGTTAATGCTATTTTTATTAGTCTCATTTTTTAGAATTAACAAGTTTAATATTTAGGGATTATCCTGTCAAAATTTCAGTTTTAAAGAGCAGGGTTTAACAACAAGAGCGAGGCCTACTGACCTACTTTATCGACTGAAAAGCTGTTTATTCTCTTTGCACAAGCCTCGGCAGCCGTTCGCCTCGTGTCGGTGTGATTATGAAAATGTGTTCGGTCCTTGCTCACCAGGAGTGTCAATCGCTGTTCTCTGCTATGTGTTCTCTTCTTGAATTCAATGTTATTTTACTAAAACTATCACTAATTGGATTTTCTGTTTTTTTTTATTGCTGTTCTTTTCTAGAATTCAGTCATCAAAAGTGGGCTTAAGATCCGCCATCTTTGAAAATTGGCACTCTTCGTGGAACTACAACATTGCAATCAAAAGTCTAAACTCTGAAGGATTCTCTTTGAATAAAAGTACTCTGGCCATACAATTGTCAGATGGAATAAGACCGTCCGGAATTACATTTAACGACACTACATCAACCTTGAGCTGGCATGATCTACCAATACGTACCAATGAGGTTCTGAGAGATTTTACGGTCTATTCGTGTCCTCCCGGTACAGATGGATTTAAATGCAATGACTCTTTGCCCATAACAAAATTTGTAAATATTTCCAAAACTGAGAAAGAATTTAAGTTTGAAAAATTCGTTCCAACCGACAATTTGGCTGTTTCGGCGAACTATGAGAACGGTGCCAGCCCGGAAATCAAATGGCTACGCATCAGCCGTGGTGAAGCAACCAATAATGTGACGGACCTTAAAATTTTGGAAACCATTATTGGGCTCGTCTTTCTCGTGTTGGTTATTCTCATTGCTCGGCATATCTATAAGATAATCAGAAAAGGGTTGGACTTTGAAGTGGAATTACCTTCGTATTTTAAGAAACTTATAGAAGAATATTACGTAAACGAACTGCCTCCGCCAAATCGAACAACCTATGTGCCCTCAGTAAGGTTCGAAAGAACCCCGATTGAAGTGAAGGATGATGAGAATTTCCAAAACCCAGAACCACAATTATCGATTGTAATGGAATCGAGTGAAACAAAGACCATGATTGATGAAGAGAAAGTGCCGAATTTGGAATACAAAAATGTGTCAATAATTCAACCAGTTACCGACTACACTATAATGTCTCCACCCGCAACTATTCACCCAAGTATGGATTATATAGCCGTGTATCCCAGTGGGTATATTACCACAAAAAAATTTGGATGAGGACCATATGTACGTACTAAATATACATGTAAAACAATTTACCACCGATGAGTTGAGATCTGAGCAGAATATGTAAAATAGTAAATATTGAATCTCTTGAAAAAAATGAACATAATATTTAAATAAAATACTAGGACGATTAATTGACAATTTTAAAGTACATGAAGATTTTTTTTTGTAATTTAGGGTTTTCATGTTTTGAAAGGCATTGAAGACATATTATAATTTTAAAGCTAAAGAAACGAGTTCTCAAGACCACAAATGAGCACACACAACTGCCTAACTATAATTGTAATAATACTGCATTGATAACCGATTGTGAAAAATATGGTATAACCGGGTCCGATGATTTGTCATATCCCGAAAAAACACGAAAGAGAATCCCCAAACTCACGTTTTTAAAACAGAGAAAAAAACTATCGCTTAATATTTATTCAGTTTAGTTTATTCAAATGTGGCGTCGCTTACCTCTTTTCCATTAAGTTTTCAAAGCAGGGCTGCAAACCCATGATATAATAAATACAAAGTAATGCAAACACTTGCTCCATTTCGCTTGCGCATAACTTTGTGAATCACTGTGACGTCACTGGACATATTTGTCTTAGGATGGAAATTTGAATTTTGTAATTTTAGCTTGATTTAGTTTAATTGTTAATATAATTTCATTCAACACAAAATTGTGAGTCTGTGACGTCACAAGCGACTCATTGCACTACCTTCTATTTTTTGAATCATGGCTGCAAACCGATGCAAAAGTCTTTTTTATATTTGGTGCACAAAATTTGTTATTTTACGAACATATATCAAATATTGCATAAAAATTGAAAGAACAGTAATGCTCTAGCTGAGTAATCTTCTTTCAAAGTGTAATATACTTTCGCAACTTGTGAGGAGGCGAAAAAATTGACTAATTTGCCCAAATATAAAGTAATTTTTTTCTTTATTTATGTTTAAAATGCATAAGTTGTTTACAGTTGTGAACAAACTCAACTTTTTCGGAAATTATGTTTAAAATGTTTATTATTGTTAACGGATTCTTATAAAACAGAAAACATATTTAACTAATTTTTAAAATTTTTTGTATAAATACTAATTAAGGTTTTAAAAAAACAAAAATACAATTAAAACAAAACACTAGAAAAAAAACGTGTTTTTTCAATCTCGTAGCTTGAAAGTTGTTACTATGTTCGACTGGGATCAAATTGACTTTTTATTATATAGGCATTCTATATTAGGCTGATCCAAAAATTTTTTATACACTTGAGAAGTGTATTATAATTTTGCCCAGAAGTTTTCAACGCATAGATGGAATCATCTCCGACCACATAAAGTATATATATATTCTTGATCAGCATGACGAGCTGAGTCGAGTGAGCTTTATCCGTCTGTCTGCCTGTTTCTACGCGAACTAGTACCTCAGTTCTGAAGCTATAGAGCTGAAATTTTGCACAGAATCATCTTTTGACTGCACGCTGCTAATATGTCGGAATCGACCAGATCGGATGACTTCTTCTTGTAGCTGCCATAGAAATGATTGCACAGTGGTCGGTCATGTATGGAGAAGGTGGCCAAAAGTGCTTCCAGTAGAGATTTCGACTTGAAATTTTGTATATAGCTACATAATAATGTAATTATTAACGACATATATATACATTTTTTCCAAAATTCAGAAATTTTTTAAATATTATATTTAAGTAACTTTTCTGCTTCAAGGTGATTAAATCTGTAGCAGTGACTTTCGATGTGAGACTTAATTAAATCAAAAGTATTCAGATTTTTTTCAGCATTGGAGCTTTTGCCAGAACACCAAATATCAAAAATATATTGCCGAGGGAGCTTACACTGATACGATGTTCCTATAGTAAGATTATGTACAAAAGAATGAAATTAAAATATTGAAAAATTAAAAAAAAACATGAAAATTGCACAAAAACGTGAAAAAACGTGCAGTTGATTTTAACAGCTAAGACTTTTTAAATATTGATAAATATTGATATTGGTAACACATCTTTTACCTTCACTGAAGAGACTGTAAAAAGACTGAGACCAAAAAATCATGAAAGGGTTTGATCAGATTAGCTGCCGTTTTCTTTTTAATGCTTTTTGAACTCTTCAGCGTCAGAGTAGGACTTACGATTCAATATCTCGTAAACTATTTTCAATTTTGCTTTTATATATTCAGCAAAGTGGTTGTTCTTGGTTTGGCCTACAAAACATTTCCTTATAGCAAATCAAAATTCTTACAAATTCATACGCAAAATTGTGATTTTGCTCAAAAAATTATGTACTGACCGCTTTATGCAGTTTTTCAACGTCATCTTGAAACCCATTTCAAATTTAAACAAGTAATACATTCCAAAGTTGTAGCTTATACCAAAATAAACAAACACTTAGAACGAACCAACTTCATTTAATTACTCTTTCATATAGTTATATTCCCACAAGCACGTAAAACTGTCATAAAGACTCGAAAAAACGAATATTTTCGGTAAAAAAGTAATCAAAATTAAATTTTTTAAATTATAGTTCTTAAGTTATGTTTTTTTCTACTATTTTATTGATTTAATACAAAAAAAAACGAAATTCTTGACTATGTCAGCCAATTGGTACGAAAAATTTACATTTTTCGAGTTTTGATTACAATTCTACATGCTTAAGGGCCCTTAATTATATGAAGGACCAATCGAATGAAGTTGGTTTGTTATAATCGTTGGCTTATTTAAGGATAAGCTACGCTTTGCTCCTGTATTGCTTAGTCAAATTCGTTACAGTTTTCAAGACAAAGTTGAAAAACAGTACAAAATGACGGGGAAAACATGACAATTTTAAGACATTTTTGTCATTTTGATCATAAAGATGTGACTTTTTTGACTTGCTACGGAGGAATGTTTTGTAAGCCAATCCAAGAGCAACAACTTCCTGTAAGATGGCAAAGCGAAATTCCAAATACCTTACGACATAAAGAGTTGCAAATCCCAATCGGAAGCTGAAAACTTCAAAGTTCAATAAATAGAAAACGGCACACAGTGGCCGGTTTCACTGATTTAGCATTGAAAAAATCGTAACTTTTAAACGGAAAGAGATATTTGAAATATTCCAAAGGGGAAGGTGATAGAGAAGCTTTAAAACAAGCTTAAGGTCATCATTGTAGGTTAACAGGGTAACCCAGGATTGGCTGCCAAAGTGCAAAATTTAATACACCGAAAAAGTTGCAAGAAATAGACAGAACTACTTATAGTTTACCAAGTTTAATAAAAAGTGAATTACTAAAAATAATTATTTATTTTTTTATATAAATATTTTTAGTAATTAATAATTTTTTTTAAAATAAATATTTTTGCTAATTAAAAACTAACTTTTTATTAAATTTTCTTAATTTTAAGAAGTTTTACAACTTCATTTTTAATAAATCATTTTCAAAAAAGTTTAATTGTTTTGCCTATTTCTTACAACCGTTTCAGTGTATTAATCTTTGCACTTTGGCAACCGATCCTGAGTTGTTGACCTACAATAATGATCTTCAGCTCATTTTAAAGCAACAACAATTCTCTATCACCTTCCGTTTGGAATTTTTCAAATATCTCTTTCCGTTCAAAAGTTACGATTTTTGCAACCCGAAACCGGCCCGACTCTCGTGCACAAGGAAACTTGCTTTTTATACCCGTTACTCGTAGAGTAAAAGGGTATAATAAAGTCGTGCAAATGTATGTAACAGGCAGAAGGAATCATTTCCGACCGATATATATTCTTGATCAGCATCAACAGCCGAGTCGATATAGCCATGTCCGTCTGTCCGTCCGTCCGTCTGTCTGTTTGAACACCTAGATCTCAGAGACTAGAAGAGCTAGAGCAACCAATTTTGAAATGTAGACTTCTATTGTCTGCACGCAGATCAAGTTTATTTCAAATTTTTGCCACGCCCACCTCCGCCCCCACAATAAAAAATGTTGAATAACTCCCTCAGTTTTTGAGATATCGATCTCAAATTTAAAACTTACATTAATATTCACAACATATATAAGCCCAGAAGCCCAGAATTTTCATCAAGATCGGATGATAAATAGCCGAGTTAAAAAATGTTGCATACTTTTCGGCTGTCCCACCTCAGGCACACAGGACGGCTATTAAACATTTGTTTTCATGAGTAATGGGTATATCGAACTCTGTTAGAGCCGACTTTAACTTACGCTCTCGTTTTTCATATCAATACATAGATTAATCATGCATATTGATATGTTCAAATCGCTCATACTCGCAATGCGCAAAGTTGCGCACGCCCATATTTTTCTATTCTATTTAGAAATATGTATTTGACAAAAATTTCCACTCTAGAAGCCCTCAGTTCGGTAAAGTTGGAAAATATGGTGCAAAAGTAGTACTTCAGTAAAACGCCAATAACTCAACTAGTTTTCAAAAGAAAATTAAATTTTGTAATTCATTTTTCTTTAGAGTTGATGCATCTTTAAAAAACAAAAAACCAGACTCCAATTTATACGTTCCCAAACGTGACATTTGAAACCAAAAAAAAAAAACAAAATTTATGAGTTTGAAAAATTTTCCAACTTTGAACCACTGTACAAAATAAGTGACCAAATTCAATTAACCAAAGTTTTTTGGGCTAGTTAGAGATCCCTTTATTTAATTAAATTTATACCTTCAACTTTTATATTCATTTTGATTTAAGCTATCAAATAATAGTTTTATAACGAATTTAGCGTATTTAACACACGATAATTAATAGTGACGCGCACACTGAGAGTGGGTCGCTTGTTATGCTCTCTCTCTTTTCGTGATATTCTCTTAACGAACGTGTGAAGCAAAACAAAACAAATGATTGCTTTTGCAACTGTGCTCTTTCTATAAATCGATGAGGCATATTTGGCGGCAAAATTCAAACATTCTTTATGTTATTTTCGGCCTATGGGACCGACCACTGCGGATTGGTCGGAAAATGGGTTTTAGTGAGAAAACCTTATTGGTTTTCAATATTAACGCTCTTAAATTCGGTTATGGTTAATAATTTATGTTTTTAAGGGGATCTGCGAAGTATGCTCGAAATCGCTAACCGTTGGAGCGAGCTTTTTCAAGTCTATTAAAACTTCGGCACAGACGAAGTTAGCTTTGCTTTCTCGTTAAAATTATTTTTTGTTACTTGAGATACGAAATTGTGTATTAGGTTAATCTAATTCACTTAAGATTGCAGGTAAAAGCGTAATTAAAGAATCGAACTAAATAAAAATCACTTTTTTTTTTATCAATTTTGGACCGAGAAAATTAAGGCTATGTCCGGCTTAAGGTTGTCATTTCTTGATACCTTAGCCCTTAACGGAAGTCACTAATCTTATTTCGTTGTCCGATACTGTTTGATGTGGAACAAAATTTTGTTTAGATTAACTCAAAAGTTTTTAGTTATTAATTTTGTATGGGAGCTACATCTAAAAATGAACGATCTTAACGAAACTCGGCCAGAATGTAAGGCTTCGTTAAAAATAAGCGTGTACCAAAAACTGTCCAAATCGGACAAGTTGTTGGAGTGCCCCCTTTTGTCAGCCCTTTTCACCTTTTTATAAGAGCACCCAAAAAATACCGAATACTGATTTGGTTACATATAAAGCCAAAGACAACGACGTTATTCATTTCTGCCGATCAGTTTTCGATTCTGTCCCAGTGTGCAGCCACTTCTAACGTCAAAAAACATCGACCTCTACCTCTCTAGTGAGAAGTGCAAGTCAAATCCCAATCAGACAAATGCGGAGCGCACTGAAGCAGGAATGAAAACGGACGCATACATTTGTATTTACATACAAATTTATGCACATTTGTATGTATATACATACAAACATAAATGTACTTCCGGCAGTCAAATTGCTGAAGATAAGCCTTGGATGACTTCGTTAGAAATTCGAAAATCTTCGTTCGCTACTGCTGGACGTCAGCATGTTGGAATTGTACATGAACTGCCGATTTTAAAACAACGCTTTGGATATGAATTGGTAATATACATTTTTTATTGAAATCTGTCTTTGTTTGTTTAATTGTAATTCGTATGCACTTCACAGATAAAAGCGGAGTCTCGACTTTTGTTTTCCGGTTAAGAAAACCATCTGATAAACGATTGGAAAAACTTTCGAGAGAGATTTCTGGCCTTGGCTCAGTCAGGGTCTATGGAACACTTATGCAAACAAATTATGGATTCTAATATTGAGAAAGGTAATACAATACCCAATAGTAAATGACACTAATTACTTTGACTGATGTTACTTTAAATCCAAATTATAGTTGATGACAATGTCTGCATTTTTCTTATTCTTCATGGAGTATTTCTACCAACAGCGCATCAAAAAATTGAGCTTAAGGACAACGATTGCAGATTATATGCAGTGCAGTCGTTAATGCGTGCTTAAAGCGGAACTTTTTATTCTAGTCTAGTAAGCAGTTTAAAGGAGATTATATTACCAAAAAAGTTTTAAGAGACGCTTTATTGTGAAAAATTTCTTACAAATTCATTTTTCAAAGTATTGTTTATCGCTAGCTAATACTTTTTACCATATTTCTGGAAATTTTCGTATATCATCTTGAAAAAAGATGCGTCTTTTGATGCGATCCACGAATCGATCCAATTTTGGAGTTCTTTAAATCTTTTTAATCTATCTTCCCGTCAGTTTTAAAACTATCTTAAGCAATCTTTGCAAGAAGTCTTATGGCACAAAGACGCTGCACATTTGTCGGAGCAGCCCGGATCGGATGACGGTCAACTATATAATTTAAACTAATTTTTATTTCGGTATTATCCCAATGCTACAGGTACATAAGTACTATAAATTAGTGCATCGGTCACAAAAACAGAGAGATCTCAAGAGATAATAAAATATATATATATAAACAAAAGTATGAAATATAAAATACATAAAATATAGTCCTAACAAAACTAATACAGTACTAAACTTTTTCTAAAACGTTTATAAAATCTATGTTTATCTTTTGAGATGATTAGTTAACTGAGATTTAAAATAGTTTTAATGTTATGCGGCAGGTTATTCCAGTAGCGGGCAGATTGAATGAAAAAGTGTTTTTCTGAGCTGGCCAGTTTTACACGCTGGCAAACTATGTTTTTCAATCGTGTTGACGTGTTGAACTTGCTGTAGTTGTATATTTTTAAATAAATAGTCAGGCTCTTTTGTCGTTAGAATCTTATGGACTAGTAATAAAGTACGGAGTCTGATCCATTGTTTATTGTAAGCTTAGGCAGATCACAAACATTAAAAGCCTTCTTGTAAATTACCAAACATTTCGACTTTTTAGGATTTAGCCCCAATCCATTCACTTTAGCCCATTCGCCAATTTTCACTATTACAGATTCTAACACAGTCGTGTATTTAACGGTCGTAACGGTCGACTTACATAAAGTTGTACATCATCGGCATACAAATGGACATCACAGCCTATCAGACAGTCAGGAAGGTCGTTAATATACACAGAGAAAAGTAAGCTCCCAAGGACTGAACCTTGAGGAACACCGCGATTCAGACGTAAGAAATCTGACATACAAGACCCCGAGAACACTACTTGGTTTCTGTCCCACAAATAGGACTCAATTAGACGCGTTGCAGAAAAACTGCAGAGATTTTTAAGCTTGGTACTTATAATATTGTGGTCAACTGTATCAAATGCCTTGCTGAAATCCAGTAAGGCTTATAATGTAACATTGTTATTCTCCGCCTGCCTTCGGATATCTTCTACTATCTTTAAAATAGCTGTCGTGCAGCCAATGTGCATTAAAGTGCAAAATGTGCCACAACTTTGACCATTTGCTTGCTAGTTTCTTATATGGCAGCTATACGATATATTCATCAGATTTTGACCAAACTCCCCAAAATTATGTGGACACCGATAATATTAATAGCTAGAAAGTATAAAGAACTCTACCATTGAAAACGAAAAAGTTTTTCTCACTAGAACTTCTTTTTCGACCGATCATTCTTATGGCAGCTATTGCTATATTCATCCGATTTGGATTAAACTTGGCTGAATTGTGTGGTAGCATATAACATTGATCAGTAACAAGTTTGGGAGCGATAGCATTGAAACCAAAAAAGTTTTTCCTAATAAGACTTTTTTTCAGACATATCTTTTGTATGGCACATAGAAGGCAAAAAAGTTTTGCTCACTAAAACTACTTTTTCGACCTTTGTCGACCAATGGTTCCTATGGCAGCTATATGCTATAGTCCTCCGATTCGGCCGGTTCCGACAAATGTGCAGCGTAATTGTTCCTAAAGGCTTCGTGCAAAGTTTGGTTAAGATAGCTTTAAAACTGACATAGGAGATATCATAGAAACAGACGGACGGACAGACGGACATGGCTATATCAACTCAGCTCGTCATGCTGATCTAGAATATATATACTTTATGTGGTCGGAGATGCTTCCTTTTATGCGTTACAAACATCTGGACAATTTTACTATACCCTCTACAAGGGTATACAAAATTCTCCTAAGTTATTTTCTTTTGAACATAAATTTTCTTGTAAACGAGGAAGTGTGGAGGCTTCATTCCGTTAATATTCTCTAGTCAACATTTCCAATGTTTTAATAGCGCAAAAACCAACTTTAATTGATGGTAACTGTAAATCATCCGATTCATTCTGACTACTGCACTCGTTTTCTTGAATTTTGTCGTCTAATTTGGAGCGAACAAATTCGTCAGCAGTCATTGCCTCATAACAATCAAGATTCTCATCCACGTTAACATAATCCGTGCAGTTGAAGTTGGATTCAATAACTTTGGTCAGTCTCATTTCAGTGGATTCTTCAACAAGATCATTCTCAAGCTGATTACAGTCGACAAACCCTGCCTGAAATTGTAACATAAATTATAAGTTTGTTGTTTCAGATTCAAGAAACGGTACTTACTTTTTTAAAACAATTATACATTGTTGTCGGCTTAACCGATTTCCATGCATTGACTACATAGAAAATCGCATCCAATAGCGAAAGTTTTTTTTTACAAATTCGGCTGTAATTTCACAGCGTTAAAAAGCACCCCATTGTATTTTTTTTTAACCAAAATTCGTCTGTATTCCACTTTGAATGAGTGAATAATTCTTTGATCTAAAGGCTGTAGTACAACCGTGGTGTTAGGAGACATAAATTCAATTTCAAAACATTCTTGATAGATTGCACATCTTTATAACAAGACGCGTTATCAACGAACTATACAATCTTTCGATATTCATTAATCATTTCTTGATCCAGTTTTAAAATGATTCTTTTCCATTTGTCCCCGGT
Organism: Lordiphosa magnipectinata; assembly: GCA_037044535.1. Lineage (NCBI taxonomy): Eukaryota > Metazoa > Arthropoda > Insecta > Diptera > Drosophilidae > Lordiphosa > Lordiphosa magnipectinata. The sequence continues at coordinate 244,398 of JBAMBO010004114.1, forward strand.
CATCCATGTTTTTGGTTAGCATTATATATGGCCTGAATTTTTAAAACAACGTGGAACTTTGACTTTACCTATAGCAACGATTTTTTTGTAGGAGCCAGATAAGTTGCAAATAATGAGCACAATCAAACGCGTTTTTATACCCATGCAAATGGTATTATAATTTTGCCCAGAAGTTTGAAACGCATAGAAATATTCATTTCCGACCGAATTAACTATGTATACATATAAGGTTGTCAAAAAAGTCTTGCGGTATTTCCGCAAGCTTGTCTTTGCAAGCGCGTAGTTCTAGTTGTATTCGTCGCATCGGTTCACGCTAGAGCTTTTTGGAAAGCTCTTTTCACGCGCTAACACGTGTTTGATTTATTGTTGTTTGTTTTTAGTCGTTCGTGAGTTATAGCGTCGCAAACATGGAGCAAAATAAAGAGAAAATACGGCATATTTTACAGTACTACTACGAGAAAGGCAAAAATGCATCTCATGCTGCCAATAAAATTTGTGCAGTTTATGGACCCGATACAGTTTCCATTTCCACCGCACAACGATGGTTTCAACGTTTTCGTTCTGGTGCAGAGGTGATCGAAGATACGCCACGGTCCGGAAGGCCTGTCGTCGAAAATTGCGATAAAATCGCTGAATTGATCGAAAGAGACCGGCATAGTAGCAGCCGTAGCATCGGCCAAAAGCTGGGCATGAGTCATCAAACCGCTATAAACCATTTGAAGAAGCTTGGATTCAAAAAGAAGCTCGATGTATGAGTGCCACACGACTTGACGCAAAGAAACATTTTTGCCCGTATGGATGCATGCGAATCGCTTCTGAATCGCAACAAAATCGACCCGTTTTTGAAGCGGATGGTGACTGGCGATGAAAAGTGGGTCACTTACGACAACGTGAAGCGCAAACGGTCGTGGTCGAAAAGCGGTGAAGCTGCCCAGACGGTGGCCAAGCCTGGATTGACGGCCAGGAAGGTTCTTCTGTGTGTTTGGTGGGATTGGCAGGGAATCATCCACTATGAGCTGCTCCCCTATGGCCAAACGCTCAATTCGGACCTGTACTGCCAACAACTGGACCGCTTGAATGCAGCACTCATGCAAAAGAGGCCATCTTTGATCAACACAGGCCGAATTGTCTTCCATCAGGACAACGACAGGCCACACACATCTTTGGTGACGCGCCAGAAGCTCCGGGAGCTCGGATGGGAGGTTCTTTTGCATCCACCGTATAGTCCGGATCTCGCACCAAGTGATTACCACCTATTTCTGTCCATGGCGAACGAGCTTGGTAGTCGGAAGTTGGCCACAAGAGAGTCCTGTGAAAATTGGCTCTCCGAGTTTTTTGCCAATAGGGAAGCGAGCTTCTATAAGAGGGGCATTATGAAGTTGGCATCTCGTTGGGAACTCGTCATCGAACAAAACGGTGCATATTTGACTTAAATCGCATTATTATAAACAATTTTATGAACAATTGAAAATTCAATAAAAATACCGCAAGACTTTTTTGACAACCTTATATATTCTTGATAAGGGCGACGAGCTGAGACGATTGAGCTTTATCCGTCCGTCTGTCTGTCTGTTTCTACGCAAACTAGTCTCTCAGTTTTTAAGCTATCGAGCTGAAATTTAGCACAGTGTCTTCATTTTAATGCACGCTGTTAATATGTCGGAACCGACCGGATCGGATGACTATATCTTATAGCTGCCATAGGAACTATCGTTCGGAAAATGAGTCTTAGTGAGAAAAACTTTTTTGTTTTTAATTTTATCGTTCTTAAACTCGGCGATTATTAATTTTATATGTTTTCAAAAAGATTCGCGAAATTTGGTCGTAATCATATGTTTGTCTGCCGGAAAATGGGTTAGAGTTAGAAAAATTTTGGATTTTTATGCAAGCGTTCTTACACTCTGACATTTCAAAAAAAGCATTTGCAAGTGTATAAAAACTTCGGCACAGGCGAAATTAGCTTGGCCGTCTCGTTTGATTTGTTTGCCCATTAGGTGGCTCACCGGGTAGATAAAATGTCCAACTTGGCATTGCTTTATAATAAAGGCCAGTTTCATCCGTGTTAAATGCATTTTCCTTATCGTAATCTTTGAGCAGTCCGGGCAATATGTATAAAACATAATCATTTGCTCCTCTCGCATCGCTCTCAGCAGATTCTGCGTTCAGTTCGCCAAATTTTATATTATGCCGTTTACGCCAGCGCCACAGCCAGTTGCCGAGAATAACATGCGGGTCCAAAATCGCAGAGGTGGAACGCTGCTGCTTTAACCATTGCATTAATGCCTGCTCTACATCAGCATGCACCTCTTTTCTTTGACGCTTTCGCTGCTGCTTTTAAAACTGACATTCACAGCGATCACAGCATCGATATCATTTAAGCGCTTTAAATTTGCTATTGACATTCACAACGATTATTATCGATATCGATAATGGACTTCGCTCTGGCGCGCATTTAAATTAATTTTTTTCATACAAAAACAAAACTAAATATTTAGAGTAAAAGCTGATTTTACTACGATTGACAGAGATTTTGGAGTACTTATCTTAAATGTGCAATTAAGTGTAGCTGCAATTATCCAAATTTTACTGTACCACCATTGCAAGTATAAGGTAAAGTGTTGGGTTGTTCATGAGTGAGTGAACTAAATTGAATTGCTTACTAAACTGAACAAGTGAACATGTTCTTCCTCGGTTCGGTAAGAGTTGTTCAGTCTATCTTGCATAGTGAGTTGTGTTCAATCTATCTTGCTCTGGCAGTTGTGATATGTTCAGTTTGTTTTGCTCAGTGAGTTGTTCAGTCTCTCTTTGCTCAGTGAGTAGTTCTCTCAACTGTTCAGTGATCTGTTCAGTATCTAGTTCAGTAACTACAACAACATCACTGACAACATTACAGAACAAAACCAACGATAACTCTGTCCTTAAGAATTATGTGGAGCAAGTCGAGCTTATAAGCCAACAAAGGATTACAAGCTTTGTGTACAAGCCTACAGATGCATGTAGGAGCCAACTAAGACAATTGGTTAGAATGATCGGTAATCGTCAGCATGCCTTGGGGTTAGTTGACGAGTTATCTGTTGATCAACTGAACAACTGAACAGCTGAGCAACTGTGCAATTTGAGTGAACTTTGAAAAAAGAACAGGTGAACATGTTCAGTGAAATGAACATCCTTTACCCAACACCAATCAAGTATCCACGCTCCATACATTTCAAACCCCTCGCTTTTTCCATTTCTGGGATCCCCCTATTTACCCAACAGACGAACAGACGGACATGGCTGACACATGCTGCTCAATAATGTGTATACTTTATAGGGTCGGAGATGTATTACTTCTGTCTGTTACACACAAACCCATACAAAAGATTAGTCTTATTAATGCAAGTCAATCATTTTTTAATCAGTAAATCAAAACAGACTACTAAAAAAAATTATATACTAAACTGAGGCACTCGCAGGTATAAAAGGTCCCAGCATCGCGCAAGAGCAATCATTGAATATTTTCAAAGTCAGTGAGATGAATTACTTATTTCTGTGTCTATCGACATTCTATCTAATAGCTCAAGATGTTCGAGCAGATTGCGAACTGGAAACGCGCTCACCAGCTCCCTTTTCAACGACCACATTCGGTTCGAAAAATTTGGTAGTTAAAACACCAGAAACGATTAGAGTCAACTATGGTGAATCGGTAATGCTGCATTGTGAAACGGGATTTTTCCTTAATACGTTCGTATACCATAGCTTTGTTATAAAAAAAATATTTATTCATGAATTTTTTTCACTTAGGAATCATGGATTGCGGGAATCTTTAGGAACAAAATATAACTTATCTTGTAAATCAGACGAATTTCGTCACCACGAAGACGAGGGTGTTTGTTTATACAATACGTGCTATCTAAAGCAAGTTTGGTGTAAAGGTTCGCAATCTCAGATGTTTGAAAGCCGCACCAGTTTGCCAAGCTGCAGCAAGTACATGACTCTTGTGATTGGTCAAAACTTCGATTCACTTGGCTCACACAAGAGCATCGCCTTGTGTTACGATTTCGTTGGACTACATTTGAAGTACATCGCCTACACGGCATATCCGCCGAAAAACAAAATAATCGAAATGGTAGGTTTTCAAAGTTTAATTCCCGCTTTCGGACTAACACATTTCCCCATTGCAGGAGCAAGTGGGCCAATTAAATGCTCTGGGACTGGACATACATGTGGCCTATACCAAAGATCTATTTAGGTCACTGAGGTAAAGGCAACTCTCTGTTGTTGTTGATGTTCTTGTTCAATTGCTCCTTTACACTAACACTTACATAAATGCTAATTCTTGCAGTAACTCAACAATCGATCAATCCTGGAGCAACTACAAACAGCTCAAGGAAATGTTCGGACCTCATACTTTCGATTATGAAAATCTCATTCAGGACGAAACCTTGGTCTTGGAATTAAGTGATTATCAGGAAATGATTAGCATTGTCTGGCTGCACGCCCTGCGCACCGGAAACTGGAGACACTGGCTCAGTGCCCTGCGTCAGGTTAGCGAAAGTGATTCCAAGTATGATGTCCAAGTGGGCGTGTCCGGTGAAGTCGTTTTGCCGCTGATGCAACAATGCAACATGAACCGCACGCTGACCATTGATTTGACCAATGGCAACTCACTGCCAGTGCCTGCCCAGATTTGGGCCCATGTGAAGTCGCTGACAACGGCGGAGGAGTTTGTCATGGTGGGACACAATTCACCGTTTGTAAGTTTTGAACGAACTTGTCCGTAGAAGTATGAACTAACTGCTGCCCTTATTTTGTATGCAGTTCAAAGCGCAGCAGATGGACGAGTTCTGTGCCAGCATGTGTCATGAGATATCCTGGCTAAAGAACAGCATATTCAGTCAATTGCAACACTATTCCGCCTTTGGACTGGTGCAATGTTGTCGCGTTCAAGATGTGGCTGACAAATTGGATAACTTTCCCAAGGCCAGCAAGGAAGTGGATATTACAACCACGACTATGAAACCTCCCCCGAGCCCCTATGGGGAAGAACTCCTGCTTTATGGTTCTTCTGAATATTGAGCAAGGCAGAAGGTTACACCATATTCTCTTTTTAACAAAATTCAGTAATGATTTTAACAAAATCTCGTAACAAAACACAATAGGTTCGACACCAACGAATAGAGATTTGGAAATGAAGAATTTAAGCTTATTTCCAATTCTTCAATTCCAAATCTCTATTCGTTGGTGTCAAACTTCTTGTGTTTTGTTACGAGATTTTGTTAAAATCATTACTTAAAACAATTTTGTTCATTCAAAATATCTTTGGAGCTGAAATCTTTGTTATTTTTGTTAATAAGTTGCAATTTTAATTTTAATTTGTTTTGAAAATAAAACTGCATTTCAAGAATTAGAAGTTAAAAACGAATTAACTCTGTGCTAAAGGGACACATTATTAAGTTTGCGCAAATTTATGTAACAGCCAAAAGGAAGCAACTCCGACCCTGTAAAGTATATACATATAATATAAGAATGTCAAAAAAGTCTTGCGGTATTTTTATTGAATTTTCAATTGTTGATAAAATTGTTTATAATAATGCGATTTAAGTCAAATATGCGCCGTTTTGTTCGATGACGAGTTCCCAACGAGATGCCAACTTCATAATGCCCCTCTTATAGAAGCTCGCTTCCCTATTGGCAAAAAACTCGGAGAGCCAATTTTCACAGGACTCTCTTGTGGCCAACTTCCGACTACCAAGCTCGTTCGCCATGGACAGAAATAGGTGGTAATCACTTGGTGCGAGATCCGGACTATACGGTGGATGCAAAAGAACCTCACATCCGAGCTCCCGGAGCTTCTGGCGCGTCACCAAAGATGTGTGTGGCCTGGCGTTGTCCTGATGGAAGACAGGTTCGGCCTCTGTTGATCAAAGATGGCCTCTTCTGCATGAGTGCTGCATTCAAGCGGTCCAGTTGTTGGCAGTACAGGTCCGAATTGAGCGTTTGGCCATAGGGGAGCAGCTCATAGTGGATGATTCCCTGCCAATCCCACCAAACACACAGAAGAACCTTCCTGGCCGTCAATCCAGGCTTGGCCACCGTCTGGGCAGCTTCACCGCTTTTCGACCACGACCGTTTGCGCTTCACGTTGTCGTAAGTGACCCACTTTTCATCGCCAGTCACCATCCGCTTCAAAAACGGGTCGATTTTGTTGCGATTCAGAAGCGATTCGCATGCATCCATACGGGCAAAAATGTTTCTTTGCGTCAAGTCGTGTGGCACCCATACATCGAGCTTCTTTTTGAATCCAAGCTTCTTCAAATGGTTTATAACGGTTTGATGACTCATGCCCAGCTCTTGGCCGATGCTACGGCTGCTACTATGCCGGTCTCTTTCGATCAATTCAGCGATTTTATCGCAATTTTCGACGACAGGCCTTCCGGACCGTGGCGCATCTTCGATCACCTCTGCACCAGGAACGAAAACGTTGAAGCCATCGTTGTGCGGTGGAAATGGAAACTGTATCGGGTCCATAAACTGCACAAATTTTATTGGCAGCATGAGATGCATTTTTGCCTTTATCGTAGTAGTACTGTAAAATATGCCGTATTTTCTCATTATTTTGCTCCATGTTTGCGACGCTATAACTCACGAACGACAAAAAAAAACAAACAACAATAAATCAAACACGTGTTAGCGCGTGAAAACAGCTTTCCAAAAAGCTCTAGCGTGAACCGATGCGACGAATACAACTAGAACTACGCGCTTCCAAAGACAAGCTTGCGGAAATACCGCAAGACTTTTTGGACAACCTATTATATTCTTGATCAGCAGAACAGTCAATATATCCATGTCCTTCAGACTGCCCGTATGAACGCACAGATCTCAGAGATGGTTAGTGTTGGGTTGTTCATGAGTAAGTGAACCAAATTGAGTTGTTCTTTAAACTGAACAAGTGAACATGTTCTTCTTCGTATGAAGAACGGATTTGAAGTCACTTGTTCTGTTTGATGTTTGAAAATAAAATAAGTTTTCTCCACACGGTTCCATACAAAAAAACAAGAAAGAAAGTCGGTCAAGCCCGACTATAACATACTCTGCATCCTTAATGTCGCAGCTCGCATTTGGTCACAAGTCAAACGGCCAGTTAACACACAACGCACAACGCAGTGCGCTCTCTAAGTCTCTCTCTCACTCTCTTTCTCTCACTAAGATTGCTTCTGCTGAACGCAATGCCTAGGTTATGGGTGGGGTGGGTGGGGTGTGCTAACTGACCGTTTTTTGCTCATAACTTGAGTATCGTTCATCCGATCTTTATCATTCCTTCAGCAAATCGATAAATAATTTTGTTTACAAGGTTTTTCTAGAAGGTACGAATCTTCAAAACTGTAGGAGATATGACGTTTTTTCCAAATTGCGGGGGCGGGAGGGGGCGTGGCAAAAATTGCAAGTATAAGAAATATATGTCCCATACATGTCAAACCTCTATCTCTTACCATCTCTGAGATCTCTTCGTTCATACGGACGGACAGACAGACAGACAGACAGACAGACGGACAGACGGACAGACGGACATGGCTATATCGACTCGGCTGTTGATGCTGATCAAGAACATATATACTTTATAGGGTCGGAAATGATTCCTTCTCCCTGTTACATACTTTTGCACAAACTTAATATACTCTATGTACCTTCGGTACAGAGTATAATAACTGTCCAGAGTTGCCTCTCCTTAACTATGGTTGATGGGGAGAGCTTTCAATTTCTGTAGCTTTGGCAATACTGTTTATTGAACTTGTCTTGATCAATTTGCATTTCAAACGCTCGTTCGATCAATAAAGCAAACATTTTGTAATAGCTCTTCAGTTGCTATTTCGTGTTCATACCAGGCGGTTCTTTCGCTGGGTCAACGAATAATCGTTTTCGGGAGTTGCCTACAAAGCACCGCATTAGACCAAAGTGGGCACAACGATGCACCTGTACGTGGCCCTGTGGGTATGTGGAACGTTGCTGGCATTGTTACTTGGCTGGCAGCAACGCAAGTGCTGGCGCCTCATCTGGCAATTGAATGGTTGGCGGGGTGTGGTCCAGCAGCCAGTACTATGGTTTCTACTCTGCATCAATTTGCATCCAAATAGTTAGGTTTATCCCGATCCGAAAGCGCTCAACCTGAACTAAATCGAAACTCCTATTGTCAATGGCAGGTATTCTGGAGAGGGTCACCCAGTTGCGTGTGTACTTCCAACGTCCTCTGGCCATACTGATAGGTACCAGGGTTCTAGTCTACATAGATGATCCAGCTAGCATGGAATGTATACTAAATGCACCCGAGTGTCTGGACAAGACCTTCATGCAAGAGGGTTTCTTTGCTCGTCGTGGCCTTTTACATGCGCGAGGTGGGTAGATTTATTTTGAAGTAAAAGTGTTAAACTGTCGTTTATAGGACAAAAATGGAAACTTCGACGCAAACAACTGAATCCCGCCTTTAGTCACACTATTGTGACCAGTTTCTTTGATGTTTTCAATGTGGTGGGCAATCAGCTGATTGAGCAGTTCAGCTCGCAGTCGCATCTACACGGGGAGGGCGTTAAATTCACCGATGCCGAGGATATGCTGAGTCGTGCCGTGTTGGAAGTATCCTGTCGTGAGTAATTCCAACAAAAAAAAAAAACAAAAATCAAAATAGAAATCAACTCAAAAAAGCTTTCACGCCCTTCGCGAGGCAACACGTTTAGACCGTTTCCATGCGGCTCACGTATGCGGAACGGTCAGTCAAGAGGGGGGGAACGATTATTATTGTTTGTAAATTATGATTTTACTATGACCATTGGGAAAAGTTGCTAGATAGATATACTAGATAACTCATAGAACTCATACCATGACCGAATATTGTTTTCACATTTGAGCCGAATTTCAGCTGCCACGATGGCAGATCACTGAATAAGAATCCGAGATATCCGGACTAAAATCAGAAATTTTAAAATGTCAGAAGTCTGACCATACCGAATATTTTGAATATTTTAATCCCGGAAATATTGTCTTGATCCCATACTTGCTAGAAATTATCTTATTTCAAAATCACACTGGATTAATAGCTTTTTATTCGAACTCGACTTGACCACACATTCGATATGGATCTAAACTTGATATTCGTACTTGGTTTGATAACGAAATTGGCGTAGGGCACGAATAGCCGTGATAAAACTGAGCTCGATATTCAATCTGAATAAGGATTACTGCATAAAAGCCGGAGATTGACTTGAGCTCGATATACAAACTCATTTTGAGTTAGTTGTTCGCACACAACTTTAAACACAGGACACAAACAACACCACAACGAAGGATGGTCACTGTTTTAAAAAACCTCCTGGTTATATTTTCAATAGACTTGGACCAGCGACTCCAATTCAGCAGCTGCTTTCTTATATTGGGTGTGCTAAAACTGGTAGGGAATTCCAAGGCAGCATACCATCTCAAAAAATCCTAATACTGACAGAAGAATTTGTGTATGTGTGCGTACCCATTAAGCCTTACTGTGCTAGAGAGAGAGAGAGAGATTTTCTTATTTAAGTTTCGAACTTTCTCTCGGTTTCTATTTGCTCTTTCGTTATTTCATTGTAATGCTATACACTCAGCAAAAAACGACCAGCAGAGCTCTAGATCGATCGGGATAGAATTTATACCGTTTCTTACTTAAAATTTCAAGTATGTTTTTTTCTTAGACGTACTTAAATTAAGTACGAAACATTCTAGAATAGAAAAACGACTGCTAACATTAATAAAATGAGAACAAACGTACTTGAATCAAGAAAATTTCGTACTTACAGTTAGCCAAAAAATTTAAGCAAGGATCGTTCTTAGTTCAAGTACAAACTTTCTTGGATTGAGGACAAAATGAACTTACAATGCAAGCTCCTAAAACTGTGCTACAAAAAATGCGAATTATTTCAAGTCGAATATGTTCTTAAAGTTCCCCCCTGGTTCTAACACTTTGGTTATACAGTGAGGGTAGATTTCTGACCTACAGTATAGACATTTTGGTCTTTGGCTAATTCATTTCCTTTGGATTTTGATATAATACAGAGACCCAGTTTTAAGAACATATTGGGAAAGGCTAGAATTTTATAGGTTTAAACCAAGAACATATTGTACTTATTTTATGAAGCATTATTTTGTTTCAAGAATGTTTTGGGGTTGACTTTAGAATTAATATTACTTCGATGAAGAACATTTTGCACTTATTTTGGAAGTAAATTGGGCTGCACTCAAGACCATAACAATCTAATAGTATGACCAAAAAGATTTTATAATAGTTCGAAATGTACTTAGAATATTCCGAAACAGGTCTAAAACAAGTATTTCGGGATTGAAAAAATCGTACTTGAAGTAAGACTTTTGTACTTGAATCTAGTATTTTCGTACTTACCGTACGTACTATTGACACCGTTTGTACTTGATCCAAGTACAAAGCTCTCGGTTTTTTTCTGAGTGTATTTACTTTAGTCTCGATGCAGGAGATACCAAGTGAGATTCGTATTTGAAATGAGCATTTACGGATTGTTCGTCTCCTTTCGTACTTGTTCTAAGTTCAATCAAGTACGACTCGAACTTGAAATTTGAATCCGAAGCTCGAGATGAAATAAATCTGTTCGCGCTCGATTTTAGCTTTCCATATTTTGTTTCTGTGCACTAAATAAATGATCTTTTGAATATGTAGTGTGTCACCTGTACTTAAATCGGTTTTCTTAAAATCTTCTACAGCTTTTCCGATTCGAGCTCCAGTTTTTCTTTATATATTTGAACGCGGGTTCAAGGGTCTTGGACATTGGCCCAATCCTAATGAAATATTGACAGGTGTGTTAATATTGCTCCAAGAACGATCTTAGACTATTTGTGTGTATTGCATTCGTACTTGATATTTTTCACACTCGAGTGGTTCTAATGACTGCAAAAAATGTATTCAGTGTTTACAACACTCATGGCATATTTGTGCTTCGGGTACCGAGTGCCAATTATACCCGCGCTACTCTGCACAAGCAGAGAGCGGGTGTTGGTTGAATCACCCCCAAAAAATTTTGTAACGCTCTTTGTATTTGTCTCTCTCTCATTTATCTCTCTCTCTCTCTCTCAACAACAACTTAATAGTGTTTACAGTTGCTTTTGCAAAAAAGAGACCGAGAGCAATAAAAGTTATGCAGACCCGTGTTTTACTTGTGTTTGTGATGTGTGTATGTGAGTGGCCATCGTAAACGAAATCAACATGCGAGGCCGCTCAAAGGAGAAACAACCACTTTAACAGACGATCAAGCTGACCAAAAACAGAACGAGTGTGTATTTGACTCGACTGCAAAAGTTCGAGTGTCAGTCACACCCCATATGCTTTTAAAGCGAGTATTGGTGCAGTCAAGGAAACAGGCACTCTTGCAAATCTCTGGTCGTGACATTTAGAGTTCTCATTTTGCGTAAAGGCGTTTCAAAAAAATAGTTGTACACTGAACGGAGCGTCGTAGCAAAGAAGTCCAAGTATTGTAGGATAACTATAACTCTGTTTATGTACACAAAAAATATCATGATAACTGCCCTTTAAAGCAAGCCTTATTTTCTATAATTATTTCCAATTTAAACGAGATAATTAATAGTCAAATGATAAATGATAGTGTTGCAGCGACCTACATAATTCAAACTGTTCTTTTACTCAGATTGTCGGAGCAGTTAGAAATGAACAATTAATAAGCTTTGAGGCCTATATAAAATAGGGATAGTCCAAATGTTCAATAACTGATATTTAGTTACAGTAAAGCCGGAAATGGAACTGAAAGAATGTAAAAAAACTTAAATCATTGACTTGGCAACATTAAAACTAAAAACGGCAGCTAACCATGCCAAACTTAGTTAAGAGTCTCAGATTTAGTGGTCTAATAGGTAATGGGTAAAGTGATCCACAGTCTTTTTAAAAATAAAAAAAAAAAAACGAAATATAATGAAATATTGTTATTGATCATTTTGCTGTGTAAAAATTGTCGCAATTTTGTCATTATAAACCACTAAAATAAATACGAATTTAAGTAAAAGTATTTTATAAATATTTCAAATTTTTAAATTTAGTTTCATTCTGTACGAAAAACGACCATCGAAATTGTCATTCGGTAAACTTAAGCGTCTGCTCCCGTGTATTATTCTCAACTGGCCAATCCATCCCACAGTCCAAAATGTTTTCTGCATTTGCTGTGATCATAGCCGGCCTGGTTCATATCATATTTCGCTTAGCTCTTTATATAACGCCATATTCCAAGACAACTTCACCGGGACCTACATTACCCACGCTCATTGAGTGTGGGGCCATTCTGGATCTGATCTATGACAATCGCCTGATACCACGAAGCTTCAACTTTATGCCAACGTGCATCAAATATTTCTACGAAACGGCTGTTGCCATTTTTTTTTCTGGTGGCTGGCATGCTCATCATTTGGGAAGCTGTGGAATTTTTGATTGTTGCGCTTGCCGAATTAATATTTGTGGTATTGGGAATGATGTCGGAAAAGGTTTATGCCAGATATGAAGACTTTTGTGTTGGAGTCTTCACCTTGCCATTGTCTTTGTTGATTTCAGCTTTGGCCGGATATGCCACAAATCACTTCCATTTTCTTAGAAGCCATGAGGAGGTCATCGAGACGCAAGTTACTTTCAACTTAGATAATACCATACGGCACCAGATAAGGGGTTAATCACTTTGAAAACTAATCAGTATATAATAAAGAGCTTTGACGACTTTTATATTTTTTATATTTTTAGTATATATATTTATTATAGATCAGCACTGACTCAACAGCCGAGTCGATATAGACATGTATGTTCGTAGAGGTTTGACAAGTATGGGACATCAGCTCGTTATATTTGCAGGCAGGTCAAATTGCAGATTGGATGGTGCGATAACTTATCGAGGTATCTGGCTGCCTGCTTATAGATGACGTCTCCAATTATAGGAATAGCAAGATCCTTTTTGATGTCGCTGGTTCTAAGGTACCATTCAGCTCCGGTAAAACATCTCACGATTTTGGCCTGGACCACTCTTAGGTTGCTCAGTTGCCATAGATCTGTAGACCATACCTTGTTCTTGACTGTAAACTGGTTCTTGAGGTTCTGGAGTCACCCCACCTTTTGCGCTATGCTTTGGTTGACCCTGCCTGAACTGTGGACTTAATAATGTTTGTTATAATTTGCTATTTCCGAAATAAAAATAGTACCCTATTTACATAGAAAGACCTTTTACAAAGGTTTTAATATTCAGGTCTGTTGCCATTTCCGAGTAGATTTAAAAAGTAAAACGATTATAATTCCGAAACGTTTTCATTATGATGCTCCCGTTTCTGAGTGAAATATAATATAAATCGATTTTCGTTTTGAATGAATGTTCGATTCGTTTTCGAATTATAATTCAGCTGAATGTCAACCTTAACAATTTCGATCAACACTGCACATGCGCTGATGCGGAATCGCGAACAGCTCGGTTTCAATTCGATCGTTTTTGCATTCGCCTTCATGCAATTTCTGAGGTACAACTTTGAAAAAAATTTATTTTAAATCGAGGTGTTTGCTTAATATATGTATCTATGGATACTTCGATTTGACAAAAAAATAAAAATATTTGATAGACGAAATGTATAACCGTTGACATGAAAATTGTCAATTACTTTTCATTCCACTAACTCAAAGTCAAAACTTTTGAAACTGAATAACTGGATCGTTTTTCGGAAACGGGAACAGTCAACTGTTAGGTCCAACCGGTTGTAGTATAAGAGCAGAGATTTTCGCAGCCTGAGTACTTATACTGCAACTGGATGCGCTTAACAATTGACCCCCTACGGCAAAACCGACTAATCGGCCGTGCCAATGTGTTATTGAACGAATTATTGGATCGGTTGCATTGCAACCGAAAATTGTTTATTTTTGTTTTTTTAATAAAACAAATCTATATATAACTATTTTGTTTATTTTACAAATTTTATGGCCTTAACGGTGTTTCGTGTCTTTGTGTGTGTAAATGTATATGAGGTGAATACTTAAACGAAACAATAACTAAAATAAACTTAAATCAATTTTGTATGCTTGTGTGGTGTAAAACTCCTTCATTGCTGTGTTTGTTATATGTGTGAATGGTTTTCTTCTGCTTCTTCCATCCCCCATCCTACTTGCTCTTGGATGGTTTTTTCACGGGCTTTGAACGGGTTGTGCCAGCACTGGAGCCACGATTGGCCTCGTATTCCGCTATGGCTCGCTTGTACTCTTGCTTTGCCTTGGCGGCCTTCTCAACCCATTCTGACTTGTCATTCATCGATCTCCAAATCTCGCCCCCTCGCTTGGCCACCTCGGTGACTTTTATTCCCGGATTTTTACGTTTTATAGATGGTCTTGCACTTTTCAACCAAAGCATATATGATGACAGAGGGCGCTTCGGCTTGTCGGACATTGTAAGTTTTTAATTATTTTGTTTATTTTGATGAGGATAAATTTGTATATGCTTTTGTTTTCGAGAGTAAATTTGATTTGTAGTTTAAAACTTGTTCGAGTGTTGCTTAAATTGATTTTAAAAGCCTGACCTCCTCTTTTTGAGAATTCCCTTAATATTTGAAATATTTGATTTCAAACTAAATTCGTCAAATCCATTTCAATGTCCAGACAAAGATCGTCATATCAAAATGCTTGGAAAATTAGATGATTAGATTGGGATATTAGATAGATAAGTGGAGTAAATTGATTATCAATTCAATGAGCGATAAAGTTAACTACGATGTACAATGATATACATCGAACATAAGGAGTTAAAGATATACGCAAAAATAAGTGCTAGCGTGACGTTACAAAAAATGCAAGTGGGTTTTTGACTTTTTTTAAAAAATTGCAAAACTCTGCGAATCGGGCGATTACAAATAATACAAGTTTTTTTTCCAGGTAACCTTATTCAAGAAGATTTTCAAGTCGGTAAACTTTTTTTGCTCATAACTTGTGTATCGTTCATCCGATCGATATCATTCCTTTAGCAAATCGATAAATAATGTTCATTGCTAGATATCTCTAGAATTTACTAAAAACCTATCGTTAAAACTGTGGGAGATATGACGTTTTTCCAAATTGCGGGGGCGGGAGGGAGCGTGGCAAAAATTGAAAATAAACTTGATCAGCCTGCAAGTACATATAATATATCAAAAAAATTTTTAACTGAAGCTTTACCGGCAACTGGTAAGTTGCCAGATGATAAATCTTGTTTTTAAGATTTCTAGGCTCATTTCAAGGTTTGTTAATGTTGTTTTTTTAAGCTTGAAGGTTCTTGAAAACGAGATTTTTAATCTAGATTTTTGCTCAGCGTGGGTTTCAGAAAAGGAGGGCGCTTGTCAGCAACTAAAAAAAGGGTATACAATGGTGAACCCATCCGTGTTGTTTCGGAATTTATATATCTTGTTGTTGTACTAACCCTGAAGATGTCCTTTAAGAAACACTTTGAGAATCGAAACTGAGCTGCACTACATGAAGCTCAAGATTTTTGGGGCAGTGTGCAGATCTATCCAGGCATATAGCGCGCCAGTTTGGAGCTACACACTTCCACAAGATGTGGTTAATTTATATACGTTTTTTATTTAACGTATTTTTGGCCTACCTAGAACGACACCAAGCTATGCAATAGCGCTTAAAACAAATATGGAAAGCAGTTGCCTATACATGTTAGACTTGCACATAAAATACATTCAAAAACACTATTCACTTACAGCCAATTATGTCAAACGCAATATTAGAATACGAATAGAACGAGCAACTTTGTGAGCCAACTATCTGGGCGCAAATCCGAGAAATGCTGTTAGGTGCGTTATATGCAAATCGAAGGCAACAACTTTTTGAAAGGAAAATGAATTGTGTGACACGAATCTACAAAGACATCGATGAATCAGCAGGTAGAAGATTGATTCAATTAGACAACAGAACTGTATCATGGGTGCTGAAACGGAAACAACGGAAATAAATACACTTTTCAACAAGGTGGAACGAACATTTTGGAGCTTTGCAACACCAACGAAATCCAGGACATTCGACACTTTATTGGAAGAGGTCCAATTCTATCCAAGTATAGGTTGCTTTTTAGGGGAAAGAGTAATTAAAGATTTGCTAAATGATGTTTTTGAAAATATCTGGAAGAATTTAATTATTTAAGAACAGTTTTAGAAATTTCATTTTCTGGGCTTAGGGATATAAATAAATACATAATTGATGGGTCGACCAATTTATTTATTATACCCTTGCAAAGGGTATCATAATTTTGCCCAGAAGTTTGCAAGGCACAGAAATATTCATTTCCGACTCCGTAAACTATATATATTTTTGATCAGGGCGACGAGCTGAGTCGATTGAGCTTTGTCCGTCCGTCTGTCTGTCCGTCTGTCTTTTTCTACGCAAACTAGTCTCTCAGTTTTAAAGCTATCGAGCTGAAATTTTGCACAGAGTCTTCTTTTTACTTCACACTGCTAATATGTCGGAACAGACCGGATCGGATGACAATATCTTATAGCTGTCATACAAACCATCGGTCAAAAAATGGGTGTTAGTGAGAAAAACTTTTTTGTTTTCAATGTTACCGTCCTTAAACTCTGCCATTATTAATATTATATGCTTTCAAACAGATTTGCAAATTTTGGTCCAGATCGAATGACAATATCTTAAAGCTGTCATAGGAACCATGGGTCGGAGAATGGGTCTTATAGCCTATTTCCACTGGCTTCATTTCTTATCATTTTCATTTCTAAAAATGATGCTGTTTCCATTGACAAATCTTCATCATTTTGATATTCGCAATGCCACGTTGACAAAAACAGCTGAATGGTTTGATTTAAACAACAGGCGCCACTTTCAAACTCACGGGGAGTTTTTGCAATATTTACCCAAAAAAAGACATACCCGGCAGGAAAGCAATTACCATGGGCGAACGCATTGTTAACGCCCTGAATAATCAGCAGAAAGCTAAATACACAACTTATTTTGACTAAATGATATTATAAACAAAATTGCGCTTAATTTTTAAATTCAAATCAATAGTTTATTGGTGATGACACTTTCTATTTCCAGAGAGTAACGAGTAGTGCCAGAGAGTAGCGAGTACTTTTTAAAAAAATACCAAATTCCTTCGTGGGGAATGCCATCATTTTTGAGAAATGAAGGAAATGAAGGGCAAAATGCAACAACAATTTGTATGGAAGAAATGATATCATTTTCTTCATTTCTTGTCATTTCAAGAAATGAAGCTTCATTTCTTTGGTGGAAATAGGCTATTAGTAAAAAAAACTTACTGTTTTCAATTTTAGCGTCCTCAAACTCGGCCATTATCAATATTATATGCTTTCAAACAGATTTGCCAACTTTGGTCAAAATCGAATGACAATATCTTATAGCTGCCATAGGACCGATCGATCGGAGAACGGGTCTTAGTGAAAAAGACATTTTTGTTTTCAAGTAAATCGTTCTTAAGGTCGGTGATTATTAATATTCAACGCTTTCAAACTAATTTGAAAAGTTGATCCACATCGGGTGACTATATGTTATGGTTGCCATGGGACCGATCGATCGGAAAATGAGTCTTAGTGAGAAAAACATTTTTGTTTTCAATTTTATCGTTCTAAAACTCAGCGATTGTTAGTTTGATATGTTTTCAAAAAGATTCGCGAAATTTGGTCGAAATCAGATGTTTATCTGTCGGAAAATGGGGTTTAGTTACAAAAATTTTTGATTTTTATGTAAGCGTTCTTAAACTCTGACAATTCAAAACAGCATTTGCAATGGTATAAGAACTACGGCACAGACGAAGTTTTTGTATTCAAATAGTTTTATTCTCTGTCTTTGATTGTATCTCAAACGCAAGTCCTCAAGTTTCATAAAGCAAGTACCTCAACTTTAGCAGTGTATGAGCTTTTAGATTCACTTGCGTCATTTAAAATATGATATAAAACATTAAATTTAAGCCACTTCCTTTATTTCTATTTAAGCGTTTTTGGTATCCGTTTAAACTTGCTTACTGCATTTCGATTTTTAATTTGATTACCTTTCATTTCAGTCACCATAATGGGCACCCCAACGACTTTTACTCAAACAGATGACGCACACATTGCCACCAGCTACAAGCGGTGAGTAGTCAGTTGAAATAGTCTTACCATAACCCTCCATATATGTATATACAATGCATACAGTCTCTTGGAAATTTCGGCCATTAAAGTGGTTAAACCTTGGCTCCAAATCGATTTTCTAAATCGTCTATTGGCTCCCGATTTGTACGCTGAGGCGGAGAAGTGCAATCAATTGTTGGTGGATTTTGTGGCCAAAATTGTGCGGACCAAGCATCGCAATTGGCAGCTACGTAATGGCATCGATACTCATGAGGATTTTAATGTGGAAACATCCTGGCAGCGGCGCATATTTATTGAGCAGATTTTCCAATTGGCAGCCAATGGGGAGCTAACGCTACAGGAAATTGAGGATGAGGCACAGTCTATGGTCTTGGTGGTGAGCTTAATATACAAAAATAATGATGTGATTCTATTAAAATGACCCACACCATGTTCGATTCACATTTGCGTGTACAGCATAAGCGAGTGCTTAGCCAGCTGCGCAGTTGATTCATCAAGCAACTCGAGCTAGTTGACTTGCATAATCACTACAAGCTAATCAGATCAACATTGAGGTCAATATTTTTATTTTTTTTTTTTTGCACCTACATGTACAACAATTCCTATAATAAGTACAGAGGTGATTTGTGCAGCTTTTTCTCTGTTCGGCAAGAAGCAGCCTTCATTAGGCATATTAGGCATTATTAGCCATTCATTAGCTGACATTTAAAACTATTCCAAAATTTTAAAACATTTGTCGATGTATGTCTTGGTGAATTTTCGAAGGAATGTATATGAATATATGTTTATTGCTTTCTATTGCTTTCATAAACTTATCTTCTTCACATTCAGAAGTTGAGTTATTTAAAGTTGAATTTTAAATTCTCATCAAGAGATTCTTTCTGTATCTTCAGCATTTCAGTAACGTGCTGCTTTTGGTACTGAGCTCATAATAGAAGAACGTTTATCGAGGCCCTTAGTTAGTAGTAAAAAATGTTTTGCTGAAGTTTTTAAAACAATTGCTCGACATGAGAATCAAGCATAATATCAATCACTTGGTAGTTATTGTGAATCCTACAGCTGCAGCAAATTACATATATTTTAAACTAGGTTTCATTCAGATATTTTTAGGTGGGGCTCTTTTAAAGAACTCTGACTGCAAAAATCTTTGAGTTAGTAAATGTTCGCACATTTTGTTGGTTGAGTTCTATCGCGTCACACAGTCTAGCAATGGATTTTTCTATTTTTCTATATGCAATCTTTTCTATATGCAATAGATTTCATAGTGTGATTACGGAGTTGTTTACTAAACTGTTGTCAAACTAAACTTTTTTAAAAAAATCGTTAACTTCTAAATTTAGCACAACGAACAGTAATTATAGTGTCCTCCATAGAATGTTTTGAGGTTACTTGGTCATCGTCCAAATAAAGAAATGCTTTTGATTCACATGAGCAACCTTCAACAACATTACATTCTTCATAGTTGCATTCCATTTAAAAGTACTCGATCAATTATCGAGATAGTAATAAATCTGAGCTAGAGAAATATCGTAGGATAGGAGAACTTCTTGAATGATGGCCGCCAGATTACAAGGAATTTCTATATTTCCCTGTATGTGTCATTGGAAAAACTACTTAATTTTGTGAACTGAACCAAATTTTTCGAAAAAATGGTCCGATTCGTGTTCCGATTCGAGGAGTCAAAAATGTAAGGGGTTCGGTTCATGGTCCGGAGGGTCGGACCAAAAAAATTTGAACCGAACAGGTTCTTAGGGGTTCGGTTCCGGACCGGCTTGCAGCCTTGATTGTAAGTCTCTGTATGAGAAGATCCGATAAATAATAACACTAGTTTCCCAAAAAAAAAAAACTATTTTTAATTAAAATGATTTTTTCCTCGAAAATGCATGAAATTTCATTTTTAATCGCCTAGGAAATATATAAAAAAATCCAAAAAAATTATTTTTATTCTTTCGACTTAAGAATCGTATTTCTACAAAGATAATAAGGTATTGATGAAATAAATCTATAAATAAGTATTGTAGCTGTATCAATTTAAGTGAAGGAACTAACACTAAAATTTGAGTATTTTAAATGATAAAAAATTTTTTTTTTCTATTTGCTTTGTTTTTTGTTCAATATTGGGAGTGGGTGAATAGCCAGATCAGAAAAAAAAAAATTTCATAACAGAACAGAAGTCAAAGATAATGAAAATTTATTTTAAAAAAAATTTCAAAAATACCACTTTTTCAGCAATTAATTCCTGATGAATGTTGTATTTATTTATAAATTTTGTTCATCAATATCTTATTTTTTTTTCGCAGAAGTGCGGATCTTATGTAGAAAAAATCAAAATAGTTTTTTTGAATTTTTAAATATTTTTCCTAGGCGTTTGGAAACGAAATTTATTGCGTTTTCGAGCAAAAATCGATTTTTTTTAAAATATTTTTTATTATTGTATTCAAATTTCTTAATCGATTCGAAAATAGTGTTTTGTGCGATTATTGACAATTCAATTACCTTTCGATTCATATCTTGTTTGACTCCATCTAACGATTTTGAAGTGAGATATGGCTTAAAGTGCAAATGTACCTACCGAAAAAATGAAAAAATTCATATTTAAACAAGTAAGAGCGCTTTACTCGAGTTTCCAGACTACAAAATACCCTGTTCAATTGAGACAATTGTTTAATAACTTTTGTGTTTTTGCTCGTATCTTATTTTCCTTTTGAGAGTAGTTAGATGTAAGGCCTAGTATAGTATATTCGAAGGTTCACCAGGTTCTAACTTCAAAATTGTGGCTGTGACAGTTTTTTGCTGTTTAAGGGGGGAGGGGGGGATATTTTCAAAATCTGAAACAAACTGACAAACTGATCAAGAATATATATACTTTATAGGGTCGGAGAAGCTTCCTTCTGCCTGTTACATACATTTGCACAACTTCATGATCCCCTTTTCCCATTTTTAATGGGAACAGGGTATAAAAACGTTGCCATGAAAATTTTTTTTAAATCTAGTGTAATATATGGAAGACTATACGATCAATGATGTTGAACAGTTTATGAATTTTCACAGAGAGTCACTCACAAATGGGAAACACGAAGCCACGGATAGACATGAGAAAAGAAATGTTGATGAACAAAATGGAGATTCAATTTTCATTGAATTTATAAAACAATTTTTTTGTCAGGTTGATGAATTGATTGATAAGATGTTCCTTTCCGATCCTTTGAAAAGCCGCAGCTCACAAATTGCTCAAGACATTAGTTCTGTCGTTTTGCCCTACAAAGACATTTAAAAAACGAAATCAATTTTCTTTTAGGACAAAATTCATATAATATGAGTTTTTTTTTATGTGGAACCAGTTAAAAAAATATTTCCATGAAATATATGAAAAACTTTGACTTACTTAACGGCCATACTATTCGGTTCCAGTTGAGGCCGTTCAACGAGGTATAGGTGTATTTTGACTATTTTATGTTTATTCCAAACTGTTTTGGCATATTTAATATTGGTTTTATTGTTATTATTATTATTTCTTGTTTCCCTAGTCTTTTGAAACGGTATCCAATAGCATCATGACAGCTTTACTGTGTCTGGCCACCCAAAATGGTGATTGTCAGCGTCGTTTGCGTGCGGAAATAGCCAGTGTTTTCCCACAGGCCGGGGATGCCAGTTATATTGGCATGGATCAGCTACAACAGTTGCCCTATCTGGATGCATTTGTCAATGAGTCACTGCGTCTGCTGGCCACAGTGCCCATGAATTTGCGTCATGTTAGTCGTGACTTTCAATTGGCCGGACGTGAGGCCATTGTACCTCAGAATAGCATTATTGTGCTGGATACCTTTAACATGCAACGCGATGAGGCCTGGTGGGGAGAGAAAGCCAAAGAGTTTGATCCGCAACGTTTTTTGGATGAGGAGGATGCACAGGATCAGGTGGAAGGAGAGGCTGCAACAAAAAAAGCTTCAAAACAGCCAAGACGTCACTCCTATAGTTTCCTACCTTTCTCCAAGGGATTACGGTCGTGCATAGGTGAGTACGACAGAAGGCAGTGCCCATGTCCATGTCACCTTCTCTTATCTTTTTTTCCCCAGGACGTCGCTATGGCCTTTTCATCATGAAAGTATTTCTGGTCAAATTGATAACAGCCTTTGAATTTAGCAGTGAATTTCAGCTGGAACAACTACAATTTGTGGAGAATATATCACTTAAGTTTAATAATGTTGATGATATATTCGTTCACATTCAGCCGATTCAGATGCAGCACAAGAAAACTAATTAATAATATATATAAGATATTTCTACTTTTGAAGAGGATATAAAGCAGGGGTCAGCAAAGTGAGCAGAGATGTAGGCAGAATTTCAGAAAAGTTGTCTGCTGGCTGCAGTTTATGGATACGAATACTTTCTCAGCTGCCAGTGACAACTTCTCTGTTGACATTGCCGACCGCTGTTATAAAGAAATATGTCTGATGCTTTTATCGCTTAGATCTATATAACTAAATCTATATATGTTTATGATCAGCATGACAAGATGAGTTGATAAAGCCATGTTCGTTGGATCAATTACAAAATTTACTTAAGTTAATATTAAATGATGTGAACTGCAAATGTACACTGCACGTCACTTGAATAGGTTCATCATCTCTGTCTCTACCAATTAAAAGTGGCAATATTCTGCCAAAAAAATTTCCTGAATAGGTTATTAAGTGATTACCAAAAAAAAATAAACCTTATTATACCCTTGTAGAGGGTATATCAAAATAGTCCAGATGTTTGTAACGCATAGAAGGAAGCATCTCCGACCACACAAAGTATATACATATAATATATTCTTGATCAGCATGACGAGCTGAGTTGATATAGCCATGTCCGTCTGTCCGTCCGTCTGTTTCTATGGGATCTCCTCCTTCAGTTTTGAAGCTATCTTAACCAGACTTTGCGCGAAGCCTTTTGGTACAAATACGCTGCACATTTGTCGGAACCGGCCGGATCGGATAACTATAGCCATAGGAACCATCGGTCGAAAAAGTAGTTTTAGTGAGAACAACTTTTTTGTCTTCAACGCTAACGTTCCCAAACCTCGTATTTCTTAGTTTTCAATAATTTCACCCAATTCCACCAAGTTTTTTGAAAATCTGCCAACTATATAGCATAGCTGCCATACAAAAGATATGTCTGAAAAAAAGTCTTAGTAAGAAAAACTTTTTTGTTTTCAGCGCTATCGCTCCCAAAATTGTTACTGATCAATATTATTTGCTACTACACAATTCTACCAAATCTGATCTAAATCGGATGACTATAGCATATAGCTGCCATAGGAACTTTCAGTCAAAAAAGTAGTTCTAGTGAGAAAAACTTTTTTGTTTTCAATGGTAGCGTCTTTATACCTTCCAGTTGTGAATATTATCAGTTTCCACACAATTTTGGGGAGTTCGGTCAAAATCGGAGGAATATATCGTATAGCAAACTGGCCAGCAAATGTTCAAAGAAGTGGCGCCATCAAGCTGCAAGGGTATATAAACTTCGGTCGAGCCGAAGTTAGCTTTCCTCTATTTTTATTACTCATAGAAATTGAACTGACATATTTTCGTTATTAGGATCAATTTCTTGTCCATATTTGTTGGTCACTTGAATAGGTTCTGCTTAAAAAACACTTAAATATATTAACAAAACGGCATTTATTCAATGTTTAACATGTTTCTTAATAATAGTACTCCATTTTTTTCCCCTTATTCATAATAATTTCATAAATTCTATTTTGAGTTGTACAGGTTTTTCAACATTTGTATCGAAATTATAGTAAAATTTTCCTTAATTGCAGCAATCAATGAGTATTTGTTTTATACTCGTATACTTTACGTGACAATCAGAAGAATTAATTCCATATTGTGGTGCCGAATGCACTCTTTCACAACTCTTGCGGTATGTATTCAAGCATTATCTTGTTGATAGGTCTAAGAAATCGGTCCGAACATTTCCGAAAACCAAAAGAATCAGATGTTTATCTGTCGGAAAATGGGTTTTAGTTAAAATTTTTTTAGATTTTTATGTAAGCTTTCCTAAACTCAGACATTTCAAAAACAGCATTTGCAAGGTTATAAAAACTTCGGCACAGACGAAGTTAGCTTTATCATATTTTCATGAGGAAACAATCAAAAGGAAATAATATGAGCCAATCTTAAATATATTCAAAGCCCAATTCGAGTATTTTTTGTTTTTTCCCCTATTTGCAGAGTTTTGTAATTTTCTAAAACAAGTTAAAACCCACTTCCATTTTGTGTCAGCACATATTTTTTAGCTTATATCATTAACTGCTTATGATCGATGTCATTGTTTTTGCTGATTGTAGTGCTACATAATTGCTTCTAAAATGAAAAACAATCTTTTTAAAAATCCAAGATTTTCATATTTTCTTAAAACATTTTATCGTACAAACGTAACGTCACGTCAGCTTGAAAATGCTCATATTTTACTTCTTTTAAATAGGTTCTACATTCAATTCTGACATATATTCATACATTTATTCATTTTCTTTTTAAAAGTTGATAGGTTGCGACCTGTCTAAATTGTAGAATTTTGAGTTTAGCCGGCTAGAGGTTAAATGAATTTCACAGATGTGTATGCTGTTTTTCAAATTTAGTTCGGTTGCTCACCGGCAAGCATCTTCAGGGACACTACAAAACAATTTACCAATTAAAATTAACATTAAGTTTGATCAAAAACAAAAACATTCTTTACATACATTATTTTACACGTCTGTGCCGTCTGACTAGGAGTTTCGTACTAACCCAGCAAGACCAGTTCGGAGCGCTCCGAATTATATGTCTGTAAAGAGCCAAGCTTAAGAACGTTTTTGGAGTAAACACATAAATTTGGGGTCTTCGCTTTACCATCGAGCGTCAACTGTTAGGCTCAACCAGTTGCAGTATAAGAGCAGAGATTTTTGTAGGCTGAGTTCTTATACTGCAACTGGTTGCCCCTAACAATTGACACCAGGTGGTAAAATCGGCAAAGCGTCCGTGCCAAGCTTCAACTATGTGTCTTAGAATGAAGAGGTCATGGTTGGAGTCCCAGGGGTGGCTTCTAAGTCTTTAGTTCATCATCACAAAGTAAATCTATATTTCTATGCTCCAGCTTTGTTGTAACGTTTTCTAATGGATTACGTATTTTTCCTTATTAGTTAAATCGGCTATCAATTTATCGTGTTACATATTTATATTCTTTTTATTTTGCGAACAAAATGGTATATCATTATGGTAATCAAAACTATTTGTGAAATGTCACCAATCGGTGAATCAAAAACTTTGAATGTCATCTAACCATTTGAAATTATTATAGAGATTACATTGTGACATGGCAAAACCATACAAATTGTTAACATCTAAATATGTTAAATAATTTTTAAACAATCGCATATTTAATACTAGCAATGGAATGTCGATAACTGCATTGAACAATATGTACCCTTTTACTTCTTTATTCACCTCACAAATAAAAATACATTTAAATTAAATAAAATGTATTTTGTAAAAACAAAAACAGTAATGTACATGCGGATGCAGCCGGGTGCTACTTCTTCTTCTTCGCCAAAACGATGTTTCACGTCCCAACTCCAGAGAAGTGAGATACAATACACCTTTCTTGATCCACATCGACATCACTTTTGAATATCCGTCTACTTAACACAGTGAATACGTGGAATAAACATTTTCTTTCGTTCATTATAAAGCTATGTTTTCCTGTTCAGATTGAGTACTTGTAAATATATACATATTTCGAAAACGGTTTATATTTTTAACAATAATTTCCTTTTTAAATAAATTTTTATAACAATTATTTCAAATGATCGGCCTCACTTATTAACAATTTTCAATTTGGATCCCAGATGTTTTATCTTTTGTTTAGTTGATTGATAGGCACAAATCGCGCAATCCTTTGCGCCAACGCTGCTCTAGACGTTCAGAGGCCTGCTGCAGTTGCTCCACACTGGCTTCGGCCTGCAGGGCACGCCTCTCGCTCTCTTGCAAACGCCGCTGCATATCCTCAAGCTCACGCTCCACAATGCTGGCCTGATAAGCCGTCCGCTCGGCGGCGTACTCGACACAGCAAACGTTCCTGCCAGCGGCACGCAGATCGGCATGCAACATCGCATTGGTGGCCAGGCAATCCTCCAATTTCTGTTCGCATTCCGACAAACGCTCTGAGAGTTCGTGTGCCTCCTGGACACTCGCCTGAGCCAAACAATTCGCTTCGTCGGCCTTATTGTTAGCCCTTTCCAGCTTCTGGGTGAGCGTCTCGATCTTATCGGTCTGCCTGCGCTCATGTTGCAGGATGGCCTCACGCAATTGTTTGCCCTCACAGAGAGCAGCGTATGCGCCCTCCAGTGTGCTCTTTGCCCGCAGCAGATCATCCTCCAATTGGGCGTTTCGCTTCCTTAATTTCATGATTTCAGCATCAGTCGGAGTATTTTGCTGTGGTGTGTGCCGCTCTCTCTTGGACCGTTTCCGCTCTTCGCGTTTTGCGTGTACATCATGTATAATATTCTGATCACCAGGTAAGGACATGGTTTTAACGTTTTTAGTCAAATTTATTAAGAGAATCTTTTCGGCTTGTGTGTGCCTTTCGACCGGAGTACAAAGAAATGAAAATGAAATATAGAATCAGAATAAGAAGCTTATTGTGTAGACTACTTGATGCTGTGAACTCTGTTGGGGAAATAACCCAAAATATCCAAAAATTTCCCAACTATTTGAATTTGTACGAAAAGCTGAATTTGTTGAATAACTAAAGCTTTTTGCGAAAGCTCAACATGGACTCAAACCTTTTAAAGCTTTGTCTAAAAAGCTTACAGCAAAAGCTCTCCGTTAAATTTCCTCTCCCCTTTAGAATTTTAAACACAAAACGAAGAAGTGGAGTTTACTTGACAATTGCCATCTATCAAATCATCATCAATGCATGATAATTCATGAGCTAAAATCATGATAATCAAAACTCATTATAAGATTTTGCACATTTGGCGATATTTTGGTCCGTTTGATGAACCCCTCCCATTTAGCCTTCTATTTACCCATCTTCATGACAATCTAAACTTGTGTAAGAATTTTTGCAAATTTCGCGATTTTATTAAACCAATTGACCGACACCTCCTGTTTACCCGTCTTCAATTGCCAACCATTAAACCTTTGCTATAATCTAAATTCATTATAAAATTTTGAAAATTTTTCTAGTTTTGGTCTTGCAATTTGGTCCGTATGATCTACACTTCACTTAACCGTCTATTTACCCATCTTCATGACAATTTCAAATCATTTACAAATTTATGCCAATTTCGTTGATTTTTTAACCGTTTAACCGAAACCTTCTCTTTGCCCGTCTTTAATTGCCAATTACACTAGTTTACAGGAACTACATTTCTACTGGAATTATTTTTAAGTGTAGTTTGGATTGGTGATCTCAAAACTCGATTTCAAAAATTTTTTCATGGCAACGTTTTTATACCCTTGCAAAGGGTATTATAATTTTGCCCAGAAGTTTGCAACGCATAGAAATATTCATTTCCGACCCCATAAACTATATATATTCTTGATCGGGGCGACGAGCTGAGTCGATTGAGCTTTGTCCGTCCGTCTGTCTGTCTCTCTGTCTGTCCGTCTGTCTGTCCGTCTGTCTGTCCGTCTGTCTGTCCGTCTGTCTGTCCGTCTGTTTCTACGCAAACTAGTCTCTCAGTTTTAAAGCTATCGAGCTGAAATTTTGCACAGAGTCTTCTTTTTACTGCACGCTGCTAATATGTCAAAACCGACCGGATCGGATGACTATATCTTATAGCTGCCATAGGAACCTTCGGTCAAAAAATGGGTCTTAGTGAGAAAAACTTTTTTGTTTTCAATGTTAGCGGCCTTAAACTCTGCCATTATTAATATTATATGCTATCAAACAGATTTGCAGATTTTGGTCAAGATCGGATGACTATATCTTATAGCTGTCATAGGAACCATCGGTCGGAAAATGGGTCTTAGTAAGAAAAACTTGTTTGTTTTCAGTGCTAGCGTCATAAAACTCTGCCATAATTAATATTATACGTTTTCAAACAGATTTGCAAATTTTGGTCAAAATCGGATGACTATAGCATATAGCTGCCATAGAACCGATCGGTCGGAAAATGGGTCTTAGTGAAAAAAACTTTTTTGTTTTCAAGTTAATCGTTCTTAAAGTCGGTGATTCTCAATATTAAACGCTTTCAAACTAATTTGAAAAAGTTGATCGACATCGGGTGACTATATCTTATGGTTGTCATAGGACCGATCAGTCGGAAAATGTGTCTTAGTGAGAAAAACTTTTCTGTTTTAAATTTAATCTTTCTTAAACTTCGCGATAGTTAATTTGATATGTTTTCAAAAAGATTCGCGAAATTTGGTCGAAATCAGATGTTTATCTGTCGGAAAATGGGTTTAGGTTAAAATTTTTATAGATTTTTATGTTCTTAAACTCTGACATTTTAAAAACAGCATTTGCAAGGGTATAAAAACTTCGGCACAGACGAAGTTAGCTTGGCCTTCTCGTTTAATTATGAATTTTTTTCCATTTTTTGGTATGTGTATTTTAATTTAATTTAATTTTAATAAAATTATTTTAAGCCATATCTCACTTCATAATCGTCAGATGGAGTCAAGCAAGATAGCAAATTTCGCGATTTTTTGTGCCGTTTAGTAAGGCATACTAATGCTATCTATCAAATATTTCAACTCATTATACAATTTTGTAAGTTTCGCGATTTTTTTGACAGTTTGAACTGCACCACCTATATTTATCCTCTACAACGTCTATCAAATCTCCATAATAATTATAGGTCATATGGAAATTTTGAAAATTTCTCGTTTTTATTTTAATTGTTCGATTTACACCTATTAACCCGTCTACATTGCCATTTGCAAACGTCGCAATATTTTGGACTGTTCAATCTTTCGTAAATACTCAAATGAAAATTTGGCAAACTGCGCTGTTTTTGGTCTACATAATAATCTTAGGTCCTATGAAAATTTCACCAATTTTTGAACACATCTACAACTCCTATTTTACCCGAGTACTATTGCCGTCTAACAAACCTTTATAATAATCTTAGTCTTTCTCGGCCAAGTCTTTATTCGGCCAAATCGACTGTTTAAATAGAGAGTTTGACTAGGGCTTGAAGTGTGAAAAGCAACAACGTCTGCTAATGAGTGAATTGTGGTTAATTCCGAATCAGCGTCTGTCCAGACTTACCAATTGCTATTCCGAAATGTTGTGAGCTATCTCTGTTTAAAAATGGTATTAATTTGTAATAAATTATAATCAATCCTGACCTTTGAGCCAGCACAAACAAAAGCTTTGACTTAATCTTAGGTCTTATAAGAAATTGGCAAATTTCATGATATTTTGGTCCATTGAATCTACACCTTTCATTTGCCGAAGCCTGCGCTTTCGTAAATACTCAAATGAAAATATGGCAAATTTCGCGGTTCCTCTTTTCTCCTCCTCTTACATACGCGTCTTCAATTGCCATCTTAATCCAAACTTAATAATTATCTTAGGTCCTTTGAAAATTTAGCAAATTTCGCGATTTTCTTGACAATTTGATCTACTTCTTCTTTTTATCCGCTGGTTTACCCATATGATAATCTAAGCTCAAATCTGACTTTTGAAATTTCGCGATTTTTTGAACAGATCCACACCTCCTTTATTTACAAGTGTAATCTTGCCGTTATATTAGGTATATTTTGACAATTTCGCGATGTTTTTGACCATTTGATCTACACCTCCTATTTTGGCCAGTAATTCTCAAGTTTCGCAATATACACAATATACACTTTTTATATACGGAGCGAAAAAAACTCCCAGGCACTTTTTATTCCTTGAATAAGTTTCGATTTAGTTAAGTATTGTCTTTCAGACTCGTATACTTTTCGTGTCAGCCATACCCAAACGTTTTCTCTAATGTTAATGTCAGGCGAGAACGGCGCACAGTGGTCGATTGTGCCAATCTGGCAGGCAATAATTAATAACGTACAAAATAATAAAGTATTATTTTTGGAATTAATTTTATAAATTTGTATTCTACAAAAGAAATTTTTAAGCAAAAAAATATTTCTAAATTTTAAATTTTAATGTTAATGTTAAATAATTATTAAAAAAATTTTTTTTTTATATAGTTCAAAATTCTTTTATAAACTATTCAAATTGATATAAATATAAGTAGAAACCAAATTTTAGGAAAAAAAAATTAATGTTATTCACCTTCCAAGTTGCTCAAATCGGAGACACTTTCCAGAAGTTATATGGCCCCTTTATTGAGTTAAATGTAATTTTTTGAGCACCATGAAGTACTTTTTGATATTGACGATATAAGATGGTACGACGACAGTAATAGAGAATGCGTTGAATCTTTTATCGTATTCCTAGGCAAATTTTTTCGGTTGTGGTTCATCCAAGAGAAGGATGTGCTTCTCAAGATTGACATTTTACCTATCAAATGTAATAAACTAATAAGTTGCAGAAAGTTGCAGTTCATATTGACAAACCTGATTCACAATGGACAATTTTCACAAACACATAAAGATTTAAGACCAATACGGGCCAATATCAAAAGTTCTACTCCACCAAAGTCGCGGGTATGTACATCGACATTCGACATCGACATCGACATAAATATTGTTTATTAAATACGTACCAACTATTGTCAAATCAAAGTTTTACTTTACAACAAATCGCAAAATTTTAACTTTCTCAGCGAAAAACAAAACAACTTAAAAAGGCGCGAACATGTTTTTTTGGCATGGGCAGAAAAGTATCGTGAGTTTTACACGCTCACAACATCGTGACTATTGAATAGAAAAATATATAAAAATCGGAATAAACATTGTTCGGATGTTAGTTTTCAAGAAAATTGAAAACATCAACAAGATTTGAATTTTAAAGTTTGCATTTATTGCCTGCCAGATTGGCAGAATCGACCACTGTGCGGCGGACAGGTCATACCAGTAAGAGCACGGTTTGGCGCTCAATCCAAGACTTTGGAACTTCCATTCCAATTAGCCAAAAATATCCTTAATTGTAGGGAATGCCGTTTTCACCATTGCATGCAGTGGCAGTGGCAGGCTGCTAATATGTCGGAGCCGACCAGATCGGAATACTATATATTATGGCTGCCATAGGAACCATCGGTCAGAAAATGGGTTTTTGTGAGAAAAAGTTTTTGGTTTTCAATGTTATCGTCCCCAATATCAGCTATTATGAATATTATATGCATTCAAACATATTGGCTTTGGCTTGACTTTGGTCAAAATCGTATGACTATATCTATAGCTGCCATAGGAACCATCGATGGGAAAATGCTTCTTAGTGAGGAAAACTTTTTGTTGTCAATTTCATCGTTCTTAAACTCGGATTGTTAATTTGATATGTTTTCAAAAAGATTCCGAAATTCGGTCAAAATCAGATGACTATCTGTCGGAAAATGGGTTTTAATTAAAAATTTTTTAATTTTTAAGGCTAGAGTTCTTAAACTCTGATATTTCAAAAACAGCATTTGCAAGGGTATAAACATTTCGGCACAGACGAAGTTAACTTAAATTTTTAGCGGCTTTTCCTTAATTTCAGTGAATTGAACGTGAGTCTTTAAATAATTTGCATGTCCGCTGCTGTTATCACAGAGGGCGCCGACCCTTCATATTTTTTTCCAAAGTTATCCGCATTACGTAAGAAGAGGGAAATCTAAAATCTTCAAAATATGAGAAGTGTTTGTGCTATACATGTCAAACCTCTATCTCTTACCATCTCTGAGATCTCTTCGTTCATACGGACTGACAGACGCACAGATGAGCATGGCTATATCGACAAAGCTGTTGATGCTGATCAAGAATATAAATACTTCATAGTAGCGTTAGAATTATTTTCGACCTGACCGCTTCGAACTTTGGGTAGCGACTGACTGCTTTTTGCTCCCTTGGCCTTAAGCTTCGGTATGCGTTCGGCTCGTGTGTAAATCTGAGAAATTTTGAGATTTAGGAATTTCAGAATAACAACTTTTGCGATTTAGAGACCAAATCGTAAAATCGTTGCGAAACAGATAATTTGGAGCATGGCTGATAATTGAGAAAATGAATAAATAAGTATAAGTTAGAAAAAGTTTGTCCGCTCTCCGGCGACTTAATGCTTACTTTTCTCTAAGCGACAAAATCAAGTTGAGGTAAAGAAATTGGTAAGGCCCGAGTTCAATATGCAAAATTTGCATATAACTGATAACTTTTAATAGTACAGCCTCAAGAAATGTGTGAAGTACAGCTAATAATTAAAGTAAATCCCGAATAAGAACAGTTTAATACACGGAGCCATTACGGATATTTTAAATGTTTTATTTTGGGTCTAAAATAAAATTATCCCAACTGGATTACCTGCTAAAAGTGAATTTTGTACATGTTCTGGTTTCTATTAAACAATCAAGGAAATCCGAATCAAACCTTTAGTTTCTACTTACTCTTTACTCGACGGATTCAAATTAAAGCGTTTTAATCTGATTAACCAAATCCATTTTATACAACAGCACATTTAACGAATTCGAACATTTTTGTCGAAAGTGAAAACCGGAACAGGCCTGTAAATCTTTTTATGTGGTCAACGGTAAGTTAACGTTACATTAAATTAAGCGCATCAAATAAGTTTCATATCAAATACTGTGTTTGATTCTTTTTACTCTGGATTAGGTTCGAAATTTCAAAAAAACTTGGAGACTTCGACTTGTTTTACAGCCCCGTTGTTTATACTATTGCGAAGCCATGTTTAATATTTTCGGTCACAACTCCAAACACTCAGATTTTTCACAAATGCATATGCGCTTTGTGTGGTCTCAACTCCAATTCCCAACTTTAATGACCACGCAACAAATGTCAGAGCTCGTCGGTTAAAGTCGGTTGATTGGTGGGTAGGTGAGATAGGAAGCCCAACTGTATGATAATATGCCACAACTGTCAACAATATTTCCGGTGCTCTTCACCCGTACCCTAAGCTGGTGCGATGGTGGTACTCCGTTTCCCATAATACATATGTCTGTCCAATGCCAGCTATGTGCCACGTGTGGGTCCTTTGCCCACACACAGAGTGTTCGCTCCTCGCTCTCTCTCTGTGCGTTCTCGAGCACATATCATTGTCAGCAAACGCCCGTGTCTCAACTCTCTGCTCAACTCAACTCGAGTTCAGTTGACTTGTCCAAAGAGTCAGGGTCCAACTGTCGGCATCGTCTTAGCAACTAAACGGCAATGTGGAGCAAAAGTTGAAGTGGAAGTTGGAGCGGCAGGCAGTGGCATCATTATAAACTAAGCAGTGCACTGTGGAAAATTTTGTAACTCTTTCGAGAGAAGTCATGGGATATACGAGTATAGAGGGAACTAGAGTATATAGGGAACTAGGAGAAGACGAGCAAACTGTAGAACGACCCTTCAGGGGTTTCGAAAGCGCGAAGACTTTAAGACAAAGCGGCAATCTTACGGAACTCTGCAGCCTAGCCTTTGAATGTTCTCACTGGTTAAAAGAATAAGCTTTAGAAGATCAGATGATAACGAAAGGTGATTTCAAAAGGGGGGACCAAAAGTCTTGATTCGTTTTTTACTAAGCATAGTTTGTTAAAAGCTATAGGAATCCCTTTACTTCGCTTTTCTGAAAGGAGCTCATATAAAGTGATATGTGAAAAGCAGGAATTAATCCCGAAACAAATTTCAGTTCGGTTCGTCCCAAATTAATGTTTCCGTTAAAGGTTCTATTTCGGTTTTCGGTTCCGATGCGGTACCCGGATTTTTATTTCGGTATACCGGTATGTACCGATTGTGAAAGAAAGGAAGTATGATGGTTGAAGGAAGAAACGAATAATGGAATGGAAGAAAGGACGGAAAGAAGGAAGAAGAACGGAAGGAATAAAGAAGGAAGAAAGTAGGAGAAAGGTAGGAAGAAGGAAGGAAGAAGGCAGGAAGAAAGGAAGGAAGATGGAAGGAAGGTAGGAAGAAGGATGGAAGGAACGAAGGAAAGAA
Organism: Lordiphosa magnipectinata; assembly: GCA_037044535.1. Taxonomy (NCBI): domain Eukaryota; kingdom Metazoa; phylum Arthropoda; class Insecta; order Diptera; family Drosophilidae; genus Lordiphosa; species Lordiphosa magnipectinata. The sequence goes on from JBAMBO010004114.1 coordinate 278,573, forward strand.
GGACAAATTAAGGGCGGAAGGAAGAAGGAAGGAAAACGGAAGGAAGAAGGAAAAGGAAGAAGGAAGGAAGAAGGAAGGAAAACGGAAGGAAGAAGGAAGGAAGAAGGAAGGAAAAAGTAAGGAAGAAGGAAGAATGGAATAAGGAAGGAAGAAAAAATTAAGGAAGAAGGAAGGATGAAAGAAGGATGAAAGAAGGAAGGAAGAATGAAGGACTAAGGAAGGAAGACGAAAGGAAGGACGAACGAAGAAGGAAGGAAGGAAAGATGCAAAAAGGAAAAAGGAAGGAAAGAAGAAAAGAAGAAGAAAGGAAGAGGAAGAACGAAAGAAACTAGGAAGAAGGCTGAAAGAATTTAAGAAAATAGAATGAAGGATGACGGAAGGATAAAGGAAGGAAGAAGAGAGAAAGAAGAATGGAAGAAAGAAGGAAGAGAGGAAGTAAAGAAGGAAGAAGGAAGGATGATGGAAGAAGGAAATAATGAGGTAGCAAAAAAATGAAGAAGCAAAAAAGAAGAAATAAAAAGACCCAAGGCGAAAGTCAGCTAGAAGGAAGAAAATGGAAAAAGAAGTAAGGAAGAAAAAAACCAATTGGATAGGTGTTAAAGACATGTAGAGCTTCATTTTGTTACCAGTCAGCGCATGCTATTTTTTATCCAATCTTAATCAAAATTTTCAGAGCGCGGCAAAAACTTGAACGAAATCTAGTTGTTCGCACAGACAAACAGGGCTAAATCAACTCGGCTGTTGATGCTGAAGAATATGTAGTTTATGGGGTCGTAGATGCCTTCTTCTGTAACCTATTTCACCCTTTTTACGCTACGAGTTAAGGGGTAAAAAAAAGTAAGCAAGCAGATATGCAATTGGTATTTCAATGGTAACAAATCAAACAAGCAAAAGAATGTGAATGAATCGAAACAGTATGCTAACAAGGAAAGTTGACACCGATGGCAGAATGAACATGAAGGATAATTACGCTTAATGAATCATTTCGAATATTTGCCCCAATTTCAATTTCCCTTCAAACTGAAAGTTCTTCTCCAAGTGCAATGTTTATCAGGTTTTTTGTGTGTTGCCTTTTTGCCAAGCAAATGACGCCGTCAACGCAGTCATTAGGTGAAAGGGGTTGGCAGGCAGGTCTGTCTCCTGGCGTTGCTGTTGTTGGCATTAACTTGACACTTTCTCATTGCCGTGAGCGAGTGTCTGCGCCTGTGTATGACTCCCTCTGTGTGTGTGTGTGTGGGTGCGCGCGCGATGCGCTGCTCAAGAGCGTGTGCAACTTGTGTGCAAAATTTATAACTGTAAAAGGCACTTGAAACACAGTCGCATGGAAATTTGCTTGCATTTTTGCCTTTGATTAATGTGCCGGCAAAAATCGCTAGAGATAAAATATGGCAAGACCCACGAGCCCAAAACCGTCTGCCAGTCGGTACAAAAACCCAAAGAAATTCCCACTAAAAGCGTTAATTATTTACAAAAAAAATGACAAATTGCGATTGTTGTATGCCAGGACTTGGGCAAAAATATATGACGATCCCTTGTTTTGCATAAAATCAACTCAACTTGCACCTTCGCCCGGAGAAGTCAACTGCCTTGGCTGTTTCATCCACGGTAGCCAGCTATAACATTGTATCAGGATAATTCTTTTGATCCTGCTGCAAATCTGTTGTGCTTTGCCACCATGCAAATTGCCAAAAAAGGTGCTGAATTGCGCCATGCAAAAATGCATCAGGGTTGACAGCTGACCAGACCAGACAAGCCGTGTTGATAAATGTGGCCAATGCCAGGGCCAAGGAGCCGTCTCCTTCTGGTCAAATGTGGCCAAATCCACTGAGCCGCATAAAATGTTGCTCTGTCGCCTGGCGTGAAAATGCTCTTGGCCCGCTAATAGACGCATGTGCCTCCTGCTTCAGCTACCAACCAATTTTTGGTCATTCATTTTGTTTTTTTTTTTTGGTTGCTTTTTTTTTTGGTGCGCTCGTTTCTTCTGTGTGGCGTTGGCAACGTTGTTGACAATTTGTCGACGTGTCAAAAGAGTCAACGTGAATGTGACAAGTGACGCTGACGAGACAGGCGGAGGCCGTTCCTGCTCCAGCTGCTCCCCCTTGTTGAGGCTCTGCAGTTGAAATATATGGGTATGCGCTGTTTTGGAATGTTTGGATTGTGAGGCACACGGATTTTACCTAATTGAACTAAGCAAGAATTATTAATGTAAACCACCGACTCTTCGGGGTTTTCCGGTCTTTGTTCGCACATTATTTACAGAACTACTATTTACATAAGAATACGGTCTCTGTCCATTTATATACACACGTCCGTCTCGGTCTGCGTCCATCTCCTACTACTCCACAATCCACAAACGCCTCCTTCTATGCTCGCATCATCCATCCAGTGTGACCATCGTCTCAGCCATTAGCACTAGTTTGGTATTGTTATTATAGTGCTTCAGTTCATCCAGAGGCCCAAAGCCAGTTAATCACATTAATTTGTTTACAGTAAGCTTATCTTGAGGGAAAACGTATTCCAATACTTGTCAACAGAAGTTTTTGATTTTCAAACAAACTATCCAACCAAAAACCGTGTTTTGTTTAATTAATGAAGCACGTTAAAAACATTGACCGTGTTCAGCAGAACAACTTGCTTCCTGATCAAGTATAAATTTGCAATTATCTTAATACTGAACTCGAAAGATGCGGCATCATAATAGCCAATTTGAGGTATCATGATACAGGAGCATGTATCAAAGAAATAGTACGCTACTTTAAAGTGATACTGCTCCCTCCAACAGCAGAAACTATTCGATACAACATTTTTTTCTGATACCTGCTCAGGGATCAAATATTCTGCTGAACACGCCCATTGACCTCGAGCCGGCAGAAACCCCCAGCAAACAAACCAAATGTATACCCAGCGACCCTGATCCTTTGCATCGACCTCAAATCGATTTTAACATTTGAGCCCGTCCAAACCCGCAAATTGGAGCTCCGGATTCAAGTACAAAATTCTTATTTAAAGTACGATTTTTTCAATCCAGAAATATTTGATTGAACACTGTTTTGGGGTATGTATATTAGGTACATTTCAAACTATTTTCAAATGTTTTGGGTCACCTTTTAGGTTCTAATGGTCTTAAGTACAACCCAATTTTCTCTGCAAAGTATTCTAATAATTTCTAAAATCAGCCCCAATACATTTTTGAAACAATATATGTACAAAATGTTCTTGGTTAAAGCCAATAAACATTGTTCATTAAACAAATCAAATGGGACTTGAAAAATCCTTTTTATACCTTAGCAAAGGGTATTATAATGTTGCCCAGAAGTTTGCAACGCATAGAAATATTCATTTCCGACCCCATAACCTATATAAAATCTTGATCAGGGCGACGAGCTGAGTAGATTGAGCTTTGTCCGACCGTCTGTCTGTCTGTTTCTACGCAAACAAGTCTCTCAGTTTTAAAGCAATCGAGCTGAAATTTTGCACAGAGTCTTCTTTTTAGTGCACGCTGCTAATATGTTGGATCCGACCGGATCGGATGACTATTTCTTATAGTCGAAAAATGGGGCTAAGTGAGAAAAACTTTTTTGTTTTCAATGTTAACGTCCTTAAATTCGGCCATTATTAAATTTTATATGCTTTCAAACAGATTTGCAAATCTTGGTGAAAATCGTATGACAATATCTTATTGCTGCCATAGGACCGATCGGTCCGAAAATAGGTCTTCCTGAAAAAAAACAAATTATTTGTTTTTAAGTAAATCGTTCTCAATGTCTTAGCAAGAAAATTTTTATACCCGTTACTCGTAGAGTACATTTTTGCCACGCATACCCCTGCCCCCACAATAATAAATGTTGAATAACTTCCACAATTTTTGAGATATCGATATCGATCAAATTTAAAACTTACATTGACATCCGCAACATCTATAAGCCCTGACATTTTCATCAAGATCGGATGATAAATAGCGGAGTTAAAAAAATGTTGCATACTTTTCGGCTGTCCCACATCAGGCACACAGGAAGGCTCTTAAACATTTGTTTCCATGAGTAACGGGTATTTCGAAGTCGGTTAGAGCCGACTTTAACTTACGCGCTCGTTTGCATTTGGTAGGGCAATTCATAGAAAATCATACAAAATTAAAAATGTGTGAAAGCGAGGGGTGTTCAAAAATTTCTCGGCCTCCAAAGAAGGGACTCCAAAAACAAATAAGTCCAATGTTCACACGATTGCGTGAGTATACCGCATCCGAAAAAAAAACAAAAACGCGGAATCAGTTAGCATAAATGCCTTTTTCGTTTAAGCTCATTGCAGCCATTGAAAATGATAAATGGATTATTCACTTTTTTTTTAGTCCAGTGTACAAAAAAAAAAAAAAAATATATATTTTCGGCTATGATCGAGGTTCACACGATAGCGCCATTAATTCTGTGTCGTTTGGCCCTTATTTCATAAAAATCGGTCCAGAAAAACTTCAGCTATCGTGCGAACATGTTTTAAAAACATGGTTTCGAGAAAATCGCGTTTAAAGTTTCAACAACTGTTATCGATCAAATAAAAAGGATTTTAAGCAGATTTTAAACATGGATTTGATGCAATCGGGTGTTAGATTTCAAAGCAAAAAAAGTTATCAAAATCGGTTCAACAGTTATCAAGGACTTTCGGACAAAGTGCGTCAAGACTTGGTTAAAAAAAAATTCTCATAAAAATCTCATACGCAACACCTATTTTCAAGTAAATTCTTTTTTTTTAAAAAGCAACTTTTTTTAAAAATTAGTAACATTTTATAGCTTAAAATTAAGTCTTTTGATAAAAAAAAGAAAAAAAAATCGAATTTTAAGAAATACGAGGGTCGATGAAAAATTTTTTTTCATATACAAGATTCGGAAAAAAACTGATTTGGTTTATTGTTGTAAAATATATTGTCGGATTTGCTTGAAAGTTTTGCAGTATGTTTTTAACACCCTATTAGAAAATTTAAGTTAATAATAAAAAAAATCGAAAAAAAAATTTCTAAACTAGAAGACCCCCTTAAGACGGAATGTTCTTGGATCCAAGCCGAAAATACTGAAATCATGCATGGATAGTAGAGACTGAAATTTTCGGTTTTAAATTCAGTCGGCTTCATATCAAGCATAGATCTTTTTGGTTGTAAGTTTGTATACATGTTCTTGGATTAAAATAGATTATCCTGATATGGGAGAGGGGGGAGGAGGCATGTCCGACCAACATCACACCACCACCTTCTTTTTTCTAAGAGCTGTAATTAATTGTAAAATGCCATTACAATCTTTTCATTTTTACTTAGGTTAGGTAAGGTTAGGTTGCATTGGTTGCAGTGGGAAGATTCTATTTCTTCGCTTAGGCCATCGAAAGTCCGTTGTGGTACCATATAACCCTTTCTACTCTGTGGTCGTAGAGGGAGGGTCTGTCCCGTTAAATCATTTAGAAAGTAGCACAAATTATAGCAAAGGGGCAACACCTATTTCAGAGATGTCTGATAAATCGTTTAGGAAAGGACGACCCAAAACTGCTAGTCGCCTTCTGCTGAGAGCTGCACAGTGACAGAAGAGGTGCTGGTCACTCTCCTCTTCATCATACAGAAGTCATTGTGTACGAAGCCAAGCCTCGCGGCATGTCTTCCGATTAGACAGTGTCCAGTAAGAGCCCCTACTATTGTACTCTCTTTGTTGACAGAGTAACGCCCTGGATCTGTTAATATTGAGAGTAGGCCATGTAAGCCTAGATGCTTCACATGTGTGAATTGTTTGCCATCGATTTATGGTTATTTGACAAGTTGTTTCTTTTGTTTTTAGCTTAAAGGTTGCTCTTATCCGGTAGGAACTGATTGGTAGTGCCAAGTCAAGCGAGGTGATCAGCCATCTCGTTGCCTTTAATGTTGCAGTGTCCAGGCACCCAAGCGAGATTTATTTTAAAGTGCTGAGCCAGCTCTTTAAGAAATCTGCGGCACTCTGTAAGAGTTTTGCCATTATTAATATCCCGTCAAGGGCTTTTAAGGCAGCTTGACTATCTGAGAAAATGTATACTTCGCTTCCTATGGTTACGAGAGTTTCCAGAAGGTTGGTAGCCTCCTGGATAACTACAACCTCTGCTTGCTAAACCCTACAATGATCAGGAAGTCGAAACGAAGTTTTGATTCCGAGCTCTGGACTGAAGACTCCTCCTCCTACCTGTCCATCCAGTTTGGAGCCATCCAAACCATTTGCTGTGAGGCATTGAGTTCCAGTCCAGACGACTTTGTATGGCGACTTTAAATCTGGTAGTAAACGTTATTATTGGGATGCAGTAGTCAAGCATTGGCGGTACCGCCACTTGATGCAGAAGTTTAGAGGAGTGGCCAGAGTTACTATCTTTCCAGGTACCGCTTTCTTTCAGCCTGAGAGCGGTGTTACTGGCGATTTCTTTGCCCAGAAGATCTAGAGGCATAAGGTGTAACATTATGTTAAGTGCATCTGTTGGGGTTGTACGCAATGCACCAGAATAGCTAAATTTTAAGTGTATATTGTTTAGTCGTGGGGGTGTCAAATTTGGTATCTTATACTTGCAGGTGAAGAGAACGAGTTAAGTTTTGGTTGGATTGACTCCAAGGCCACTTAGTGTCGTCCAATTTAAAAGTGTTGAGAGTGCTTCCTGCGTCAGATTGCAGAGAGTGTGAGGAAATTTGCCTCTTGTGATTATGGCAACGTCATCCGCGTACGCAATTAACGTGTGTTCCCGTCATTCCATGAGTCGTAACAATTCGCTGACTGTTACCACCCTGTTGTTGGTGCCACAAAGTACGCAATAGGAGTTGCTAAAAATTTTCATTAGAAATCTATACGAATTACTAGCCTGTTATACTGTTCCTTCAAGGCATAGCTTTGGACAGTAGACAATTTTGTTACTTTATTATTATCGAGCATATGTATTCAAAATGGCATATCTTCGCTAAAAATAATCGTACAATTCATTGGGATAGTTTATTTTAAAGTTAAGAAATGGTAAGTAAGTAAATTAATTATAGGCTCGCCACAAAACGCGTCTAAAAAGGGTCAAAATATGCATTTTAGGCAATTTACTTAAAATCTTAAAGTGATGGACCATTTTTGAAAACAGAATCGTGTTCAGCACACGAAAATCATCCAGAATCACCACCAACCCTTCAATATACTGTACCTTATTACCTACACCGAAAAAAAATTTTTATTTTTGCATTTCAATTTTACTCCGATATGAAAATATTTCTAATTGATATCTTAAAAATTTCAAATCGATATTTTTTAACATATCATTATTACATTTTTAATATCATTCTGAAACTATTCAATATCAATTAAAGTAAATGATATTATTTTGGATCAGAATGATATTATTTTCTTGCCAAATGATATAAAAACGAGAAGGCCAAGCTAACTTCGTCAGTGCCGAAGTTTTTATACCCTTGCAAATGCTGTTTTTGAAATGTCAGAGTTTAAGAACGCTTACATAAAAATCTAAAAAATTTTAACTAATACCCATTTTCCGACAGATAAACAAATTTCGCGAATCTTTTTGAAAACATATCAAATTAACAATCGCGGAGTTTAAGAAAGATAAAATTTAAAACAGAAAAGATTTTTCTCACTAAGACTCATTTTCCGACCGATCAGTCCTATGGGCAACCATAATATATAGTCACCCGATGTCGATCAACATTTTCAAATTAGTTTGAAAGCGTTTAATATTAAGAATCACCGACTTTAAGAACGATTTACTTGAAAACAAAAAAGTTTTTTTCACTAAGACCCATTTTCCGACCGATCGGTCCTATGGCAGCTATATGTTATAGTCATCCGATCTTGACCAAAATTTGCAAATCTGTTTGAAAGCATATAATATTAATAATATTAATTTAAGGCCGCTAACATTGAAAACAAAAAAGTTTTTCTCACTAACACCCGTTTTTTGATCGATGGTTCCTATGGCAGCTATAAGATATAGTCATTCGATCCGGTTGGTTACGACATATTAGCAGAGTGCAGTAAAAAGAAGACTCTGTGCAAAATTTCAGCTCGATAGCTTTAAAACTGAGAGACTAGTTTGCGTAGAAACAGACGGACAGACAGACAGACGGACGGACAAAGCTCAATCGACTCAGCTCATCGCCCTGATCAAGAATATATATAGTTTATGGGGTCGGAAATGAATATTTCTATGCGTTGCAAACTTCTGGGCAAAATTATTATACCCTTTGCAAGGGTATAAAAATGATGTTTTTCAAAAGTTCTTTTTATTTTTTTTTTTGAACCCGAACCCGTTCCGAACCCAAGCTTATGGTTCGGTTAAAAAAAAAAAATAATAAATAAAATGTCTTCGATTTGTTATTTTCTCCTTTTGGCACTCCCAATGGTTATTAACATACATAAATACATATACATATGTATGTACATATGTAAAACAATTTCATGAAGAATACATATTTAGAATACATATGTATACATTCATAGATAGGTCACAGATATTAATTTGTAATATACTACAAATTCGATGTAAACAGCTATGTACACTGCTCAATGTATTGAACGCTTTATTTTTCATCTTATACATATACATATGCGCCAATCTAACCAACCCGGTGCATTCTACTGCAGAAACATGTCAGCCGAATACAAACAGAAGTGTGTGCCACACGCAGCGTTGCCAATTTAGCTATTTTTCCCACCAGATATAGTTTTTTCGAAAGCCGGAATCTATTCAGTTTTGCCGGAGCCTGCAATTCTAGCTAATTATTTGACATTGTTTAGTTATTTTAAATTATTCTCTGTTAAGTTTAAGCATTTTTAACAGTCGATATTTGGTGGGTTATATTGGCAACACTAGCCACGTGCCAAAATTTGGGCTCAAAGAAGAATCGGAACAGAAAGAGATAGAAAACACACAAGTTAGAACCATAAAAACGCACATTTCATTTCGTTTGAGAAGTTTTGACTGAGAAGGTGAGAAGCAATTACTAAAAATTCAATATAATAAATATGACCGACGGTCATGCAGCAAATTTAATGTGGCACCTTCAAAAGAAGACAAGGGCGTTTTTGATCAAATCATCCAAGTGTGGCGAATAAACACCAATCGATGCTCAATTTTGTGGGTGAAAGACTGAGTAAAGTACATACGAGAAAGCATATTCAATCGGACTGAAGATCTATACACTAGCAATGAAGGAAGTCCATATACAGCAAACGAGCGCCAATCTCACGTCAATTATAATCTACGACTTATAGTCTTACAATGTATTTATGCGTCAGGTGTATACCTATTGTATTGTTATTTTGTATATATATTGGGTAAAACGTGCAACGAACCAAGGTTCGAACCAAAACCAAAGCCCAAAAACGTCGAACCTCAAATTTTCGAACCTTAACCGTTGGTAAATTTTGGTTCGAAATTGCAAACCGGAGGTTCCGAAAAATTTGTTGGGTTTGCAGCCCTGATATAAAGACATAGTTTAGCGAAATATGACACAATAACTAAGCCCAAATAGTTTTAATATCTTATGAATGAGTAGTTCTTTAAAATGAATTTTATTAGATTTGTAAATCTTTATTTCTATCGATACGTGACATGTCGAACGTGACAATTTTTCCATCAATATATTTATGTGATTTCCATTATAATGCGAAGGTAAGACTGAAAGTTTATTGCAATCACATAGTTTCTCATGGTTTCTTGTGTGTTCTCTTTTGACCATTTGCAGCTTCAGAAAGATTTTTGATAGCAAAAGTATCAAAAAAAACTATGCAATATTAATATACAAATTAGAAAAACTGCTCTAGCGCGGCAGTAAAACCGAATATTTCGAAATGGGCTATGAATAAATGTGAGATTAGATAACATTTGTTAAATTTGACTGCTTCCCCATAAAAATTTGTTAAAACATAGTGTTATTTTTGGCCTCGGTGGACCTTTTTTTTTGGAAATGCCCATATGTTTCTTTCCACCGATTTAAAACTTCAACTTGTACCTTAAATTATAAATCATCCTGCTAACCAATAAGAAAAATGTTAGATTCATTTGAAAGCTTAAGAAATGCTCCATCACAAGCAATTTAAATTACTCAATTATGTCTTTTCGTTACAAGTTTCTGTTAGAGATCTTTACCAGCCAAATTGCTATTTCGTGGTTAGAACGAAAATGAAAAAATTAATTACAGCTTTTTAGTGTTGCCTCTCCTTGTTTCTGTATTCAGGTTTTGCCCTGCAGCATTTTGCATTGGGAATGTGTGAGTAAAGTGAGTTTATTTGAATCACACATGCACATGCTGCTGAGCTGCTGCTGCCTCGTTTAGGTAGTGCATTAGCATAAAGATAGAAATGAGATATGTGTACACCCTCAAGCGATAATTTCGGAAATTTCCAAACGCATTTGGTTGTTATTTGACCAACATTTGGCCTGCGGTATATAGGTCATGCGAAATTCGTTGATTTGCCATATGTTGCCTTTACCCTGCTTGGTTTTTTCTCTTATTTTTTTTGTTGGCTTTACTGGGTCGGTCGTTTCTGCTCTTGATATGCGTTAGTCGTTATCGCCGTCAACCGAAAATTAATTTTTTGACTCGCAACAGGGCAGGACAGACCAGGACATTTGGACACAAACGGCATAATTGATATGTGTAGGTATATGTGTGCGTGCGTGTGTGTGTGTGTGTGTGTGTGTGTGTGTGTGCTGGAGGTCTGTACTCCACCCTCAGCAGCTGCAACTGAATGTCACTAATTACATGCATGTCAATTTTTCGCTCATCATTGCATCGGCATTGCGTCGCCTGTCCAACAAAACCGAAACCAAAAGCCAAACATATTTGGACAGTTTGTGGGCAGCCATCGCCCAGCCACTCCAACTCCCACCAATCATCCGACTTCCAACTTTTGGCTCCATGTGTGTGCGTATATTTTTATTAAATTTTTCATTATTTGCTGACAGCTGTCGGTAAATGGAATTGTTTATTACCTGCTGCCTGTCTGCTGCTGTTCCTGCTCCCGCTTCTGGTTCCTGTTGCTCCCTGACGCATCATTGTCGGTGATTATCATAACGATTGCGCCCTGGTCCAGCCGGGCAAAATGTTGACAGTTTTGGGCAACAAAAGACAATTGCGGGAATGGGTCATTACTCGTTCAACTAAATGAAGTACCACAGGTGACCAAAGAGCCATTTAGGAGAGTGTGACTTGAGCATACCTTAGGGAAGCTGTGCATCAAATGTAGATCCCAGCACTCATACAGTTTATATTTGTTGTAAAACTAATATATTTAAGAGCCTAATAAGTTTAATTTTAAAGTTTGACGAAAACAAATTACTCATACGACACGTACACCGGATCAAACCAATCGACACTGGGCTGAATGGACAAATTTTTGGCATACAGAGTTGAAACTTGGTGAATTTCATATAAGAATAAAATGTGGGAGAAGTTTCGAACCTTACAAAAAGTGTTAAAAACAAAATGAAATGCAGTCTTCCAGGAACACTTAAACATAATTACATTTTGGACGAAACTGGGCGAAAGTTAGTTTTAAGTCCACAGTGCACAGGTGTGTTGAGTAGGTTTTCTCTGGCTAAGGATGTATCTCAAAACAAGTTAATGTAAACATGTCAGGAATTAAACACAATTACTTAACCTAAACTCACACGCGCAAATTAATTTCCGCATGCTGTCATGGGATTTTGATTTGTCTAGATGTTTGCACACACGACCAATTAATTGCAAATAAATTTGTCAAAACTTCTAAAGCTAGCATTGAATTTGGCTTAGTGTTCACACTCTCAAATTTATGTTTCCTACAACCCAAGTGGTTTGTTGACTTTGTATCGACTTATCTAAAATGTCTAAAGCTATGTTCAATCAGGCCAATAATTTACCCACATTTTTATAATAAAATTTTACTATTTGGCCATATTTGATCAATATTTTTTGCGTAATGATTCATAGTTATAGTTTTAAGTCCTGCCAATTCTACAATTATGGATATTTGTTGAAATTTGTTCATGCAAGAACAAACTGTGCAAATGCGATAACAGTTTGCGAGACATTTTCTACATTTTGTTTAGACAGCATGCAACTTTCTCGAAATTCATGGCTTTGCAAACTCGCAAAAGCGTTTGGTTGTAAAAAAAATATGATGATCACACACAAAACAAATTAATTTTGACACATTTTTGCCATTTTAGACAAATTAATTTGCTTGTGTGCACATATGTAGCTTTCTCCAAGGTTCTCCAAGAAGATTAGTATTGTTGCTCGGCAATTTACTGCCGGGGAAGGGATTGTCTGGTAACACTGATTGCGACTGACTTTCGAACGGAAAGCGTGCGGCTCTAATACATGTGAATTACCGAAAATTTACCCCTCAAATTTTATCTGCCAGATGACTTATTATTTTCTCTGAACAGTTTTTATACTCTGTACCGAAGGTACATAGAGTATATTAAGTTTGTGCAAAAGTATGTAACAGGGAGAAGGAATCATTTCCGACCCGATAAAGTATATATATTCTTGATCAGCATCAACAGCCGAGTCGATATAGCCATGTCCGTCTGTCTGTCTGTCTGACTGTCTGTTTGTCTGTCCGTCCGTCCGTATGAACGAAGAGATCTCAGAGATGGTAAGAGATAGAGGTTTGACATGTATGGGACATATATTTCTTATACTTCCAGGCAGATCAAGTTTATTTTCAATTTTTGCCACGCCCCATCGCGCCCCCGCAATTTGGAAAAAACGTCATATCTCCTACAGTTTTGATGATAGATGGTTCGTAATTTCTAAAGATATCTAGTACTCAAAATTATTTATCGATTTGCTGAAGGAATAATAAAGATCGGATGAACGATACTCAAGTTATGAGCAAAAAACGGTCAGTTAACACCCCCCACCCACCCCGCCCATAACCTAAGCATTGCGTTCAGCAGAAGCAATCTTAGTGAGAGAGAGAGAGAGAGACTTAGAGAGCGCACTGCGTTGTGTGTTAACTGGCCGTTTGACTCGAGACCAAATGCGAGCTGCGACATTAAGGGTGCAGAGTATGTTATAGTCGGGCTTGACCGACTTTCTTTCTTGTTTTTGTATATAAACTTTTAATAATATCGCTTAATAGTCTTCTACTAATCTAATATCAGCAGATAAATTGCTCTCACTTGCTGCAGAGCTTGGTGGGATGCTCAGCACTTGCATGGAAAGCTTTCTCAAATATGGAAGGCACGATATAATTTACGAAAATTCGAAAATTTTAGAAACATTTTCTAAAGGAAAAATCATTTTTATAAAAATGCGTGAATACTGCATGACCCTATATTCTCGATGTTTGACTTTAGTTCATTCACGAAACACTTTCTGTTTGCTCACTATCAAGCCGTGAATCGTCGTGATACACCTTGACAAGTTTAAATTCACGTCACGGGTGCACCTCTACAACCTATGTAAATATAAATATATTTTTCGCCTTTTAAATTATAGACCATATAATCTTGTAAAATCATTTCGTCATCATTTCAGCCTTTTAGCTTGACTGGTGTCCAATTCAGCGATAGTCACGCGATGAGTGATTATTTCGCAGCTTTGATATATATGCAAAGCATATTTGTGTATGTGACGGTGTGTGTGTCGCGGTATTTAAAAATTAGTAATAAATGCGCAACTTTTCATTGGTGGAGAAGTTGGCCCTAATTGATGTAATATATGAAAAAATTGTGCTGTGGCAGCATTATGATGGCGGCTTGTCAAAAATCATCTGGGAAAGTAAAGGGGCTGCCCTTGAATAGGATGGTAAATATAGTAATTATTGAGTTGAATTGACAATAGTTTGTGTTTTCTAGGAGACCATTGCAACGCGGCTTTGGCTTCGTTAAAGGACAGTTTGCGCTGCCGGCGTGATGAGCACATCAAGAGTGGAAGCGATGGTGGCGTACCCATCGCAACTCAAGAAGACAGCGATGTGGAGTGGGGGTCAGCTCCACATATGTCTTTATTGCCAGACTTGTCGGCGTTAATTCTCTTTTACAGAACCAATAGCTCCTTGTACGAGATGGCTGATGATGAGGAACTTTGGCCCAGCTCTAAGTGATTCATTTGTGGACGTCGGTGATTCTGTATGTCGAACAATGAGCTGCACAACTTAGCAATGGTCGGACTATGGGACTTTTTTGTCACCGCAAGTCATAGACCACATTTCCTAATCTATGCAGTTGCATTATAAGTAAATGATAACGAGATGCCATGGCCCAAACAGTCGATTCCATCCCTTCCCTAGTTGTGTACATAAAGAACCATTTGCCCATTAAAAATAAAGGTCACGATGGACCTAAGAACCATTTAATTATTTGCAAAAAAGGATTAACCAAACTCTATTGAACCCTAGGTGCCTTCACTACCGCTTATTGCAAATCACAGAAAGCTATTGTATCAACTATTGCATCATTGGAGGCCACCATAACTATTCGCTGTTAATTATTTTAAATGTTCCCGAAAGTTGAATTTGTAAACAAAACAACTAGAGATGAGCGCCTTTTTTCGCACTTGCTATCGGCGAAATAATGTGCAGAGATTTCGCACACATTTCACAAGTATCTCCGTACCAAGCTTTCAAATGTAAAGGTAGCCTCACTTTCTATGTACACAAATATATGAGGTGCGCTTTGCCATTTTACAACTTGACTTATAAACTGATTTTTTAAGCGTTTGTTTTTTGAAAATTAAATTAATTAAACAAACAAAAAACAGAAAATTTGCAACAGTGAATGAAATATTTATTTGGGGTGATACATCAATGCCTTCCAGTGACGTAAATAGGTCGGATTAAGGTTATCAACGCCCACATTGAGTTTCAAATTTGGAATTTCCGGGGACTAAGTCGTCGGTGAACAGATCAATATATCTAAAAAACTTGACTTCATTTTGTAAAAAAAATACATATATAAAAAAATATAGAGGAAAGCTAACTTTGGCTTCTTTCTTAGCTGAGTTATTTCCCAAGCTCAGCAATAGATGGCACCATTACTTTGACCATTTGCTTGCCAGTTTGTTATATGGCAGCTATACTATATATTTATCTGATTTTGATCAAACTCCCCAAAATTATGTGGAAATCGATAATATTCATAACTGGAAAGTATAAAGACGCTACCATTGAAAACAAGAAAATTTTTTCATACCCTTGTCGAGGGTATATTAAAATTGTCGAGATGTTTGTAACGCATAGAAGGAAGCATCTCCGACCTCATAAAGTATATATATTCTTGATCAGCCTGACGAGCTGAGTTGATATAGCCATGTCCGTCTGTCCGTCCGTCCGTCTGTCCGTCTGTTTCTATGCCATCTCCTCCGTCAGTTTTAAAGCTATCTTAACCAAATTTTGCAAAAAGTCTTTTGGTACAAATACGCTGCACATCTGTCGGAACCGGCCGGATCGGATGACTATAGCATATAGCTGCCATAGGAACGAACGGTCGAGAAGTAGTTTTTGTGAGAAAAACTTTTTTGTCTTCAAAGCAAACGTCCCAAATCCTCGTATTTATAAGTTTTCTATGTTTTTACACAATTCCACTAAGTTTTATGAAAATCGGCCAACTATATAGTACAGCTGCCATACAAAAGATATGACTGAAAAAAAGTCTTAGTATGAAAACCTTTTTTGTTTTCAATGCTATCGCTCCCAAACTTGTAACTGATCAATATTATATGCTACCACACAATTTTGCCAAGTATGATCCAAATCGGATGACTATGGACTACAGATGCCATTGGAACTATCGGTCGAAAAGTAGCTCTAGTGAGAAAAACTTTTTTCTTCTCAATAGTAGCGTCTTTATACCTTCCACTTGTGAATATTATCAGTTGCCACACAATCTTGGGGAGTTTGGTCAAAATCGGATGAATATATCGTATAGCTGCCCTATAACAAACTGGCAAACAAATGGTCAAAGTAGAGATCTTATTGCTGAGTTTGGGAAATAACTCAGCTAAGAATGCTCGACGAAAATCATTTAATTCCTTAATTTATATAAATTATACAAGCTACAAGGGTATATAAACTTCGGTCGAGCCAAAGTTAGCTTTCCTCAATTTTTTTAACTAGAACTACTTTTTCGACCGATCGTTCCTATGACAGTTATATGGTATAGTCATCCGATTTGGATCAAACTGGGCAGAATTGTGTGAAAGCTTATAATATTGATCAGTAATAAGTTTTTAAGCGATAGCATTGAAAACGAAAAAGTGCTTCCTACTTAGACTTATTTTCAGAACTATCTTTCAATGGCAGCTTTACCATATAGTTTTCTGATTTTAATAAAATTTGGTGAAATTACGCAAAGGCATAGAAAACTTATAAATACAAGTTGTAGGGACGTTTTCATTGAAAACAAAAAAGTTTTTCCCACTCAAACTAGTTTTTCGACCGATCGTTCCTATGGCAGCTATAAGATTTAGTCATCCGATTTTGACAAAATTTTGCAAATCTGTGTGAAAGCATATAATATTAATAATGGTTGAGTTTGAGGACGTTAACATAGAAAGCAAAAAATTTTTTCAAACTGAGAACCATTTTTCTACCGATGGTTCCTATGGCAGCTATAAGATATAGTCAATCGATCCGGTCGGTTCCGACATATTAGCAGCGTGCAGTAAAAATAAAATTCTGTGCAAAGTTTTAGCTTAAAAACTGAGAGACTAGTTTACGTAGAAACAGACAGACGAACGAAGCTCAATCGACTCAGCTCATCGCCCTGATCATGAATATATTATATATAGTTTATGGGATCGTGCTATGGGATTCTGTGCAAAATTATTATACCCTTTGCAAGGGTATAAAGATAACAAGGAATTACTCCAGTGTTCCCTTCTCTCAGGAGATTATAACAAAATTTATTTAAATAGATCGCGAATTATAAAAAAAAAAAATATAGTAACTTAGACCATATATATATCAACTTGTTTTTTGCTCTTGCTCTGCTCTATGAACCCGGAAATGCTAATGCAGTTAAACTCTTGGGGTAAGTCGTTTGATATTTGTTTTTTTATAATTTATTTAACATTTGACGAAAAGCATATTCATATTTTTTTACAAATATTTCAAAATTCACTTAAAAAGAAATGGATGATCGCCGCGACTTTTTTGTATGATAATTCTATAAAATTCGCGGTCCATCAACGAAATTTTTTTTTTTAATTTTTTGAGCACAAGTAACTATACTACGATACTATACAAATTGAACTTCATTGACAACATTCATTGAAAAATGTTATGTTTGCGGTCTGTATTTTGAGAATCGCTTGTAAAAACGGAATTTGGATACATATTCAAAATATTGCTATTTTGTGCGGCCAAAATGTGGCAATTCGCCCTTTTCATCCCGCCAGATCCTTATTGTGATTTGTGTGTGGGTGCGAGATTTTGATGAACCCTTTGATACCAAAATTTATTCGATGCATCAACCTGTCTTACGTGGCATTTAAAACATTTTTTAGACGGTAAAAGGCATAAAATTTTAAAATTTTGATATGAAGATAAAGATTTAAGAAGAAACCATGGATGACTGCAGTCACTTTTTGCATGATAATTCTTCACAATTCGCATTACATCGAAGGTTTTTTAAATTTTAGGGGCAAGTCGCTTAAAAATTTGTGATTTTTAATATTTTTGACATTCGAAGAATCGTGCATAATTGAAAAATAGTTTAAACTGAAACCATGGACGACCCCCAGCTATATTTTTGCATAAAAATTCTTCACAATTCCCGGTTCATCGAAGAACTTTTAGGGACGTTTTCTCATGTTTCTGTTTTTGCCGAAATCATGATCCACCTAGATTTT
Organism: Lordiphosa magnipectinata; assembly: GCA_037044535.1. Lineage (NCBI taxonomy): Eukaryota > Metazoa > Arthropoda > Insecta > Diptera > Drosophilidae > Lordiphosa > Lordiphosa magnipectinata. The sequence goes on from JBAMBO010004114.1 coordinate 296,400, forward strand.
GTAACTAGGTGGTTGTCTCATGTAGGTTGATTATCAATTTGGGCATCTGCGCCACGGTCACACCGGCAGTACTGTAAAGGCACTAATAGTAGGTTGGCAGCACCTCTGCACTCGCCTGTTTATTGTTATGTCTATTGGGCGCCAAAAAGACAAGGGCTTTCTTCCGGAAAAACTTGTTACTATGATGGAAGATTAAGCAATAGGTCTAAAGCTCAGTTCACACAAGCAAATAATTTGGAAAAATTTTTAGGAAAATTTAGCTATATAGGCCAAATTGGTTAACTTTCCGGCCATATTTGAGCAAATTATTTGCATATGAAACCATAGATTTAGTTTTAAATCCTGTAAAATCTTTAATCATGACTATTTCAATCAAAAGTTTGCCAATCTCTTTGCATGTGTGAACTTAGCTTAGGCAATGAACTAGAGGAGTTAGTATGCTCATCTGTCTCTTCAGCAATGTCTGCAGGTGTTTTGTATACAAAAGGCACATCCAATATTTTAAATTTTTGATTGACTTATTAACAATTCAGACTTATCTATTTTTAGCAGCAGCAACATAAAAATACATAGTTTGTATTAATATGTACATAGTTTTGAAAACAATGAGGATGAAGTTGATGGCTAAGAAATCCACCTAGATGGTTAGCCTTGAACATGAGCAAAGCAAATGCAGTAAATCCACCTAGATTTGCAAAAACAGCAACATGAGAAAACGGCCCTTAATTTGAGAGAAGGCTATAACCGATAACAATAAATACAATTTTGAAGACACAACAAATTTTTTTACTATTTAGACTTCATCTCCTCATTGTCTTCCAACATTGTATTGGAACTGTATACGAGCGACTTCACGCAGCCATACAAAAAATAGTCTAGTGGGGTCAAATCACATGATCTTGGCGGCCAATGGGCTGATCCTAAACGTGAGATTAATTGCTCACCAAATTCGACGCTATATTGGTCCATGGCCGTGTTTCATGAGGCACCGTCTTGTTGAAACCACATGTCAACCAAGTCGATTTCTTCCATTTTGTCGGTAAGTATCGCACGGTACTTTGCTCCATTGACTGTAACTTTGCAATTTTCATTATTTTTGAAAAAGTACGGTCCAAATGAGGCTGCTTCAAACAAAGCATTTTTCAGGGTGCATTGGCAGCTCTTTAAATGCCTCTAGCCTTTTTCACCACCTTGCATCTTGGTACATTGCGAGAGCAAATTGTTTTAGTTACACCCTTATCCTCTCGTGTACTGTGAGTAAATGCAGCACCCATCAGGCCAAATAGTGAAAACCTTGATCGATAATTTCAACTAATTTTTGCACTTGAACTCCTTTTGATCAAATGGTTACAAATTGCTGTTCCCACTTGCCCTCCCGCACCCTACCTTCCCACTCTCACACAATGAAGGCAAATCAAATAAGTTGCATGGCTGCGTCTTGCACCTAATTGCCAGTGCCAAAGTGGCAAGTTAAAAAAAAAAATAGAGGAAAAAAGCGAGCCAACTGGCAGCAGCTGCTGCTGCTGCTGCTCTTGCAACTGGCAACAGGAAGAGGAACAGCATCCTGGACTGGCAAACGGCAACGGCAACATGAGAACCAATTAAAGACATCGTTGGCTGCGTCCTCTCCACTCCGTTGGCAAACGTCAACGTCGAAAACTAATTAGCATAACAAGCAGCAACAAAGCTGAGGCTGAGGCTGATGCCGGAGCTGGAGCTGGGAGTGGCAGTGCGATCCCGACCGGGGCCAACCGCCAGGCCGATGTGTGGGCGCTTCCGTTACTGCAATTCTAGGTCCTTGGGTGCCAAATCAAAAGTTGCACCCACACAAACACACACACACACACACACACAGCTATAAACAAATACAATTACAAGTCAACTGGCCACGCCCCCCTCTGCCACTGCCTACGCCTTAGCTAACATTAATAAACTGTCGGCATAAATAAAATGCAACGAAAAAGGAGCCAGGCACGGGCGCCAAAGCGTTATGATTTATGCCTCGCTCCACTAAAAGGACACTCGCCGCCCTCGCCACCGTCACCGACCCCTCATCAATGCGGCTGCTCTCTTCCGGGCTGGGCACAATTTATATAGAAAATTATATAAAATTTTTGGCGCATGTTTCTGATGGCGACGAGACAGCAGCGAGACAAGCTCAAAGGGATTAAATTAAAATGTCCTTTGAGTTGTGTTTTAATTACTTCCTTTCTGGCTCAAGTCACTGACTGCCGACGCCGCCACTGCCAAGCGATTGTGGCCATGAAAATTGTTGTCCGTTGGCGTCAGCTGCAGTGTCATCATCGTCTTTGGCCGCTTAGAGCTCACAACCAGAACAACACTTCGCTTTGGCCAGCTCTCAAGTTTTTATGGGGCCAAAAGTTTGGCAAGCAGCTCCCGCCGGGATGCAGGGATGGCATCGCATGAGAGGATTTCATCAAACCAAGACTAAACCAGGGCTGCTCAGGCACAGTGCACGCATACGAGTACATACAAATACTCGGCATTAACTGGGAATTGTGTACTGCCCACTTAGCACTGTTTAGAGCTGAAGCATCGTGCTCGGTTCGCATAAACACGGTTCGCAGCCTAACAGAGGAATGCACGGAGTACCGGTCGGACCTACAAATGGTATTTGTCGACTTCACCTAATCTTTCGAAAGTGTGAGCAGGAAGGGCAATTCCGGAAATGCTTATTTCCCAGATCAAAGTGTAGCTGGGCATAGAAATGACAGCTCGACATTGCTTACAAAACGAGTTTCAAGATAATGGAATGAAAAAACTGGTTCCCCATACAAACTTTCACATGTTCTGTTAGGAGATTTAGCAAAATTCACCACCCAAACAGTTTTGACAAGCAAAATTAATTTTGGAAATGTAAACAACATCTTTGTTTTCACCAGGGCTGCAAACCTCCTCAAAATCGGCAGGGGTTCACTCCGGAGTTCGAACCCAACAAAAATGTTGGTTTCCTAGGTTCGGGTTCGAGCCGGGGTTCAGGAATAACTTTGTTCACAAAAAATGTACACAAATTGAAACAAACTTAAAGAGGCTTGATAATACATATCATGTTCGAGCTTGGATCATCAATCAATAGAGATAAAATGTACACTGCCTCTCAATTTTGAATGGTGTTAAACGATAGTCCGCATTGAGATTCTTATTGTCCCCATGGGAAATCATAGTGGTTAAAGACTAAACATTGAAGTCTGTGAATAATTTATGTTTGTTCCTAACTTATAAAACAAGACACAAAAACACCAGAAAGGAGAATGGTCGACTGTATAACTGTTTCAAGAACCTCTCGGTTTTAACATCAGCAGGCTTTGCCTATCTTCTGCAAGTCGGCAGATTCCATCTCATGCCAACACTGCTATGACTGTTTGGAAATTTCACACGCAGCACATGAGAAATAACTGACAATAAGAGACAGAAGACTTTGTGTATGTGTGTGCACCCATTTCGTCCCATCTGTATTAGTGGGGGAAATTATCTTCCCTCAGTTGACACCCTTAGTATAAGTAAATCATTAGTGTGTCTTCCAGCAATTTTTCATTATGACTAACTCGCTGGATGAAACAAATATATGAGCACAAAAAGTTCGCTAGACTGATACTTGTGTTGCAGGAACAAGTAAAACAACAAATTTGACATTGTTAAGCTTTTTACAATGATAGTTTTTCAAAAACTTTAAAGATTTTCATCAGAAGTTGAACATGGTAAAGAATCGTTAATTCTTTTATTTACCATTCTTAAGGCTTTTATTTACTAGTTCGTTTCGAATATTACACAATAAAGCAAAATATTTCTTTACAAACTGTTTTTATTCCAAGGCTTACAAATATTGGAAAATGGCAAACTTGATATTTATAACAGTTGGTAAAGAATGTACTAAACCATGTTTTTTGAACCGAACCCTTTTCAAATTTACAGCTCTAACCGAAGTCTGTCAAATCAACCAATACCAACTTGCCAGTCAACCTCAGCTGGCGCCAGCTATCTAAGGTGGTGCCCTCTATGTGACAATAAACGGGATAAGGGCTGCCAAGTTATACTTTATGACTGGCGAGGAAATATTTTTAAATTTCGCATATTATTTTTGAAGAATATAGGGCGGTGTCCATGGGTACGGAAACGGCCGCGAAATGAAAAACTCTATATAAAACAAGAAAGAGAGTCGGGCAAGCCCGCCTATAACATACTCTGTATCCTTAACGTCGCAGCTCGCATTTGCTCACGAGTTATACGCGCTCATCTCTAAGTTTCCCTCTCTCTCTCTCTCTCTCTCTCTCTCTCTCACTAAGATTGCCGTTCAATAGAATGCTGTGGTGATGGGTGGGGGGGGTGTAGGGTGTTTACTGGCCGTTTTTTGCTCATAACTTGAGTATCGTTTATTCGATCTTTATCATTTCTTCAGCAAATCGATAAATAATTTTGTTTACAAGGTATCTCTGGAAGGTACGAACGATCTATCTTCAAAACTGTAGGAGATATGACGTTTTTTCTAAATTGCGGGGGCGGGAGGGGGCGTGGCAAAAATTGAAAATAAACTTGATCTGCCTGCAAGTATAAGAAATATATGCCCCATACATGTCAAACCTCTATCTCTTACCATCTCTGAGATCTCTTCGTTCATACGGACGGACGGACAGACGGACAGACGGACAGACGGACAGACAGACAGACGGACATGGCTATATCGACTCGGCTGTTAATGCTGATCAAGAATAAATATACTTTATAGGGTCGGAAACGATTCCTTCTCCCTGTTACATACGTTTGCACAAACTTAATATACTCTATGTACCTTCGGTACAGAGTATAAAAACTGCTGAGGAATTTTTCCGTGTGGCCGTTTCATAATCGGTTTCTACCAATAGCGAAAAATGCTTGCGTTTGCCACTACGTTATGTTCAAAAAGACCATCGCATTTATGTGCTATTAACGCCTCTTTTTTGCCGTGACGTAAGCAAAATAGGCTTCGATTCTAATTTGTGCTTCCAAATTGGAAGGCCAAATTGAAAATGAGCGCATCTAAAAAAGATTCCTGCAGAAAGCGTCGCCTAATGGCACTTTCTAGGGCGGGCAAGCTGAATTTAATAAACGCCGTGAAAATGAACAGCAATTTGCGGGACTTGGCGGATAAGAAACACTCGGCAAACCCGCCAGAGAACACCGGAACATCATGTGACGTCTCCTGTCACCACAAACCACCGAGAAGCTTAAAATCTATTTGGCCAGCATTCAAACACTTTGCACTCCAGTCCCCTAAATCAGTTCGTTTTGATTCACCTCAACTATGCCTTCGATCACAGCTACCAGACCAAAAGGAAACAGCCGCCGGTGCTCAATGATCGAGACAGTAAAACGGCCACAAACCAATTGCCCGCTCCCAGTTCAGTGGACAGTGAACTGCTGGCCTCCTATCAAGCGGTAGTATAGCGGATAGTGCACCCACAATTGACCCCCTGAAAGTGACCGAGTAAAAGCGGATCGGGTAACGACGATGTGCCCTACATCAATGCCAATTATATCAAGGTAAGAAATGGGCGAACAAAACTTCAACTCTATAAATCACTTCCATTTCTTAACGTTTCGCTGCCAGGGCCCCGACTACGTGTCCAAGTGCTATGTGGCCACCCAGGGATCACTGCCCAATACCATTTTCGAGTTCAGTGGAGCTATAGTCGCTGCCAACACACACATGCTACAGTAGTACATCCAGAAGATCATCATGCTGACCTGACCAACTTTACGAAGGCAACTCGCCAGAAATGCGCAAACTACTTTCCAATCGAGATGAACGAAATCTTTGCCGTGGCAGCCAAGTGCGAGGTGTTAGTTGAGTGCCGCTGCTCAGGACTACATCGAACTGCATTTAATGCCATTGATTGTGCCATAAACAATTTTAAGGAAAATGTCGGAAGAGGCAATTTACTAACGTTCATTGCGCTAATACTGTAGATTGTCAAAAGTCATAATGATAAGAACAATTTATTTATTATTAATTTCATTTAATAATAAAACGAGAAGGCCAAGCTAACTTCGTCTGTGCCGAAGTTTATATACCCTTGCAAATGCAAATGTCACAGTTTAAGTACGCTTACATAAAAATCAAAAAATTTTGTAACTAAAACCTATTTTCCGACAGATAAACGTCTGAAAAAAGTTTTTCTCACTAAGACTCAATTTCCGACCGATCGGCCCTATGGCAGCCTTAAGATATAGTCATCCGATTTCGGACCAATTTTGCGAATCTATTTGAAAGCATATAAAATAAGTCATCAGCGAGTTTAAGGACGCTAACAAAACTAAACAAAAAAGTTTTTACCAAGACTCATGTTCGACCGATCGGTCCTATGGCAACCATAAGATATAGTCACCCGATGTCGATCAACTTTTTCAAATTAGTTTGAAAGCGTTTAATATTAATAATCACCGACCTTAAGAACGACTTACTTAAAAACAAAAAAGTTTTTTTTCACTAAGACCCATTTTCCGACCGATCGGTCCTATGGCAGCTATAAGATATAGTCATCCGATTTTGACCAAAATTTGCAAATCTGTTTGAAAATATATATTATTATTAATGACCGAGTTTAATCACGTTAACATTGAAAACAAAAAAGTTTTTCTCACTAAAACCCACTTTTCGACCGATGGTTCCTATGGCAGCTATAAGATATAGTGATCCGATCCGGTCGGTTCCGACATATTAGCAGCGTGCAGGAAAAAGAAGACTCTGTGCAAAATTTCAGCTCGATAGCTTTAAAACTGAGAGACTAGTTTGCGTAGAAACAGACGGACAGACAGACAGACAGACGGACAGACAGACAGACGGACGGACAAAGCTCAATCGACTCAGCTAGTCTCCCTGATCAAGAATATATAATATATAGTTTATGGGGTCGGAAATTTATATTTCTATGCGTGGCAAACTTCTGGGCAAAATTATAATACCCTTTACAAGGGTATAAAAAGTAGCCAAGAATCTTTTCGTCAGATTTTGGACTACCTAGAACGGTTTAAAAAATTGAACCAAAGTTGGACCGAAAAAATATCTTGTCGTCGATTTCTCAATTAGTTGACTCAACAAATAAAGAGCGTTTCACACCTACATGTGCTGTTCAAGCCTCACACATACAACAACTGGCCAACTTGCTTAAGTGTTGAGCAACTTTAATGGCTCACTGATCCAGCCAAAGTCGCGAAGTGGTTTAAAGTTTTCGGTGAATGCCAACCGGGCAGCCACAGCATGAGATACGTGAGGCAGACAGAAATTATAATACCCTTTACAAGGGTATAAAAAGTAGCCAAGAATCTTTTCGTCAGATTTTGGACTACCTAGAACGGTTTAAAAAATTGAACCAAAGTTGGACCGAAAAAATATCTTGTCGTCGATTTCTCAATTAGTTGACTCAACAAATAAAGAGCGTTTCACACCTACATGTGCTGTTCAAGCCTCACACATACAACAACTGGCCAACTTGCTTAAGTGTTGAGCAACTTTAATGGCTCACTGATCCAGCCAAAGTCGCGAAGTGGTTTAAAGTTTTCGGTGAATGCCAACCGGGCAGCCACAGCATGAGATACGTGAGGCAGACAGAAATTATAATACCCTTTACAAGGGTATAAAAAGTAGCCAAGAATCTTTTCGTCAGATTTTGGACTACCTAGAACGGTTTAAAAAATTGAACCAAAGTTGGACCGAAAAAATATCTTGTCGTCGATTTCTCAATTAGTTGACTCAACAAATAAAGAGCGTTTCACACCTACATGTGCTGTTCAAGCCTCACACATACAACAACTGGCCAACTTGCTTAAGTGTTGAGCAACTTTAATGGCTCACTGATCCAGCCAAAGTCGCGAAGTGGTTTAAAGTTTTCGGTGAATGCCAACCGGGCAGCCACAGCATGAGATACGTGAGGCAGACAGAAATTATAATACCCTTTACAAGGGTATAAAAAGTAGCCAAGAATCTTTTCGTCAGATTTTGGACTACCTAGAACGGTTTAAAAAATTGAACCAAAGTTGGACCGAAAAAATATCTTGTCGTCGATTTCTCAATTAGTTGACTCAACAAATAAAGAGCGTTTCACACCTACATGTGCTGTTCAAGCCTCACACATACAACAACTGGCCAACTTGCTTAAGTGTTGAGCAACTTTAATGGCTCACTGATCCAGCCAAAGTCGCGAAGTGGTTTAAAGTTTTCGGTGAATGCCAACCGGGCAGCCACAGCATGAGATACGTGAGGCAGACAGATGCAGATACGGAAACAGAAACAGATACAGAGATACACGCTCAGTCGGGCTCATTCATTCTCATCAAGCGTATTGGGGATTTGTCGCCTTTGTAACGCCCGTCAAGTGACATGTGCGTGACTCTGACTCCAGATACTCCCACAAACAAATGGCAAATTAATTGCTCGACAAGAACCAGACCCGGACACGGACACGGACCGGGACTCGCACTCGGACTCGGACTGCAGCAATCGATTATTTATTTATTTATTTATGCCGCGCCTTCAATTGGCTACAATTGGCGCTTATCTCCGGCCTTGTTTTGCATATCAGACAGACAGAGCGAGAGAGAGTGTGGGAAAGCCTTAGAAAGTCCAGGCCGGGGCACAGGCAGATTCGCTGTGCAGGCTTTGCATACATTTTAGGCTCTGCTCTCGGCATGGAATTTATTTGAGCAAATTTGCAAATTATTGCATTTCGTGCCGAGCCAGTGCCAGCGGCAGCCCTTGGACTCGGGGACATCTATTACGTCGGCCATTTACATTTCACAATTGCCTTGTTGGCATCTTTTTAATGGGGCGAGCCCCGCCCGGCTCAAGTCAATTTGCACGCTGGTTTTTTATGGCTTCTGAGTGGATTTTTTTCGGCGATTATGCTTGAAGGGAGAAGTTCAGGACTTGTGTGCTGACAGACAACGATTTTTGGTTTTCAAATATAATTTTTGTAATTTTAACAATCACCGATAAAAAAAACATGAATAATCTTCTCCTTGAATATACTCCTACTTTCCGTTGAAAAATTTTAACAACTCACCCGGCAAGGCAAATTCTCTGTGAAATATTTCAAAGATTAACTCATTCTCACATCCTTCGCATCGTTCTAAACAATTCAACAACCCCCCACAAGGCATCTGACAGGCTCAATGCATTGGAATGGCCCTTGGCCCAGTACCTGACGTGGACATGTCAAGCAAGCTGGTCGAATCGATTGGGGTTCTCCCCTGCCAACACTAACTGCCAATTAACTTGGCAAAAAAAAAAAAATAAACAAGCAAGACCGGCGAGGTATTAGATTGGGACAAATAACAACAGGAAAACAGGAAGGTGAACAAAAACCCTGAGCCTGATCCGGAGCACCGTTGCGTTTCGTTGCGTTGTGCCAGTGGAATCAATTAAAAATTCTATGATTTTACACTTGATTGCCTGCGTTTTGAGGGTCGTCAAGGTAACTGGCATATCTCTGGTGGGGGATTCCGACTGCCCGCCTGCCGGCTATCCGCTGCTGGTCATTGGCCACTGGACAACTGAAGAGCCGCTCAACTCTGGCATGACGAACATCATGTCATGTGCTCAAGGGCATAGCTCAAGGGCATTGGGCAGGGAATTTGGTAGATGAGTTAAGGGAAAGGCGCTTTGGCAGCCAAGTGGTCAATTAAGGCAAGGGTCCACCGTGTGCAAAATGGGGCGGAGGATTTTAAAATTGCGAAAATTAGGGAAATGTACTTGAAAATATTAATCAACTTTTTAAAAACTCATCAGCCATGTTTAAGTACTTCTGAGCTGCCTGACGTCAGGAATTATTTGCAATATTTTATAGTATTTTTCAGAGTTCTTTCAGTACAAATTGCAGGATTAGAAAAAACCAAACTTTATTTGATGGATTTTTAAACTAGGCTCCAGGCTCCTGAAATTTGAATATAAAGACAAAGTTTTGATTTGAACCTCCGATCGCCCATATTTCCCATTCGAATCAACATTTCTATTCTATAGTTTTTGCCACAATCTTTGTTGCCTTTGAAGAAGCACATTAGACAAATTAAAGAAATAAGAGTTGGCAGCATGTTTCAATATGCATTACAAATGCAAAAAAAAAGTTACGCTTTTTGGCAGCCACCAGAATAGACTCAGAAGCTATTAGCTTGCGACTTAAAACATGTATTTGGTTGTCTCTTGCAATTTTGATTATATATGTTAACACCACATGGGTTCTGGTTATGCACTTACTAAGGAGGAAAAAGACATAATATTGAACTATGGGGACATCAAACTGACCACCAAGCAAATAGCTGAACATTTTTTCTAGAAATCAATTTCTACAAGACATAAATATGAAAATAAATATGATAAATAGGGGAAAGTAAACTTCGATTCACAATGATTTATCAATCGCCGACAGCAGATGTCCAGCTTGAGATTATGCACAGCTATTTGACCCGTCTGTTTGATAAATTTATTAAACTCAAGACTAAAATAATAAAGCCTTCTGTACAGCCATGGTTCACAAATGAAATAAATAGACTCATTATCCAACGAAATCTTTCGTATAACAGGTGGAAGCGATATAAAACAAATGACTTACTAACGGAATACAGAAGGCTAAGAGGTAGGGTAAGAACTTCAATATATCATGCTAAGCGTGAGTATTATAATATAAAGCTTACGGGAGCCATATCATCTGGAAAATCTTGGAAAGAGCTTAAAAAGTGTGGAGTCTTTTCTAAAAAGTCTGAGCCAAGTATAAATATTGATGTAAATAGCCTAAATGATCAATTCGTTCAAACTCAAGTACCTGATGCACCATGCAATTCGTACCTCTGAGTGCTCTATCTATCTGTGATAATAGCTTTAGTTTTGTAAATGTTAGTCCTTGTGATGTTTTAAAAAGTATTCTTATGGTGAAATCCAGTGCAGCCGGTTTTGACAATATTAGTCCAAAGTTTGTTAAACTACTTCTTCCATTCTTATTATGACTTCATCTTTTCCCGAAATGTGGAAGCGAGCCAAAATCCTCCCAATTCCAAAAACCAATGGGCAATTCAGACCCATACCGATTCTTCCGTTTCTATCAAAAGTATTCGAGCATTTAATGGCAATTCAACTTCAGACATATATCAATTCAAATATGCTATTGTGTGACCAACAGTCTGGATTCCGGAAAAAGCGTAGCTGCACAACAGCCTTAATAAATATTGTTGAGGAGATTCGTGGACAGTTGGATGACAGTAAAGTTAAATTTTTAACACTTCTCGATCACAGTAAAGCTTTTGATACTGTCAATCACGATATTCTGTGTACCAAGCTGAGCAATATTTATAATTTCTCGGAAACTGCGATAAAACTGCTAAAATCATATCTAGCAAATCGATCCCAAGCAGTTGTCTCTGGCTCATCTATTTCCCAATTCAAGCTTCTAACACGTGGCGTTCCCCAAGGATCTGTGTTAGGACCTCTCTTGTTTTCTGTCTATATAAATGACTTGCCAAATGTACTGTCTAAATGTAATGTCCATATGTATGCTGACGATGTACAGATATATGTTACTCGCCCGTTGGTAGAAATTTATGAGTGTATTATTGATTGTAATGATGAGCTAAACAAAATAGATAAGTGGGCCAAGCAAAATGGACTAAGCTTAAATCCTACCAAATCGAAATGCATTGTGATTTACAAGAAGGCCCTTAGTACTGCTCAGCTGAGCCAACTCCAGATAAATGGAACTAAAATTGAATATGTTGATCATACTACTAATCTGGGCATAATTTTCAATAAAACGCTATCGTGGGGTAACCATATAATCTAAGGCAACGGGACAAACCTTTGGGCTACTAAGGCAACTTTCTATATCAAACGTTTTTGCCTGTTCACATCAGATTACTCATAGCAAAAACGTATCTAATTCCTTCTCTATTCTATGGTTTAGAAATTTTTGGCCACTGCAGTGTTGCTGATATGAGGAAACTCAATGTTGCCTTTAACTCGATTGCTCAATTCATATTCAACCGAAGAAGGTCTGATTCAATAACGCAATTGGCGAATACGATATTTGATCTAAGCCTTAAAAAGTGGATAGACCATAGAACTGTATTGTTTGTACATAAAATACTCACTTCGAAAGAGCCTCAGCCAAAGAACCTCAGCCAGAACAAACAACCTAATCTGTCCACGGACTATGCTGTCTTGCTCTGAACGACAATTTTTTAAGCCTGCAATTAAAACATGGAATAATTTACCTAATGACATAAAAACTAAACGAAACGAAACTCAATTTAATAGTAAATTAAAAGAATTTTAAAAAAACTAAATAGCTTCTCAGGAAGAAAAAAAAAAAAATAATAAATCAATAAATCAAATCTATGTATTAGTTATAATTTATGCATGTAGTATGTAAGAGAATATTGTTAGCTGTAAATAATAATATTTTTTTTTTTGTAATTTATCGTTGTGACTAGTGTGTTAAAAATAAGTATCATCTTGTAGCACTGGGTTAGTGCCGAATAAATAAATTAAATTAAATTAATGATTAAAACAACAATTTTCAGTGCGCTCAAAGCTTCGATTTTGCTAATAAAAGAAAAATTAAATGTACTCAAATTCTGTTAAAAAAGATTTTTATCCATCTAAGAATCATAAAATTTATTTTATTTTAATTTGAAAAATCTGGAAAAGTTTTAAATAATGCCAAAAACCACTGTGACCAATGACCACTGTGTTGTGCAACACTTATTTATTTCGATATCGATAACTTAGGTAAGCCCACGTGATTTCCTTCTTTTAGAACATTTCCATTTGTATTTTTTGGCTGACCAAAAAGAATAATTATAAATTAAAATATGGATCGATTGGCACTGCAAAAGGTGTGCCGGCTGTGCCGAGCCAGTTCCGACTCTGTCTTCCTGGTGAATATATTCGAGCAAACCGAGTGTAAGGAATGGAATGGCGAGCTGGAGCCCACTGTCCTTGAGATGATTCGATTGTTAGGTGCGAAATGTAAGATTGTGCCAGGGGATGAACTGCCTCAGAACATCTGTTTGTCCTGTAAGCTGGACCTCACCAGTGCATTTCGCTTCAAACGGATGTGCGAGGACAATCATCTATATTATTGCAAGCAGGTTGGGAAAATACAGCAAAGAGAGTTAGAAGCTAAACAACGGGACAAGCCAAGGTTCCCGACGTTTCACACCCAACTGGGTTACTCTGGTCATATGAAGAAGTAAGTTTCAAATGAGTTAAGAGGAATTTCAAACTAATTGTCTTATTCTACAGATTTGACTCCGGGGATAAGAAAATTGACAAAGGCTTTGCTGCAAAGAAACCCGTGACCGCACAAATGCAAGCTCCCCCTGCTTGTCCACAAGTTTTTAATCGCCACAGTGAACTCAATACTCATCAGTTTACGCACCAGGACCGACCCTACTACGATTGTTTGTTTTGCCGAAAGTCTTTTCTGCTTGAGGAATATTATCTGAGGCATTTGGACTTACATGCGAGACAGATGGCAATGAGGAAACCCAAAAGCATCCCACCAAAACCGAAGCCAAAAAAGGAAGTTGCACCGAAATGTAAATCAAAGGAACACTTTGAATTAAGGTGTTGCTTCATATGTGGCAAGCATTTTTTCAACAGAACTAGTTTAGATTCGCACATGGACAACAAGCAAGCAGACGTAAACTACAAGTGCGCATTTTGCAAAAAACCTATTGCTACCTATCATGGAATTCATAAACATATGAAGAAATATAAGAACGAGGCGGAAACTGAAAACATAGAAGATAATCAGACCCAATCGATGGACCTTGCAGGTACAGATATAGATGTGGATATCAAAATTGAACCAAACATGATTGAAGTAGAGATCAAGCAAGAGAAACCATAAATAGAGTTAAAAGAGAAAAAATTAAATTGTAGAGAATCTATAAATTCAATAGAATTGCAGATGACTCCGTTCTGTGTGTAAGAAACATATTTAAAATTTAATATATATATGAAATATTATCTTAAACATTAAGGGTATTTGATAGTTTTCGAGAAAATTGTAAGTTGGAAGTTTTAGAAACAAAATTTTCAAATTTCCACCACAGAACAAAACGATTACAAAAACACATATAAAAAGCGAGACTCTGATACACTTTATTATCTGATGCCTCAACTGAAAAGGCAAAATTTTTGAAAATGAATTTACTCTAAGAACCAGGAGCATTTCTCCCTCAATCCATAAAAATATATCTTATTAATCTAAAAATAAATTGTATTAACACATAACACACACAAACACACAAATCGTAAACTTCACAAAAAAAAAGTAAACAATTCATCACTTTCAAGATGTATACAACTTGTATTTTATATTTAAGACTACAACGGAGCTTGTGAATGCCCCTAATACTTGTTTTGTTTCAAGACTATTACTATATTCGATCACAAAGAGAGAATAAATAACGTGTGATAAGGAAGTTTTTTTTTTAAATTACAAATAATAAATTAAATAAAAAATGTAATTGCATGGTGGAGTCTTTATTATAGGCTGATCGAACTATTTCTGACATATTCTTTTTAAAAATAATTCCATTCAAATATTGACTATGACTACGCCGTTAATGGTCCATTCTGATGATCCAATTTTGGATCACTCTTTCCAGCATTGCTACAGACACACAGGAACATTTCTGGCTAAATGGATAAGTCGAGTAACAAAATTGTGGCATTTGGGCTGATGAGCAACCCGAAGAGACTGTCAAACTTTCGTTACATAGACAAAAATGCATTGTTTGGTGTGCTTTCTTTAAAAGTGAGACCGGACAGAGCCTAACTGTTAATGGCGAGCGCTACCGCACCATGATAAATCACTTTTTGTTACCTGAAATTGAAGCAATTGATGTCGACGACATTTGGTTTCAGCAGCAATGGCTTTATTGTGAAATCATTTCGGTGAGCAGCTTATTTCGTGCTCCGGACCTGTCAGCTGGCCGACTTGATCATGTGATATCACACCACTGGACTTTTTCCTATGGGTTCACGTGAAGTCAAAAGTCTTCGTCGATAAGCCAGCTACGATTCATGACTTGGAAGCCAAATGCGGTCAGCCCGGTTCGTAAACATTCGGAATTGATGATACGTTAAACTAATATTTTTGTGTAATCTTTTTCACATTACGATTTCGTAAGCTTAGGAAGCGCGTTCTGTTTAGACCTCTTTTACACTACGGCTGACAGCACATTATGCGAACCGCTCCACAGTGGGCGAAATGACCAATTTTGCGAAACGAAATTAATATCTTCCAAAGTAAATGAGATAATCGCCATCTGTTTTTTTTTTCTTAAAGGTAGGAATAAAATCTATATAAAAAATTTAAAAAAAGTTTTTAAAACAATTATTTTTTTTTTTTTTTAATTTCAAAAATATTGCTTATTTGTTTAAAGTTGGAATAAAAGAAATAAAAAAATGTTAAATAACATTTTTTTTTTAATTTTTAAGCTTATGGTTAATTTGTTTTAAATTTTTTTCGGTAGGTAAACTTACATTTTAAGCCAAATCTCGAGTCAGAAACGTGAGATGGAGTCAAGCAAGGTATGAATCGAAAGGTTATTGAATTTTCAATAATCGCGCAAAACATTGTTTTCAAATCTGTAAAGTAGTTTGAATTCAAAGAGCAAAAATATTTGGAACGCCCGAAATTTCTTTTTTAAACATCTTTTCCTTGCTTCGTTTATTAGTCCTTTACCAATAGCCTTAATATATCATTGAGCGTCCAGAAAATACTAGCATTGCAGACGAAATTATTGAAAAAGCGAAGGTAATGAAAGGTCATCGCTTTTAGTTATGCAAAAGATATGTCTGAAGCCTTTGGCTTGCCGCCCCAATCTTATTATCTTTAAAATAAAACAAAGTCGGGTAAGTCACACCAATCGGCTGGACCGATTTTATTGATCTCTGATTTGTTGGATTCGCTTCCGCCCCGAATAGCAGAATACCCATTAAAATATAATTAAATGGTACAAAAGATCGCGAAACTTACAAATTTTGAATATCAGTTGATATTATTAAGAAGATTTGATGGCAGTTGTAAACGGTTAAAAAGGATGTGAGATCAATCGATCCAAAAAAATTGCGAAAATTTGCAAAATTACAAAATTTAATAATGAGTTTAGATTATCGTGGGTAAATACAACGGTCCAAAAATCTCCAAGCTGTGAAAAATTTTTTAATGAGTCATGGCAATCGAAGACGGGTAAAAAGAAGGTGTAGGCCAATCGGTTTAAAAACAAGTGAGAAAGTCGGTCAAGCCCGACTATAACATACGCTGTACCAGTTTATTTGCCCCGACTATAATATTATAATACATCCAAGGAGTCTCGCGTTTATTGTGCAATATTTTTATTATATGCTCATCTCTAAGGTTCTCTCTCTCTCTCTCTCTCTCACTATGATTGCCTTTGTTGAATGGAAAGCTGTGGTGATGGGTGGGGGGGTGCGGGGTGTTAGCTGGCCGTTTTTTGCTCATAACTTGTGTATCGATTATCCGATCTTTATCATTCCTTCAGCAAATCGATAAATAATATTGATTACTAGAAGGAACGAACAATCTATCATCAAAACTGCGGGAGATATGACTTTTTTCCAAATTCCGGGGGCGGGAGGGGCTTGGTAAAAATCAAAAATAAACTTGATCTGCCTGCAAGTATAAGAAATATATGTCCCATACATGTCAAACCTCTATCTATTGCCATCTCTGAGATCTCTTCATTCATCCGGACGGATAGACAGACGGACATGGCTAAATCGACTCGGCTGTTGATGCTGATCAAGAATATTTACATTTATTTTTGGCTGTTGCACAGTGTTATTCATTATAAAGAGGTTTTTCACGCTAAACTCAAAACTCTAGTCTCTAGAATTCACAAAGATAAGTAAGGGCCGAACAAGTAAATGTGAGGAATATTTGCGATATGGACCTCTTTCCATTCACTTGTATGGAAGAGTCTTTGGTTGCGGCTGCGTTCATTAAAGTTTCACCAGTTTTTGTATCGATCAAACCTCTTGAGCCCCATCGTTGTTTTTTGTACCAACATTTGACAACACATTTTGCGAGTAACTGAAATGCAAACTTACCAGCTAATTACATGCGATTTCTAACAGGGGGAAGTACTTCCACAGCAATTCACTTGAACGGACAAGCCGACAGGATCCAAAATAAAAAAAATAAAATAAAGCACCAGACTAACACCAAACACGTAGCCCGCTGGCTAAAAAGGATGCCGAACGGCAAAGAAACAACAGAGAATGTCAAACATTATTTGAATACAAAATGCCCTTGAAAAGGGTTGCTGGCTTTAGGTGGAGCCGGGGAGTGACAAAAGTGACAAATTAGTCGATGTCGGCGACACTAAAAGGCGTTATGATTGAGATGGGGATGGGGCTGGGGTGGGCGCTAGGGGTTTGCTCGGTTTATCGCAGAAATGTTATTTAGAAAAACTTTCCAGTTTGGGGTCAGCAGCTCTGGCAATTAAAATTCAAAGAGCAAAATGCTTTTGCTTCTACCGCATCTTGCCATACAAATCCCACACGTAGCAGTGTCGCTCCTCCCGGCGTACATACATAATTACATGCTAAATGGTGAGCCACAAATAACCAGGCATTAGAAGGGTGGATTGTGGATGATACCGATCCGTAGCACATTGTGTATGCTTTTTGTTCATTTGCATGCACTGTCGATGCTTTTCGTCCTCCCTAAGACAAATTAACGCCTCCGCAAAAAGATTCACTGGAATATGCATCGTTTACTGTTGCCCCCGTTTATCTCTTTGAAAGTATATTTCAAGCAGGGAATCAAACCGAATCATATTTCGGTTTCAGTTCCGCTTCTGGTACGTACCGAAACTTATGTTTCGGCAAAAGGTTCAGTTTTGGCTCTATCATTATTTCGGTATTCGGTTCCGAATCGGTACCTGGATTTTTATTTCGGTATACCGGTACGTACCGGTATGTACTTTTAGATAGTTTTCTCTCTTTCTCTGTTTTAGGTTAATTAATTATATTATCTTATTTTTTCCTTTGCTCCTACATAACTATAGGTTTTGGTTTTTCTCTCTCTCCCTCTTCTCGATCTCTATATTATTAAAGTTTTTGTTAGCTCTAATAACGTCTCTGACTACAATTGGCTGTGAATAGGGGCATAGCTGACCGGACGGGCAAATAAAATTCCCCCGCCGTGTCGGAGTTGTTATTAGTTTATTTTGTAATTTTATTAGATTTTCTTTGATAGGCTTCATTAGCTCATACAAATTTTTTGTAACGTATATACATTTTTGTTGACAGAACTTTTTTTTGTCAACACTAAATGAATAAATAATCAGTGTGACCGAACATTATTCAAATGAAACCAAAGCTCGAAAGCAAAACATAGCAAAAGAAAGTGTGAAAACTTTTTCTAGTTTTCTCAAATAATATTTTTTTGACTGAATAAGTGGTTGTAGCATCTACGCAATTTTACAAATATGAATTCAATGTATTTTGTCTTTGTTAATGGTGAATTAAAGTCATTTATGTAATTTGGTCTTAAGAGGAAGAGGCAGAATGAAATTTTTTGAAGAATTTTTGACGTACAACATTCTAGGAGAACCTTGCAGATATAAAATACCAAACATCTTTGATTAAGTCAAGCACCAGCTCTACAAACTGGAGCACTTTTGAGTATATCCATTGTAGACCACTGATCTTCTTACCTTCAAACAGACCCCCGTATGATTTCTAAAATGCATTAAATAAATAATTATTTAATTACTAAAACCTGAAATGCAATAAATTGCAACGTTCTAAATGTTGAAGTGGAGGCAGAATTCAAATAAACATCAAGCGCGCCACGTAATTTTATTCAAACAAAACGGTCACACTTGCAAACAAAACGAAAGTACCACTGAGCTGAACCAGTTCTAATTTCTTAGCGATTGGCATGCGTTAGCAATTTATTGAGCTGACAACCCTAAAGCGTGCGCGGAAAACTTTAACTGCGTTTGGTGGGCAGAGGGCCTGAGATGAGCCCGTCAAATGGGAAACACGTTGGTTAGAGCGAGATGGACATTGTCTGACATACAAAAATGACAGCCAACAACAGCCAACTAATTGTTTCGACTGCAACAGAAGTACATACATACATGCATATATATGTATGTATGCACATACATACATGCATATATATGTATGTATGCACATACATACATGCATATATATGTATGCAGCCCATGGCTTTCTCGCTAAGGTTAGGTTAGGTTAAGGCTGAGGCCACATGGATTTAGATAGTTGGTAACGACTGTACCCAATTCCCAGCTGAGCTGGCACAGCACTAGCGCCTGGCCAGAAGCCGAAGGCGTATATAAGGTATATAATTAAAAACACAGTTCCACAATTTTAAGTCTAACTTCGATTTTATTCGTTATTTATGGGTGCGCCTAGGGTTCGTCTTCATCCGCTTAGCTCCAAATTTCTATCATGCAATTCTTTAAATTCTGATAATTCACATCTAGTGAGGGATCCTCGTTCATCGCAGTGGTCAAGTGTGTCATCATAAATTGCGGGAGATTCTGATGCAAAAAGTAGTTTAGATGCACCCACTTCATTTCTTCAGTCACAATTCCAGCATCGATGTAACATTGCTCCAGCATTTCAAACCACGTGTCCAGGGGCTGGAAAATTGGGGGAGCCTGAACGATGGCCATCAGACCTTGTGCATAGGTAGCGCCGGCCAGTGTAGGATCTGCATTGATAACCATGATGCTTTACTTTGTATAATCTGAATCGAAATGAGCTCGTCTGGCTTCAGTAATGAAATGACAGTCCGAATGGAATGACTAGGCAAACTTAGATCTGGAGCTGTGGCAGTGTAAAAGTTTATCGATACAACATTTATACTAAAGTGAGTTTGCTATCGATATCGTTATCGACGCACGAATGGTTTACATGAGCACAAAGTTAATATCGGATTTACACTGCGGTCGTACGACTTTTTCTGGGGCTACGACCTTTTAGGTATTTACATTGAGCGAACAATCGGAAATAGTCGCAAACGTCAATCAGCTGTTTTTTGTTTACTTTAAATAAAATTAGAATTTCGGCATTAAATTTGGAACATTTGTCTTTAAAATGGAAAATAACATAACATAACATTATGGAAATAATTGAAAACTTGGCTAGTGAGGATGAAATGCTTTTGGAAAATTTCCTTAATAGCCATTTAAAGGGAATGGGAACAATATCAAACGCCATCTTATCAGAATTCCACAGCACTGTTGAGGAGGACATCAATCTATGCAATTCAGAGCACATCACCAGCGATTCCGCAATCCTTTGGCTATGATCCTATGATCAATCGCAACAAAGACGTGCGTAGAGACATACCCATCATCGGGTATCCATGGGATACATGGACCGACGCCTCTTCGGACGAGATGATTTAATTTCAACGGGGCGGCAAAATGGTGGACATTAAAATCGTAACAGGAGCTGGCCATCATGTTTATGCCTATAAGCCGGAGGTGTTAAGTCGCTATGTGAAGGAGACCTGTTGACGCCTCTGCATCTCATCCGTGAGACCACCGAGTCGGATGAGAAGCATGAGCCGGTATTGCCCACAGACAAATCCGTAGAGATTAAGCCGAAGGCGGTGGCAACGGCCACGGTCACGGCTACGACGAGTACCCAGGGCGGCGAACCGAAATTTGGCACTGCATTACATTAGCCACCAGCTATGTGACTACCAATAAGCATATTATTTATTAATCAGAGCCAAGTCTAAGAGCTTTGTGGATGCATGTAACAACAATTATTCCCATTTGAATGAATCATTAGCTAATCTATTGTATTTTTAATTTGAAGTATAGTTTTGGGTGTTTTTAGGAGGCTGACGATTTTCGAATGCGCGCGGTTGCAGATTCCGATAGCTATCGATAAATATTGCACAAGGCTGCCATATTTTTGGGGTAAATACGATCTGGTAGCACTGATTTTTTTCGGTCGTAGAGTCTATGATGATGCAATTTATGGAATTGGCAGTAATGACTGCAGCAACCTTTGATATTGTGTACTTAAAGACCTAGAATAGGCTAAGAGTTAATTCTAGAAATAGAGCCAAATCACTTTCTTACCATTATTTTGAGCCGTAATCACAAATTATTGCGAATGAAAGTGGTGCTAGTGACCGCAAATGTTAAGGGCCGGTAATTTCGAAAACAATATGTATGGATGATACTCCAAAATTAATATTTTTGTGTAATCTAATTTTTAAATAAATATTCGTAAGCTTAGGAAACGCTCTATTACACTACGGCTGACAGTTTATCAAGCGATTCACTCAGGAAAATTTAAGAACAGACGCTGAAGCTTTGGTGGTAGTGATGCACTTATTTCCCTTGCTTCGATTTTTAGGCCTTAAGCAATGGCCTCTTAATATAATATATTTCAGAGCTCACAAAATAGGAGCTTTGTAGACTACTTTATTGGAAAAGCGAAAAAATTTAACAGTCGGCGCTCTTAGCTATGCAAAAGACATGTCAGAAGCCCTTGGCATCCATGGAACCACCAAGGGGAAGAATAAAAATCATATTTTTATCGGTGGCAATAAGAACGTTATATTATTTAACGAAGACAAACTAATGCGAAAACTTTTCGAGTCGATGAACAAAATCATTTGAGAATTTTAAGATAGGTTTCAGCAGTTGATGGATATGACAAGCAGGTTTGCTTACCTATTCCTGTTATTTTTCTGGACTCGTTCGAATTGGGTGATGAGGTAATCGTGGAGAAAATCTATGGACTTTGCCGCCCCTATCTTAATAAAACAAAGTCGGGTTAGTTAAACCATTTATAACTCAAAACGGCTGGTCCAATTTTAATGATTTCTGATTTGTTAGAATTGTCTCCTCCCCGAATAGCAGAATACCCTTTAAAATTTATTTAAATGGTCTCATAGACAGCGAAATTTGCACATTTTTCACACGAGTTTATATATCTAAGAAGATTTGATCACAATTGTAGAAGGGTAAAGAGGATGTGAAGGTCAATCGTTACAAAATATCACGATTGAAAAACTTTGTTATGAGTCTAGATCAGTGGTGTCCAATATGCCATGGGGTAGGAACTCATAATTCTGCTGGCGTTGCAGCCGACACACGTATAGAGAGAGAGAATATGTGTACGCTCGGCGGCTTGCTCTCTTACGATGCGCGAGTTCGGCTTTTTGTTCTCTCTCGAGACATATTTTCGTCTGTTCGTTGCTCATGTTGATATGTCAAACGTTTACTTTGTGTTTCGCTGCTGTGAGTTTGGACGCCGCTGGTCTAGATCATCGTGAAGATTTAATAGTTTGGCAATTTAAGAAAATCTCGAAATTTTCTAGAATTTATATAAAGTTTAGATTACGCTAGGCAACAAGGTCCAGTATATTGAAGGGTTTAAGCTCATTAAAGCTGCCAAAATGCCTATTTTGACCCTTTTCAAACGCGTTTTGTGGGGAACCTATACTTTTGTTTAAGATAAACTCCAAAGAATAGTACGATATTTTTAAGCGAAGATATACCATTGTGAATACATAGTCTCGATAATAACAAAATTACTAAAATGTCTACTGCACAAAAGTAAGCCTTGCAGAAACAGGACAACCGGCTAGTAATTTGTATAGAATTTCAATGAAAATTTTCAACAAAACCCATTGCATACATTGGGGCAGCAACAATATATTGGGATTTTGTGAACTCGGATACAATTACTAAAAATAATATATCTTCATTGAAAAAAATCGTAGAGTTGTTTGGGATAGTTTATTTCAAAGTTAAGGAGTAGTTCTTTCCCATAATATCAAAGAAAGTCTAAACAAAAAGAAGTTCTTCACAAAACGCGTATAAAAAGAGTAAAATAAGGCATTTTTTGTATCTTTAAGCTCAAATTACTAAAAATCTCGACGTGATGAACCATTTCTGAAAACAAATCATCTAGAATCAACACCGACCCTTCAATATATTGAAAAAAGTTTAATTTTGTTGCCTTGTGTTTTTATGAGACGGGTAAACAGACGAATGATAAAGATCAAAAGTTCTATAAAATTGGCGAATATTACTAAATTTTTGTATGAGAACATACACAAGTCGCATTCTCCGTCTCCAACGTATCAAAAATACATAAGATTGGGTCGGCAAATTCGGCTTTCGCCCTGGGTGGCAGAACATCACGCTACGCCACTGTTAGAACCTTTCGTATTGTGCGTCATCTTGCTAAGCGCTGAAGCAGCATTGGATTATGTTTGCAAAAAACGACCATAACATAATATGCATACACATAGACAACAAAATTGGCTGCAGGGCGCGTGTACAAACGTCAAAGCTAAACGAAACGTATTGCCCCCTGCTAAATTGCACACGCAAAATGTAGAATGCAGAAAGCTACACGTAACTTGTAGGATTTAAAAGTTTAAGCGCCGAGTGTAGAAAAGCTAAATGCTGCGTGGGCAAATGCAAAATCTACACAACATAAGAAAATAAGCTTTTTTCCTAATAACTTCTACATTTTCATGTTGCAATCTGAATACCACACGAAAGTGTAGGTCTTCTACTCGCGGCGTATTGATATTGAAATGTTACATGAGCGTGCGTAAATTCTAAACGAAAAATGTAGCTCTAAATCGGTACTGAATTTACAGTACATTTTTCGTTTAGAAAACTGATCTCCACACGCGACGTGTAGGTTTTCTACACCAACGTTTAGAATTACAAATGCTAAATGCTACATGTTGGAAATCTACACGAAACGTGTACAAATTTCAGTCCCGTATATAAATGATCAGAGCATTGAATTCGAACTTAAGAATTACAAGCAAGCAAAAATTGGTGAATGTTTTCAATACAAGTACATCTTACTCAATACAAGTAACACATTAGATGCCTTGCCTCAGAGGCGCTGCGTAGCTCAGCCGTCTAAGGCGTCGTTCCAACCGTGTTTTTCAGTCTGCGTTTAGAAATGAGAAAACTAAACGCGGCGCGCAGAAAAGCTACACGCCACGTGTTGCAATGAGAAAGCTAAACGCGGCGTTTAGATATTTTTTTCTCAGTATATGTATGCTTAAGGCTTGTACTGAGATGAGCTAAAAATTTAGTTCGGCACGATACTTCATATAAATAAAAAAACAATTTTGAACAGTTTGAAATCTGATTGCTTTTGAAAGGTAGTCCTATTTATATGAAATACAGTACGGAACTTAATTTTTATCTGAGTATAGGCCTTTACCTGCCTAAACTTACCTTGTACATATAAAGCAAATTCGTGCTCCATTTTGAAAGTGTCCTCCATTGCATTCACTTTAAACCATAGCTGTTAAATTTGGATTACAATTAGTAAACAATTAGATTATATAATTATATAATTATATAAAATTGTAATGATTATATAATCCTATAGTTCAAAATATTTGATTACAAATTGATTACAATTAGAAATAATCAAAAATAATCGGGATCATTGACGATTATCAAAAAATAATCAAAAATAATCTAAAAAATAATTCGACTACTTTAAAAGATTATTTTTGATTATTTTCAGAAAAATACATAGCCAGATTTGTGGCCCCCAATGCTATTAATTTTTTAAGTATGCAGTTTTAAAGTACATCAACAGAAATACATTTAGCGATTTTTTTTATACTTCTAGTACCAACCCTGCATTTTTAACAGCGATTTTTATCATTTCGATCACAAGTCTTTTTCGGGAAATCTATCCATTAAAAAATTACACATTTTTTTTGTCAGCCAAGCTCTTTACATATCATTATGTTATGCATAACAAATAAAATATTTTTGATTTTTCTGTTTGGCCATTAAGTTGGCTACCTAACTGGGCTTTTACCAGACACTTCGTTTCGATAAAGTATGGCATGGATGGATAATGGATTTTGTGAAAAATGCTCAGAGAAAATTGTTCTTTTAGTTTCGAGTTAATCTAATAAAAATTTTTTATCAAATGCTCAATAAAAAATACGAAAAGAAGATGTTTTAACTGAAAACTGAGATGAAAGATTGAGCTTTGTCCGTCCGTCTGTCTGTTTCTACGCAAACTAGTCCCTCAGTTTTTAAACTAACAAGCTGAACAGAGTCTTCTTTTGACTGCACGCTGCTAATATGTCGGAACCGCCAGAATCAGATGTTTACTTCCTGTTTCTGCCATAGCACTGATCGGTCGGAAAATGGGCTTTATGGGTTTAACTCGCGCATTTTGGTAGAAATAGCTAACCGTTGGAGCGAGCTTTTCAAGAGTAATAAAAGTTCGGCACAAACGAAGTTTTCTTTGCTTTCTCGTTTCGTTTGTCAAGTGCAGAGCCAACTGTCTTAGAACTATTATTAGTCGTTAGCCATCGCTCGTCAAATTAACATCAAATTTAATAATTGAAAACGATTTCGGTATATTGGAACAGTCGCGTAATTACAAAAAGTTGTGTTCGTAAAGTTGCCTTATGTAAAGTGCGTGCGTGCATATAGCGCGTTTGAGTTTTTGGTTGCCAAGCCGTGGTCATCAAACGCTTACGGCTGTTGTTAAATTACGAATCTCGTTCCTTGCTTTGTCGGTTATTTTGAGATTGGCATAACTCACAAGTGCAACTGGTAAACGGGAGCTAATGTCGTAGTTTAAGCCATCGAGTAATACCTGAGCTTTCTCACCGACACAACTTTTAAAGTTCTGAAAGAATTAAAGAAATTGTATCTTGGAATGAGAATTGGACATGTAAAAAACGAAAAAGGAGCCTCAACCAGAAGACTTAAATAAAAAGTGTTAAAAATTTCGCGGAATTTTGTAGGTAGGCTTTTATTTTAAAAATCTGAAAAATTATTCTGGGGAAGAGTATTAATGCCAGCTCTGACCAAAAAAAAAAGTGGAATTTTTCAATGGATAGATGGCCCGGAAAAGACTTGTGATTGAAATGATAAAAATCGCTGTTAAAAATGCAGGGTTGGTACTAGAAGTATAAAAAAAAATCGCTAAATGTCTTTCTGTTGATGTACTTTAAAACTTCATACTTAAAAAATTAATAGCATTGGGGGCCACAAATCTGGCTATGTACTTTTTTGAAAATAATCAAAAATAATCTTTAAAAGCAGTCGAATTATTTTTTGGATTATTTTTGATTATTTTTGGTAGTCGTCAATAATCCCGATTATTTTTGATTTCTGATTGTAATCAATTAGTAATCGTGTGAAACTGAAAATAGTCGTAATTCAAATCATTATTTTGCCTTTAAAAAAAAAATAGTCAAATATCTTATCATTACGATTAGTAATCAATATTTAACAGCTATGCTTTAAACTAACTATTGTTTACTTAGCACTAAATATGACATGTCAAGCATCGCCAGCTGCAACATTCGCCATGCCTCGTTTCACATAAGGGCAAGACTTTTCGAACTAGCATTCGTTGACATTGCAAATTTTGTGGTTTCAATTTTAAGTTAGTAATTTTGCGTTTCAATTTAATATTCTAAGTATTAAATTAATACCCAAAATATCAATTTGATACTCTCTAGGCTTATATTGATACTAAAAAAATGATACTAGTTTCAGTTTCAATTTGAGACAATGCGTATCAAATTGAAATTGATACAAATTTTTTTGGGTGCACCAGTGCTAAGAAGTTTCACTAGCTACAGGTATTTGTGGTGTGTGTTTTGTTTTTAGAAAAGTTATGAACAAAAATCATAGGATAGGATCACCTGGAGCCTGCTTAAAGTACTATGTTTGAAATTCTATATAATAATAGCATGAAAGAGTATTCTAAACTAAAACAATCACATTGTAGCAAATATTTTAAACCAATGACACAATTTGGTATACTTTTGATCCGCACGCACTACCCTTGACTTTCTCAATATAAAAACTATTAAATATATAAAACATTCATTTTAATCATTTTTCTTTATATAGAAATCAGCTTAAAGCTTCGAACTGCAGAATACTTGATGTGTAAAAAAGTGTTGGGGAAAATGTCAATTAAATTAAAATTCCCAACTGGTTTTCGTACATACAAAAATGTAGGTCATTCAGTGTGATTTTAATTCGTTCCTGTGAAATTTCTAATCATACTTAGTTATAACAAGCTTTTCCCGTAATGGGCAAGAGGGGGTTATTTTCACTCAATAATTGTGACTCTTCCAGCATTTTACATAATTAGCTAAAAAATTCATAGAATTCCCGCCAACGCCCTCCCATCCCTTTGACACAGTTCCAATTGTGCTTCCACTTGGCTGGGGTACTTGGCAGGGCAAATCAAATACGGGCTACATTTGAATGTATTGTATTTGGACGACTACCCTCCAGAAAGGGTACGTACAATGCAGCGAGCCAAAAATAATGAACTCCAAATGAAGTAAAACAAAAAGAAAATACAGTTTTAATTATTCATATTTCATTAGTGAGCGGAGAACGCGTCTCCGCCCCCGGACATATAAAATTTATAAAAATCAAAGTAAGACCTGGGAAATGTCTGGCCAAATGGCACAAAGGGGGCGTCGCGTCAGGGTACACATCATCATTTGTCTTGGCACTTGGCGCGGGAGGCGGAGGAGCAGCAGCAGCAGCAGCAGCAGCATTTAGGCCAAGTCGGCGCATTGATGAATGAAGTGCGTAACAGTTGAAAGGCCAAAAGGCAAGCGCGGACATTAAAAATGCACACGCAATCAGAAATTGTTTCACGAAGGCTCATAAGGCAGCTCCAGGTGATGGATCAGCCGCTTCTGATAAGACAGCCACTGCGATGGAGCGGGGGCAGGGGTAATGAGTGAGCCCGTCAACTTTTAAGCCCTTTGAGTTGGGGCCGGCGTCTTTGGGCTTTCAGCGTCCGTCCCGGGCAATTACCTGTCTTCCACCCACGCACAGCACTTTTTATCGGTTTCGTTTACTGGGTCAACCCTTTGCCTGGCCCTCATCCGCCGGTTCCGGTGATTTATTATGGCAGCCAAGCGCTTCCAGTTGTCTGCCTTCCCTTTGGGCAACTGCTTGAGGAATATGCATATGGAGATTCCAATAGTAATAGAGTTTACGTATCTCCTCAGCCACGGCCTCGGCCTCAGCCTCAGCCTCCTCCTTCCCCTGCTTTCGTTATTTGTATAAAAATTCAAGCTCTTTCATGCTATTAATATTCCATTGCGTATTCGCGCGAGAATATATTCCATTTTTAATAACACGAAACTTTATGAAAATTTTATAAATAAAAGGCAACTACAACGGGAACAGGAGCTGGGATCCATAGCCAGATTCTCGTCGTCAACGCCCCCGAAAGGAAAGCTCAAAAGTCAAAGCAAACAAGCAGAAGGCACGGAGCGGGGTGCGAGGAGTTTGCTGGAGGTTGGAAATTGCGCAATGAACCCAGCCGAGTGCCTCTTGGTTGGAGCCCCCAAAAGGAAAAACAATTGAAATGTGAATATTAAATATACAAGTACAAGTTTTCCTTTTGTTCCTTGCACCTTGTGTGTGTGTGTGTGTGTGTGTGTGAGTGGGTGGGTGAAAGCGACGCAGCGGTGCCTCGGCTCCGGCGCCAACTCCCCGCGGCGTCATTGTGTGCTTTGCAAAAGGAAAAGAAAATAAATACAATAAAATACATTTACAATTTGATGGCATTTAGATGGGATCGTTGATTGATGTGGCCTCCTGTGTGTGTGTGTGTGTGTGTGTGTGTGCAGAAAGTGGGCTTCCAGCTGATCCTAAAGCGTGGCTTAAAGATTACTTACGCTGGCCGATCAAAAACCATCACAGCAACTACAACTAGAGGATGACCTCAGGGAGGAGTACGCTCCCCACTGTTGTGGAGCTACTCTTAGAAAGATTTGAGTCCCAGGGTACAACTTGCCACGGATATGCCGATGACATTGTTATCCTTGCGAGCGGAAAAATTGGCGCAAAGGCTCAACAGTTCACTAGACAATACAAATTAAGCAGAATGAGGCCAATGCGCCTATCTGTCTGTCTCATTACACCGGAAAACTAGGCTACAAATGCAGCTGGATAGCCGGAAACTCGTGGGGGAATGACACCAGGCGTACTTCGGTTTGTATACCTCACGGTGGTGAGACGTATGAAGCTGTCGTATAAAATTTTGATGAAGGTTCGGTCCGGAGATTTGAAACCGTATCAAGTGTAAGATTCGGTTCGCGAACCGGTTCCTGTACTTATCGAAAATACGGTTTTGGTTCGAATCTGGGCTTAAAGATTGTTGGATAGTTGTTAAGATTTTTGCCACTACTTCGGTAAAAGTTTAGATATATTTTGTCCTTATTGTTATCATTCATAGGTCCTCTAACAAGTGTCGAGTCTTTGAATTTTGGAAGGTAGCCTCACCTTCTACCTACATACACACCTGATCATATTAATAGGTACACACATCAACTCTGACTTTAAGGTAACAGAAAACAGTTTTATTCATTGTTTCAAACTTAAAATTTGTTCTCATTTGTTCTTAAACTATTTGTTTTTAATAAAATAAACTTAATTGTAACATAGAATAATAATATAACATAAAAGAGATCATTTTGTGTTTCAGATACGTTTTCAGTGTGATCATAATAATAGGTACACTTCATGTGTTGGTAAGAAAAAAAATTTTAAATTTCCATTTTGTGTTCTATTTTTAGTTAAATTAGTATTTCCTAACTTAGTATCCAGTGTATCCATCTCTATTTTTGGCCACTACTGCTATTCTTTTTGGCATACTTTTAATAAGAGCCTAGAGCAGGTCTCTACTGGTGTCTCATACCACAGTTTTTGGACACCTTCCCATAATTTTTGTTTATTTGAAAATGAATGCTTTTGCCAATATCTTTTTTAAGTCTCCCCACAAGTTTTCAATGGGGTTAAGGTCGGGGGATTGGCTTGGCCACTTCAGAACGTCAACTTTTTGGTCCTCGAAAAATTATATAACAGCCTTGATGTGTGTTTAGGATCATTATCTTGCTGAAATACCCAACGTAATGGCATATTTTCCTCAGCATACGGTACCATAACAGTTTCCAATATGGATTTGTACTCTTCAGCATTCATTTTGTTCGTAGTCTGATAAATTGGACCTACGCCGTACCAGGAGAAGCAACCCCATACCATTATATCGCCACCTCCATGTTTGACTGTTTTTTTTGTAAACCGTGGATGGAATTCCTTTCCATTAGGGCGTCGAACATTCCTTTCACAGTCATTCCCAAACAAATTAAGCTTGGTTTCATCGCTCCATAATATGTTTCTCCATTTTTTCTCCCCGGTGCATCCTACCCAGTCTTTGTGGTCCCTTGCAAAAGTTTGCCTCATGGTGATATTTTTTTTGCGCATAAGTGGGACTTTTCTGACAATTTCTTCCTGGTAGGTTGGCATCTTGTTGTCGTCTTCGGATAGTCGGAGCACTAACTGAATTCCCAATTTCGGCTGCAATAGCCTTCGATGACTTAAATGGGTCCTTTTTGCTCAAAGTTACTATGTAGAGGTCAAGGGTTTCTGTTGTTTTTTGTGGCCTTCCACGGGTTTCCTGTCTTGGTTTTCTTTCTAATGCATTTTTAACAAAATTATGAGACCTGTTCATTAATTTGGCGATGGCTCGTAAAGA
This sequence comes from Lordiphosa magnipectinata, assembly GCA_037044535.1. NCBI lineage: Eukaryota > Metazoa > Arthropoda > Insecta > Diptera > Drosophilidae > Lordiphosa > Lordiphosa magnipectinata. The sequence continues at coordinate 327,028 of JBAMBO010004114.1, forward strand.
TTTGCCTTCTTTTCTCAAACTAAGAACCAATCGAGATTCTTCTTTAGTACAATGAGAATTTCGACCCATTTTTTCTAAAAAAAAATTAATTATATAATTCTCTGTATTGACAGGAGGTATACTTAATTTACCTTTAGATACCAAAAGATCACTGATTACAAAATTATTCACTTGATACTAGTGAGAAACGGAGACTGTACCTATTATTATGATCAGACGAAATGTGTGGTGGACTCGCAATTTATAGAAAAGCTTTGATATACGGGGCAGCCCCTCTTTCACTTCTTTTGTCACAGTGTGGCCAGACATTGACAACAACAAAAAACCAAAAATTAAAAAGTTGTCAAAACTAAAAGTACGAAAAAACCATCTATAATTAAAAAATTCCGGTGTGTACCTATTAATATGATCAGGTGTGTACATGTACGAGATTTGCTTTCGCCTTTTTCAACTTGACATGTTTCGAAATGGCAATATGGATAAGATTTCTAAAAACCATCTTTAATAATCAATTCGAGCCATTCTGTACTATAGGATAGTTTTTTTCCGGTCATAATATTGAGAAAGTTAAAAAAAGATCTTAAAAGTTTGACTTAAACGATTCCTTTCCTTCGACCCCCTGGTCCATTTTGGGTTTATGTTCAAGAGTATTAATATTTGAAATGTTCGGTTCATGGTCCGCTTCGAGGGACACAATAAATCCGACCCGAACCGGCAATTTGGGGTTCGGTTCAGGACCGTTTTGCAGCCTTGATAGTAAGCCTAAGGGACTCTGAGAAGCTAGGGAAGGAAATTCCCATAATCCTAAAACCCAGAAATCAAATGTTGGCAGGGATTCACTTCGACATTAATTTCACTCTACACAAAAGTAATAAGAGAGAATGGATCTCACTAAAAGAAACATATCAAATGCAACCACACACAATTCAGTGGTACACAGACGCGTGTCTCACATCCTAAAAATTTGGTCTTGGGGTTGCAGGACCGGAAACGAAAAGGTTTACTGGCCGTTTTTTGCTCATAACTTGAGTATCGTTCATCCGATCTTTATCATTCCTTTTGCAAATCGATAAATAATTTTGTTTTCAAGGTATCTCTAGAACGTATGAACGATCTAGGTTCAAAACTGTAGGAGATATGACGTTTTTTCCAAATTGCGGGGGCGGGAGGGTGCGTATGCACAAACTGAAAATAAACTTGATCTGCCTGCAAGTATAAGAAATATATGTCCCATACATGTCAAACCTCTATCTCTTACCATCTCTGAGACCTCTTCGTTCATACGGACGGACGGACAGACAGACAGACGAACGGACGGACAGACGGACAGACGGACAGACGGACATAGCTATATCGACTCGGCTGTTGATGCTGATCAAGAATATATATACTTTATAGGGTCGGAAACGATTCCTTCTCCCTGTTACATACTTTTGCACAAACTTAATATACTCTATGTACCTTTGGTACAGAGTATAAAAATCTCGCAGCTGCGACTTTGACAGTTTTTTCGAAGCTGCGGGCAGTGTGAATTGACTATTATTGTGATAACTTGGTTACAAATTCATTTTTCAAAGCATTGTTCCCATCTTTCTGGCATTTTTCAGTTACCAACTCGAAAAAACGATGCGATCCAAAATTGGAAGTTCTTCAAGAGAGCACAAGTACTGATCCTCGAGGAAATGCGTCATCGACGAAAACACAATAACTATAAGGCGGGTGGGGTAGAACTTCCCATTTAAGCGTTTCAAGGTGTGGCCGAGCGTTGTCATGTAGCATACTTACATTATCGTGCCTTTGCTCGGCTCAAACGCATCAATTGAGTTCGGTAGAGTTGCCCTGGGATGGTTTCTTCGGATTGTAGCAGCTCATAGTACACCACTCACCAGTTGGTTAATATTCGGCTTTGATGTCGATTTTGGCGTATAGCCGGGCGGCCCTTAAAGCAAATATGAATTCAATATTCATTGCAAAGTGGCTGCCTTGAGGAAAAGTTGTGAATTCAGTGCGAAAAATTATAATGTTTACATCATTTCCATTAACCGTTCCCGATTTAAATATCGAATCTGCTCGCGTCCTTAAACAAAGAATTCAGAATCAGAACCGGAATTTCATGCCAATAGATGATGACTTGATGAAATCCATCTACTTGTTATGTCCCGCTCTTGGTCCCAGGGACCTGCGAGACCAACCACACTCACCTTCCGGCATCGGTGGTAGCCCGGCATGAGCTCGCCGTAAGTGGGAGGGGTCTAAGGAGCATAACAATAAATTTTCGTGCCGTAAAAAAACTACTGTGATCGTTCGTCAGTCTGTCCGATCTGCCACAACCCAGTGGATAGGTTAATCCCAGAAAGGGATCGGCAGACGTGGCCTATGCCCACCCCTTCTATGCTCTTACATAGCCTTCGGACCACACTAGGATCGGCGGTGTGATCCCCTAGTCAATTATTGATTAGTCCGTCATATCCTTAAGTCTCGCCCCGGTCATACTTACACAGAAAAAAATAAGATCAGGTATTTCAATATCATATCAGTAATATCAATATTTGCATGTCAAAGTAAAACTATTTAATATTAATAAGAACCTGTAATACCACATTGATACTAAAAATATTATATTGAAATGTGAAATGATCAAAGTGATATGAAAAATGCCCTAGTGATATGATTTCAGATCAAAGTAGACATCGAAATTCTGAAAATAGAAAGAGAAACACAGAGTTTCTCAAATCAAAGAGAGACAGCAATAGTCTATCTCGAAAAAAGCAACAACAATGCTCATTGCTCTGCTGCCGCAAGCGCGGAAACGAGTGCCGGTCGTTTTTTCTTCGTGAACGTTTCGAAGTTGGCGTCGGGTTTGCAGCGAACTTCTAGCTTCTTCTTGCGAATTTCGTCATTCGATCTGTGCTGGCGCGTCTGAGAGGTTAGTATAAAAAGATGCGGTGACTGGAAAAAAATGTAAACGGTAATAGTGAATAAAATGTGAATTGTATGTGTGTGTTTTGTTGTACTGTTGTTGTACTTCCAAATTTATAAATTGTAAAAAGGCTATTGCCTTTATTCAGTCGCTAATAGTGTGTACGGATTAACTTCGACCGCCGTAATTACATTTCTTCCAGCGACGAAGAGCCGATTTTTCCAGAAAGATAATTGTCATAATAATTGTAATATGTATTATAAAAATATTGCTTTGATATTATAAAAATAAAGCATTGGTACTACAATAATACCCTCTTGATATTTTAAAAATATTTCTTTGATACTAAAACAATGTCCTGCAGGTATTTTGAAAATATAGCCTTGCTACTAAAATAATATATCATTGATATTAACCAATATCAAATTGTTGATCTGAAAAAATATCACGTTGATGTATTCGAAATGTCAAAGTGATATATTCGAACATATCATCTGGGTATTTTTTAGATGAAGGCCGATTTGAAACTACAAAATATCAGATTGATACTAAATATCGCGATTTTTTCTGTGTACCTACCCTTTCCCCCTTCCAACACCTCCCACCCAACAATTAAGCACACATGCTTATTTTTTTGCTCACAGTCAAAATTTGGATTTATTGAAGAACATGTTTAAAAGAACAGAGTTACATCGGTTCCAGAAGGGAAGCCGAATGCTCGTCACAACCCGGGCTGTGACTTACGTAGTCTCAAAAGGAGACTACGCTCTGTGGGCTCATGCGTGAACATGAACGTACAAAAATCACACAAAAATTACACTATAATAAGAAAAGGAAATTTAGGAGTAGCTTAGAGAGATTAATTATACAAATTATAAATCAAAAGTTTAAAGAGAATTAAACATTCAAGCCTTAATGGGAAGGAAGGGGCGTGACGGACACAAAAAAATTTGGGAAAGAAAAATCTCCGGACTGGCCGGTCACTTACCCTTTTAAGTCCCCCGATGAAAGCGCTTTCATGTTCCTGAGGCCCCCCCTCAGAATGAGAAGGTTTTATTGTTTATTCTTTTTTTTCACAAAGTGCCATTTTAGTTCCTAAACTTAATTACAAATCTGAGAAAATGATTTTCCTTTAAAAATTTCAGCTAGACAATGAACCACAATCCTTACCAGTCTACATCAAAAGATGATCCAATAACTAATGTCGTTTTTTACCATATATTTTAACGGTCATAAATATATTTCTTTTATTTCGGAAATCATAGTCCGAAATTTGTTGAAAATTAGTTATATTTTTTGCTATTTCAAGGGCAGGATTTTGCCCATATTGCACAAATAAATTAACATTTTTCGTTTGAAAATAGTTTTTCTTGGGTAGCGGTACACAACGATATCCCCGGAGACGAAATGGCCGACGAATTTGGAGCTAACGGGTAAAGCAAGTGCAATGGTAGGCGCAGAACAATACTGCGGCATAGGGCAACACACCATAAGAGAGCTTCTTACAGAAGAAGAGTATACCTTCTGGGTAAACACCAGGGGTATAAGACAAGCAAAAGCATTAATTGTGGACTACAACCTTAAAAAATTTCAAAAATTGATTCAACAAAAAAAGAATACCCTCAGGATTCACTGCAGATTGCGGAGCCACCTGTACTAGTAGGGAATAAGAAACACCAAGATATGCAGATACAGTAAAGAGAAGGAGTTCTTCTGAATATATAATATATTAGAACACTGCGATGCATTAGCGAGACGCAGAACCAACAGATTAGGGAAACATAGCTTACACCTTAGCAAGATTAGTAACCTAGAATCCACGAATTTCAGGAAATAAAGCTGATAGGAGAGTTGTAAGTGAGTAGGGGGCACATTAGACCAGGGGTGCCCAAGCCTATTCTGCAAGCCACGCACTCTTTGTTGTTTTGCGCAAAAGAATAGCTCGCGTGTAAACATAAGCCTGCATAAAGCAACAAAAATTTCATATACGTGCTCTCCTCTCTTTCTTTCTGAGCTGAAGTTTTGTTGTTGGCGCGTGCAGACCTGCAACAACAACATCATATGTGACTCTTTTCTCTCTCTTTCCTATGTATGTGGCAAATTGAAAAGCTAAAACAATGTTGCTTATGCGTAATTGGCGCTCGCCTCGCAAGCAGTGGTCGAACGCTTTTCGCTATTTACGACGGCGCACACACACACACACAAACAAAAATCGTGTCTCTCTTTCTTTTTCTTGTTGTTGTTATTGCTTGAGATATGTTTTGTGCATTTGTATTTGTTTTCACGCTTCCCTAAGCTCATTCTGGGCACCCCAGCATTAAACCAAGATTGGAAGCGGTGCGTTATTTCCCCAAAAACAAATATATTTGAATGAATTCCAAATAATATCTATCGTAAATTCAACATAATTCGAGGTACAACGATTACGAACGAATTACTTGAGGTGAGCACTGATAAGACTAATGTTCAAATATTTAGCATTACGTCTGAGTGCGGTTAGTCGCTGGTCAAGGTGAAAAGGTGAATCATAAAAGAAAATTACTTGAGGTGAGCACAGATAAGACTAATGTTCAAATATTTAGCATTACGTCTGAGTGCGGTTAGTCGCTGGTCAAGGTGAATTTGCGCTCCTAGTCTAACGCATTTGCTAAAGATCGGCATTATCCACTAAGTACCTCCCGAAGCCCTGGATGCTAGCAGGCTTCCTGTTGAATGTTCTGAAGTAATGGTTCGTATCCAAGGCATTACAGTAGCTGTTTTCATTGGTGGAGATTGTTGATGCCAAGACCAACGCACCAAACCTAAATACCCCGCATAAAGTGTTTGCCGCTCACCATAGCCAGCAGTTTTGTGAATGCATCACTCTGTGTTACCCGGGCTTACCAATAAGAAGGTGTGATTCGACTTGAGACGCAGTATTTAGGCACAACAATAATGCCAATTCGCAAACATTGGCTCACTAAAGATTTCAAATCCGAGTTGGTACTTAAAGTCTTCTTTTTGTTCCCAACTAACAAAATATAATATGACTGTCCGAAACAATTTAGATATCCTTCTGTTTAGCTGTACATTTTCTTTTTCAAATAGAAATGTTTCTCCAGATATTGAACTGGATTATGTGGATATTCCGCGATTAGCTGGAAACCTGCTTGCCCCACAAGGCACTCACTAATGAGTGAGTGCTGCCCCGAGGAAAAGTTGCCGCTGAGTTGAACGGCGTCCTTAAAGCGTCTCACTTACATTTTACAAAGTTTTTCCTATGTAAATATTTAGTGTAGCATAGAATTTTGAAGTGAAACGTAAACACAAGCAAAAAAGCGTTAAGGGAAAGTGCATTGGATGACAGGACCAGGACCTGAGCAAGGTTGGTGTGAGGGTAGAAGGGCAGCGAAGCAGAGCAATACACTTAAGTTGATTCGCTGTCATCCATTGCAGCTCATTTATCATTAGACGAAGTCACACACATACCCGGAGCGGAGACCGAGACCAAGACCGGGACCAGGACCAGAACCAGAACCAGGACCAGGCCCGGCGACAGTTTCAGTATCGTCTAAGTACTGAGCAGAGTTGTGGGCCTGGGCGCGTCAAGAGTAAGCATAACACTTTGCAGCTCAAGACCACGACAAGGACGAGGAGCGGGGACGAGCATAGGGATGAGGACGAGGGCGATGTCGTCGACGAAGTAATTCAATTTTTATCGTGGGTAATTTTGTAACGAGAAACGAAGGAAGCGAAAGGCAAATGGCGAGCCAGCGAGCTGGCACTGGAGATGGAAATGTAGAAGAATGCGTAGCATGGACCAGCTTAAAGGGAGCTGGGATCGCCGTGGCATTGTTTTGTGGGCGTGTCACAGCTCTCGACCGTACGTTGGAAATTCAATTTGCCTGATGACTTGCTGTGGTTTAAATACGGCCAAAAAGCGACAGCGCACATTAAACTCATTGCCGCCGCTGTGGCCAATGGATAAGAGGCGAAACAAACGCATGTACCATGGATACAAACAAACTGGCCATGCCCAGCCATGTGCACATTATATACTTATGCATACGATAAAAAACGAAAACAAAAAACAAGCCAAAGGAAAAAAGCCATGTGAACGGCAACGAAAAAGCGTAAACTTTGTTAACTTCATTTGACAGCGACCAGGGGTAGGCGACGGAATGCTGGACAGGGACCAGCTCGATGATGATGATGATGATGATGCTGATGATGACGATGACGCGCTGTGCGATCCTGGCCATAGCGTTATGTACTCCAGAATACTCGCTCTTGCGGTAGTTGTCCCTACTTGAAGCTTGGTCGTTGATTGGATTTCATGCGCTTGGAAAATCAATTTTTATTTAATTAATGTGCCGGGTTGCAGGCATTACACACGGCCAAAGGACGTGAACGGATGTGAGGAGGAAAACCGGGTTGGATGATGACGCAAAAACCTGACGAATGCATATGTTGAGCAATGTGTGAATTTTGCCAAGATGTCTTCGATTGGAATCTTTTTTTCCCAGGGTGTAACGTTTGTGCGTCAGCTGTGCTTCTGCTTATGCCCAATCTCTTTTTTAGGGAATTGAAGCTGCGTACTTGTGTCTATTAAGAAAAGCGCAATGGCGATGTAAATGACCTGTGTCAGAGAGGAGTCTCTCATTCATAGCTACTACTAGAACACACTGTTGGGTAACACAATGATCTGGCTTCACACATCCCTACATATAAGCTGTCTTCTTTTCCACTAGATGGAGAGAAAGCAAAGTGGTCTTCAAACCGAAATCTGGCAAAGCTTCAAATGATAATGATGATACACTCAAAAACAAAATCAATCCAAACGGGATTGAATCAATTCGCGCACAATTTAATCCCAAAACGGGATCGTATTAAGCATGTTCGAGATTGATTTTGATCTCGATATGTAATATTGATTTGATCCCAGGAAAGATATCTCTCTTCTACCTTTCCTCCTCCATATTCCATAGCACATCCTTATACACTTCGAAGACCACAACAGTTTTGGTTTAGTTAGGACTTCTGAAAACCAAAGATATAAACCATTTTTGGGCTCAACTGGGATTTGAACCCACGACCATGCGCACTGAACTCGAACGGAATGGCATCTCATCGCACACCACCATCGGCATTGTTTGTTGCCGCTACTTATCTTTTTTCTCTCTCGCTCTCTAATCAATTAACATGTGATCTCGAAAGGGATTGAATTAAGCACATTCGGAATGATACAAGTTCGAAAGGATGAAAGGAAGATTAAATTTTCAAGGTTATGCAGGACTTACTCTTAGATTAAAAAGATTGAAAATATCCCGACTTTGTAGTACCAATTGGCTTAAGTCCTTGAGAGTAGTGTTGGGTTGTTCATGAGTGAGTGAACCAATCCCTTCAGTTCTGCTCAGTACTGAATCAGAGCTCAATCAGTCCTGATTTGGAAGGGCTGGTACTGAAATCATGGCTGCCTTTAGATGCATTTCAGCCATGAACTTAACACCGACAGGGCCTACAACGTCATGACCTTCTCTTCTTTCAGGCATGATTTCAGTACTGAACTCATGGGTGATACTGAAAACAGTACTGAAATCAGTCATGAATTGGAGCAATTCCTACTACTCAATTCTAAATCATCACTGACAAATTCAGTACTGAGGCGATGAACTGCAGGGATGTTCTTCTTCAATTGTTTAATTTTATTCAGTGTGAGTTATTCAGTAAGAGTTGTTCAGAGTGAGTTGTTCACAGTGAATTGTTCGGTGTAAGTTGCTCTGAGTAGTTCAATTGTTCTTGCTGATTTAGTTGTTCAGTCCCTCTTGCACCGTCAATTGTTCACTGCTATGTTCAGTTACGTGTTCATTGAGTTGTTCAGTGTGACCTGATCAGTGACTGTTCACTTAGTTCTGTGTCTGCTTAGCTTTTTTTTTCTGTGTTTCTATTTATTCTCAATATATGGTCACACTGTTTTAAGCAACATGCTGTTGTGTTATTCCACAGCGCTTTTTATACTCTGTACCCAAGGTACACAGATTATATTAAGTTTGTGCAAAAGTAAGTAACATGAAGAAGGAATCATTTTCTCCCGAGTTGCCATCACATTCAAATTATGGGTCTTAATGGAAAGCAACTCGATTTTGTATGAAATAATTACTTTTTAATGGACTGCCGACTCTTTTGATCAACGACAGACAACTATCAATTGATAAATGCCTATCGAACTGGTCGGAGTTTTCGCAATGTGGAATTCTGAACACGAATTTTTGACGTTTTATTATTCACTTTTGCTCGTCTCATAGAAATCGAAGCGTTCGGAAAATGTTTTATTTAATAACAAATTAATGTCCGTCTGTAATATTTTAGCGAAAACATCTCAAATTGACCAAAGAGTTATGATTTATTTTGATTTTGTGGGTAGCTTATATTTCTCAATGCCAAATTTGCAAATTAACAAACGCGAATCAATTCCATTTTCAGAAAACTTCTGTGGAAGTGGAATTGAGAACAGGGCGGATTTACTTCTTATACTTCCAGGCAGATCAAGTTTATTTCATATTGGCAAAAAACAAGGACAGTTAACACTGAATTTTTGTTTATTGAAAAATATTATTTAGTTTACAATAAATTAAAGAAGAAAAAAAAATGCAGTTTGCCAATAAACATAATTTAAATTTATTTGATTGGTTACATATGCGAATGCTAGAGTCTAGATTCCCCTCTGATCGTTTATTGTTGTATGCCAGTTGTATACTCTTCTCATTTGCTCACTCTAATTGTGCAAGCAGCGAGCCTTATCCTTGGATACACACTTGTGGTCAAGGTAGTCGAAACGTTCCTTGTTGTCACAGCGCAGATGGGCCAACTTGTGCTTGCCCGACTTTTTGATCTCGCAGCGATAATATTTACGGCAATCGCTTGCATCGGGATAAACATCGTCCTCATCGCACTCGTCGTCGCTCTTTAGCTTCTTGAGGATGTCCTTGACATATTGCTTCTTCTCCTTGGAGTTCAGTTTGCCATCGTCCTCTTCTTCGTTATCCTTCTCTTCATCCTTGGACTTCTCTTCTTTGGAGTCTTTCGACTTCTCCTTGTCGTGCTTCTCTTTTTTGTCCTCGATCGAGCTGTTGTCCTTGTCGTGCTTTTCCTTCTTCTTCTCGCTAGAGCTGTTTTCCTTGTCCTGCTTCTCCTTCTTTTCCTCGTTCGAGCTATTGTCGTTCTTCTCCTTCTTATTCTCGTTCGAGTTGTTGTCCTTGTCCTGTTTTTCCTTCCTCGCCTTCTTTTCCTCGTCCTGCTTTTCCTTCCTCGCCTTCTTCTCTGCATCCTGTTTTTCCTTCTTCTCTTTCTTTTCCTCGGAAGTGTTATTTTCCCTGTCGTGCTTCTCCTTCGATTTGTTCTTCTTTTCGTTTGAGTTGTTCTTCTGTTCCTGTTCCTTGGATTGGTCTTCGGCTGATTTTGGCTTGTCCTGCGGTTTCTTGATGCTCTCCTCAACCGAGGCGTTCTCATTGGCAGACGATGGGGGTACGGCTTCTGGTTGTTCAACGGACTCGGCAGTTTCTGACTTGTTCGGCTGCTCCGGCTGACTTGGACTAGGCACGGTTGGTTCGATGGTAGGCTTGCTGGATGTGCGCCAGCTGTTCACCCAATTGTGCCAGTTGGTCCAGAAGGGATTAGCGGAGCCGTTGCCATGCGGCATATTGTTTCCATTGAGTCCAGGATGCTGAGGTCGCACGGGCCAAAATGGTTTTTGAGGGGAATGTGCGCCAGGCCTGACGCTGGGATTAATTGGGTGAACCGGTCTCCAGGGCCATCCACCGGGTACTCCTGGGTGAGCTGGAACCGAAGGGACTCCAGATCCTGGTGCAGCGGTAGATGCAGCAGGTGCGTTAGGGTCAACAGAGCCTGGAGCAGCGGTAGATCCATCAGGTGCGTTAGGTCCAACTGGGGCATTGGGATCTACAGATCCTGGAGCAACGGTAGATCCAGAGGGAGCGTTAGGGTCAATTGGAGCATTGGGATCGACTGATCCTGGAGCAGCGGTCGATTCAGCTGGTGCGTTGGGATCGACTGGGGCATTGGAATTTCCAGATCCTGGAGCACCGGTAGATCCAGCAGGTGCGTTAGGGTCAACTGGGGCATTGGGATCAACAGATCCTGGAGCAGCGGTAGATCCAGCAGGTGCGTTAGGGTCAACTGGGGCATTGGGATCTACAGATCCTGGAGCACCGGTCGATCCAGCAGGTGCGTTAGGGTCGACTGGGGCATTGGGATCGACAGATCCTGGAGCAGCGGTAGATCCAGCAGGTGCGTTAGGGTCGACTGGGGCATTGGGATCAACTGATCCTGGGGCAGCGGTAGATCCAGCAGGTGCGTTAGGGTCAACTGGGGCATTGGGATCAACAGATCCTGGAGCAGCGGTAGATCCAGCAGGTGCGTTAGGGTCGACTGGAGCATTGGGATCAACAGATCCTGGAGCAGCGGTAGATCCAGCAGGTGCGTTAGGGTCAACTGGGGCATTGGGATCGACAGATCCTGGAGCAGCGGTAGAACCAGTAGGTGCGTTAGGGTCAACTGGGGCATTGGGATCGACAGATCCTGGAGCAGCGGTAGATCCAGCAGGTGCGTTAGGGTCGACTGGGGCATTGGGATCAACAGATCCTGGAGCAGCGGTAGATCCAGCAGGTGCGTTAGGGTCGACTGGAGCATTGGGATCAACAGATCCTGGAGCAGCGGTAGATCCAGCAGGTGCGTTAGGGTCAACTGGGGCATTGGGATCGACAGATCCTGGAGCAGCGGTAGATCCAGCAGGTGCGTTAGGGTCGACTGGGGCATTGGGATCAACTGATCCTGGGGCAGCGGTAGATCCAGCAGGTGCGTTAGGGTCAACTGGGGCATTGGGATCGACAGATCCTGGAGCACCGGTAGATCCAGCAGGTGCGTTAGGGTCGACTGGAGCATTGGGATCAACAGATCCTGGAGCAGCGGTAGATCCAGCAGGTGCGTTAGGGTCAACTGGGGCATTCGGATCTACAGATCCTGGAGCACCGGTCGATCCAGCAGGTGCGTTAGGGTCGACAGGAGCATTGGGATCGACAGATCCTGGAGCAGCGGTAGATCCAGCAGGTGCGTTAGGGTCAACTGGGGCATTGGGATCGACAGATCCTGGAGCAGCGGTAGAACCAGTAGGTGCGTTAGGGTCAACTGGGGCATTGGGATCAACAGATCCTGGGGCAGCGGTAGATCCAGCAGGTGCGTTGGGGTCAACTGGGGCATTGGGATCAACTGATCCTGGGGCAGCGGTAGATCCAGCAGGTGCGTTAGGGTCAACTGGGGCATTGGGATCAAATGATCCTGGGGCAGCGGTAGATCCAGCAGGTGCGTTAGGGTCAACTGGGGCATTGGGATCAACAGATCCTGGAGCACCGGTCGATCCAGCAGGTGCGTTAGGGTCGACTGGGGCATTGGGATCGACAGATCCTGGAGCAGCGGTAGATCCAGCAGGTGCGTTAGGGTCGACTGGGGCATTGGGATCAACTGATCCTGGGGCAGCGGTAGATCCAGCAGGTGCGTTAGGGTCAACTGGGGCATTGGGATCAACAGATCCTGGAGCAGCGGTAGATCCAGCAGGTGCGTTAGGGTCAACTGGGGCATTGGGATCGACAGATCCTGGAGCAGCGGTAGAACCAGTAGGTGCGTTAGGGTCAACTGGAGCATTGGGATCAACAGATCCTGGAGCAGCGGTAGATCCAGCAGGTGCGTTAGGGTCAACTGGGGCATTGGGATCAACAGATCCTGGAGCTGCGGTAGATCCAGCAGGTGCGTTAGGGTCAACTGGGGCATTGGGATCTACAGATCCTGGAGCAGCGGTAGATCCAGCAGGTGCGTTAGGGTCAACTGGGGCATTGGGATCAACAGATCCTGGAGCTGCGGTAGATCCAGCAGGTGCGTTAGGGTCAACTGGGGCATTGGGATCTACAGATCCTGGAGCAGCGGTAGATCCAGCAGGTGCGTTAGGGTCAACTGGGGCATTGGGATCAACGGATCCTGGAGCACCGGTAGATCCAGCAGGTGCGTTAGGGTCAACTGGGGCATTGGGATCTACAGATCCTGGAGCAGCGGTAGATCCAGCAGGTGCGTTAGGGTCAACTGGGGCATTGGGATCAACGGATCCTGGAGCACCGGTAGATCCAGCAGGTGCGTTAGGGTCAACTGGGGCATTGGGATCTACAGATCCTGGAGCAACGGTAGATCCAGCAGGTGCGTTAGGGTCAACTGGGGCATTGGGATCAACGGATCCTGGAGCTGCGGTAGATCCAGCAGGTGCGTTAGGGTCAACTGGGGCATTGGGATCTACAGATCCTGGAGCAGCGGTAGATCCAGCAGGTGCGTTAGGGTCAACTGGGGCATTGGGATCAACGGATCCTGGAGCTGCGGTAGATCCAGCAGGTGCGTTAGGGTCAACTGGGGCATTGGGATCTACAGATCCTGGAGCAGCGGTAGATCCAGAAGGTGCGTTAGGGTCAACTGGGGCATTGGGATCAACAGATCCTGGAGCAGCGGTAGATCCAGCAGGTGCGTTAGGGTCAACTGGGGCATTGGGATCTACAGATCCTGGAGCAGCGGTAGATCCAGCAGGTGCGTTAGGGTCAACTGGGGCATTGGGATCAACAGATCCTGGAGCAGCGGTAGATCCAGCAGGTGCGTTAGGGTCAACTGGGGCATTGGGATCTACAGATCCTGGAGCAGCGGTAGATCCAGCAGGTGCGTTAGGGTCAACTGGGGCATTGGGATCAACAGATCCTGGAGCACCGGTAGATCCAGCAGGTGCGTTAGGGTCAACTGGGGCATTGGGATCAACAGATCCTGGAGCAGCGGTAGATCCAGCAGGTGCGTTAGGGTCAACTGGGGCATTGGGATCTACAGATCCTGGAGCAGCGGTAGATCCAGCAGGTGAGTTAGGGTCAACTGGGGCATTGGGATCAACAGATCCTGGAGCTGCGGTAGATCCAGCAGGTGCGTTAGGGTCAACTGGGGCATTGGGATCTACAGATCCTGGAGCAGCGGTAGATCCAGCAGGTGCGTTAGGGTCAACTGGGGCATTGGGATCAACAGATCCTGGAGCAGCGGTAGATCCAGCAGGTGCGTTAGGGTCAACTGGGGCATTGGGATCTACAGATCCTGGAGCAGCGGTAGATCCAGCAGGTGCGTTAGGGTCGACTGGGGCATTGGGATCGACAGATCCTGGAGCAGCGGTAGATCCAGCAGGTGCGTTAGGGTCAACTGGGGCATTGGGATCAACTGATCCTGGGGCAGCGGTAGATCCAGCAGGTGCGTTAGGGTCGACTGGGGCATTGGGATCAACAGATCCTGGAGCACCGGTCGATCCAGCAGGTGCGTTAGGGTCAACTGGGGCATTGGGATCTACAGATCCTGGAGCACCGGTCGATCCAGCAGGTGCGTTAGGGTCAACTGGGGCATTGGGATCTACAGATCCTGGAGCAGCGGTAGATCCAGCAGGTGCGTTAGGGTCAACTGGGGCATTGGGATCAACTGATCCTGGGGCAGCGGTAGATCCAGCAGGTGCGTTAGGGTCGACTGGGGCATTGGGGTCGACAGTTCCTGGAGCAGCGGTAGATCCAGCAGGTGCGTTAGGGTCGACTGGGGCATTGGGATCTACAGATCCTGGAGCAGCGGTAGATCCAGCTGGTGCGTTAGGGTCGACTGGGGCATTGGGATCAACAGATCCTGGAGCAGCGGTAGATCCAGCAGGTGCGTTAGGGTCAACTGGGGCATTGGGATCTACAGATCCTGGAGCACCGGTCGATCCAGCAGGTGCGTTAGGGTCGACTGGGGCATTGGGATCGACAGATCCTGGAGCAGCGGTAGATCCAGCAGGTGCGTTAGGGTCAACTGGGGCATTGGGATCAACTGATCCTGGGGCAGCGGTAGATCCAGCAGGTGCGTTAGGGTCGACTGGGGCATTGGGGTCGACAGATCCTGGAGCAGCGGTAGATCCAGCAGGTGCGTTAGGGTCAACTGGGGCATTGGGATCTACAGATCCTGGAGCACCGGTCGATCCAGCAGGTGCGTTAGGGTCGACTGGGGCATTGGGATCAACAGATCCTGGAGCAGCGGTAGATCCAGCAGCTGCGTTAGGGTCAACTGGTGCATTGGGATCAACTGATCCTGGGGCAGCGGTAGATCCAGCAGGTGCGTTAGGGTCGACTGGGGCATTGGGATCGACAGATCCTGGAGCACCGGTAGATCCAGCAGGTGCGTTAGGGTCGACAGGAGCATTGGGATCGACTGAGCCTGGAGCTGCAGTTGATCCAGCAGGTGCGTTAGGGTCGAGAGGAGCATTGGGATCGACAGATCCTGGTGCAGCGGTAGATCCAGCAGGTGCGTTGGGATCAACTGGGGCGTTGGGATCAACTGGGGCATTGGGATCAACTGGGGCATTGGGATCGACTGATCCTGGGGCAACGGTAGATCCAGCAGGTGCGTTAGGGTCGACTGGGGCATTGGGATCAACGGATCCTGGAGCAGCGGTAGATCCAGCAGGTGCGTTAGGGTCAACTGGGGCATTGGGATCTACAGATCCTGGAGCACCGGTCGATCCAGCAGGTGCGTTAGGGTCGACAGGAGCATTAGGATCGACAGATCCTGGAGCAGCGGTAGATCCAGCAGGTGCGTTAGGGTCAACTGGGGCATTCGGATCAACAGATCCTGGAGCACCGGTCGATCCAGCAGGTGCGTTAGGGTCGACAGGAGCATTGGGATCGACAGATCCTGGAGCAGCGGTAGATCCAGCAGGTGCGTTAGGGTCAACTGGTGCATTGGGATCTACAGATCCTGGAGCACCGGTCGATCCAGCAGGTGCGTTAGGGTCGACAGGAGCATTGGGATCTACAGATCCTGGAGCAGCGGTAGATCCAGCAGGTGCGTTAGGGTCAACTGGTGCATTGGGATCGACAGATCCTGGAGCACCGGTCGATCCAGCAGGTGCGTTAGGGTCGACTGGGGCATTGGGGTCGATAGATCCTGGAGCAGCTGTAGATCCAGCAGGTGCAATAGGGTCAACTGGTGCATTGGGATCGACTGATCCTGGGGCAGCGGTAGATCCAGCAGGTGCGTTAGGGTCGACTGGGGCATTGGGATCAACGGATCCTGGAGCAGCGGTAGATCCAGCAGGTGCGTTAGGGTCAACTGGGGCATTGGGATCGACAGATTCTGGAGCAGCGGTAGATCCAGCAGGTGCGTTCGGGTCGAGAGGAGCATTGGGATCGACTGATCCTGGAGCAGCGGTCGATCCAGCAGGTGCGTTAGGGTCAAGAGGAGCATTGGGATCTACGAATCCAGGAGCAGCGGTGGATCCAGCAGGTGCGTTAGGGTCGAGAGGAGCATTGGGATCAACCGATCCTGGAGCAGCTGTAGATCCAGCAGGGTCGCTTGGATCAACTGGGGCGTTGGGATCACCAGATCCTGGAGCAGCGGTGGATCCAGCAGGTTCGTTAGGGTCAACTGGCGCATTGGGATCGACTGATCCTGGAGCTGCGGTAGATCCAGCAGGTGCGTTGGGGTCGACAGGAGCATTGGGATCCACAGATCCTGGAGCAGTGGTAGATCCAGCAGGTGCGTTAGGGTCAACTGGGGCATTGGGATCAACTGATCCTGGGGCATCGGTAGATCCAGCAGGTGCGTTAGGGTCGACTGGGGCATTGGGATCAACTGGGGCATTGGGATCGACTGATCCTGGGGCAGCGGTAGATCCAGCAGGTGCGTTAGGGTCGACTGGGGCATTGGGATCAACTGGGGCATTGGGATCGACTGATCCTGGAGCTGCGGTAGATCCAGCAGGTGCGTTGGGGTCGACAGGAGCATTGGGATCCACAGATCCTGGAGCAGTGGTAGATCCAGCAGGTTCACTTGGGTCAACTGGGGCATTGGGATCGACTGATCCTGGGGCAGCGGTAGATCCAGCAGGTGCGTTAGGGTCGACTGGGGCATTGGGATCAACGGATCCTGGAGCAGCGGTAGATCCAGCAGGTGCGTTAGGGTCAACTGGGGAATTGGGATCTACGGATCCTGGAGCAGCGGTAGATCCAGCAGGTGCATTAGGGTCAACAGGAGCATTGGGATCAACAGATCCTGGTGCAGTTGTAGATCCGGCAGGTTCACTTGGGTCAACTGGGGCATTGGGGTCAACCGATCCTGGAGCAGCTGTAGATCCAGCAGGTGCGTTAGGGTCAACAGGAGCATTGGGATCAACAGATCCTGGAGCAGTTGTAGATCCGGCAGGTTCACTTGGGTCAACTGGGGCATTGGGGTCGACCGATCCTGGAGCAGCTGTAGATCCAGCAGGTTCATTAGGGTCAACAGGAGCATTGGGATCGACAGATCCTGGAGCAGTTGTAGATCCGGCAGGTGCACTTGGTTCAACTGGGGCATTGGGATCACCAGATCCTGGAGCAGCCGTAGATCCAGCAGGTGCGTTAGGGTCAACTGGGGCGTTAGGATCGACTGATCCTGGAGCAGCGGTTGATCCAGCAGGTTCGCTGGGGTCAACTGGGGCCGCTGTAGATGGAGCATTGGGCTTAACAGTTGTACTGGGATCGGTTAATCCTGGATCGGCTGAAGATTCTGGTGGGGCGTTGGGATTTGCTGTGGTTATGGGCTCCCCTGCATTGGGATCGATGGTTGTCTCGACTGGTATACTCGGCAGTGTAGTTTCGGGCACCACAGGCACTTCCGTTGGAACGGAAGCTGTTGTCACTACTGGTGCAGAAGTGGTACTTGTCACTGGTGCGGAAGTTGGCTTGGTTGGTCTAACAACCGTGCCTTCAGTGGAAACCTCTCCGGCCACAGCAGTCGGGGAAGAAGCCTCAATTAGCGGAGCAGGATTACCGCCGCTTTGAGGGGCATCCGTCACTGTCACCATCTTGGCAACTGAAGCATCCGCCGTTGCCTTGATGGGTACACAGATCTCGACGCCATCCGTCACACAACGCGTGTTAATCTGACACGGGATTATATTTCCCGTCGACACATCGTCAACACACAGCTGATAGGTCGTTGGACCCACGCAGACGGCGCTCTTCCCGCTACACTTGAGGCCCACGGCCGCAGAGCCAACCTGATACCTGCCGGCCAGGGCAGACAACTGTGGAAGAGAACAACGAAAGGAGGAAGGGGCTCATTTAGTATCACTTGACTACCACTTGGGGTGGAGCACTAATTGTCACACGATTTCACTGGTTACTGGTTTACACTTGCATAGGATACTTTCGAGTTGCCGCCGCCGAGTGCTTTGAGCGATATCCAAAGTAGTAGGAAAGCCGGTAGCTAAGGTTAGTACGAAGTAACGTATCCAAAAAGCCCGCAAAGTGCAACACCGTATTCCAATACAAAATACAACTCGTCAGTAACAAAAAAAAATTGGCAAAAAAAAATTGATAGCACTGGAATGGACAGTCGCGTGGACTGGGCAATTACCACAAGCAATAGGAGTAGTCTGGTTGATTTGTTCGTCATCGTCGTTGGATATGTTTGGGGTTCGAATGAAATTTCGTTACTATCCTCTGTGCGGCCCGGATAGGTGCTTTTATGCGCAAAAACATTCGACCCGACTTATCTGGCGAATCTCGGTGACGGTGGAGTAAATAATCACGACGATAATCAGTGTTTGCCCGAGATAAACTCGTGCTACCAATTTATGATATTGCGGTGAAAATTCGGTGGTGGAAGAAGCATAGTTTTGGCTTTCTTCGGCAAGTTGACACTTTCTCTCCCTGAAGAACAGAGTGGTGACTCACTCCGCCTTTATCTTGTACTTATATCATTCACTTAATGGTCATCATAATATTGAAATTCAGATAGTTCACACAGTTGTCGGAATGCTGCTTTTGAGTGAGGAAAAACGTAATCTTAATCTTGGCAAGCAAAAAACGCCAAGGTAAACTGTGATAAAGAAGCTGCGCATTTCCGTTGACTTGGATTTTTGCTTTATTTGCCCAAATCTCAACGCAAATAAACGGGGGAAATGTTAGATTGGATCAAAAAATTTGAACGGATATGGAAATCCAGCGGATCACTCACTTGATGACCGAGTAAGCACTATAATTAAGTTTTTTTTAGATTTAAATCAACATTCTTTGGCTCCGGTTCAATGACGCAAGCCACGAGCGATACCGGGCTACCGGTTGAAGATTAAATAAACACAGATAAAGTAAAATAGATAAATTAAAATTAAAGTAAATTCGTTACGCATCATCAAATGCTCATCACCGAGATAATATCAGTCAGCGCCACCAAAGATAAGGCAGTGCTTGAGGCACGGCAAATCGGAACATCCGTCTAGCATTATGCCCAGATTTATGGTCCCCCACCCAAAAAAAAAAGGGCAAGAAACTCTGCAGCTTGTCTGGGCAAATCGTTACCCAAATAACTTAATTCCTCGCACTTAACATCTGGCCTATTCACAGGCTACAGAAACAAAAAAACTTCCCGCTCAGGTGAGCGCTTACATCAAACGGAATATGTGAGAAAAAAATCGCCAGCAATTTGTGTGCGTTCCCATTGCGTATGCCCTTTGAAGCCTGAAATTGCATGAAATTGAACAATTAACGGCCTCGGGATATATACAATTTTTTGTGTTTTAATGCGGTTAAACCATGAAATAAAAACGCAAATGCAATGCAGGCACATTGCGGTTTCGACATGTCTAGACAATACAATAAATACAGTTAGGCCATATATTTGTATTATCATATGTATGGGCAGATATTTTATAATTGTCCAAAAATCAGCAAAAGGTTTGAGTTAATGCCAATTGGCTGGACTTATCGCTGGGAACAACAACATCAATGAAGCAAAAGCGAGGGCTGTTTTAAGTAAATGGCTGAACCGAGCAAAAATACCATAAAAGAAAACAGTTTGGTTCTTTTTTTAGTATTATTTTTATTAATTTTCGATATTGTCAGTAAGAGATTGGGATCAAGGATTCACTTGAATTTCCGTTCAAGGAAATTAATTTTTTTTTTAAATAAAGCAAACATTTCATGCATACACAAACATTTTGTAACTGGCTTTGGCTTTTCAAAATCTAGATTCTGGATTAAATTGGTTTTATACCCTTGCAAAGGGTATTATAATTTTGCCCAGAAGTTTGCAACGCAAAGAAATATTCATTTCCGACCCCATAAACTATATATATTCTTGATCAGGGCGACGAGCTGAGTCGATTGAGCTTTGTCCGTCCGTCTGTTTCTACGCGAACTAGTCTCACAGTTTTAAAGCTATCGAGCTAAAATTTTGCAGAGAGTCTTCTTTTTACTGCACGCTGCTAATATGTCGGAACCGACCTGATCGGATGACTATATCTTATAGCTGCCATAGGAACCATCGGTCAAAAAATGGGTCTTAGTGAGAAAAACTTTTTTGTTTTCAATGTTAGCGGCGTTAAGCTCGGCCATTGTTAATATTATATGATTTCAAACAGATTCGCAAACTTTGGTCGAAATCGGATGACTATATCTTATAGCTGCCATAGGACCGATCGGTCGAAAAATGGGTCTTAGTGAAAAAAAATTTTGTTTTTCATGTAAATCGCTCTTAAGGTCGGTGATTATTAATATTAAACGCTTTCAAACTAATTTGAAAAATTTGGTCGAAATCAGATGACTATATCTTCAGGCTTAGGCCATAGGACTTATCGGTCGGAAAATGAGTCTTTGTGAGAAAAACTTTTTTGTTTTCAATTTTATCGTTCTTAAACTTTTCGATTGTTAATTTAATATGTTTTCAAAAAGATTCGCGAAATTTGGTCGAAATCAGATGTTCATCTGACGGAAAATGGATTTTAGTTACAAAATTTTTTGATTTTTATATAAGCGTTCTTAAACTGTATCATTTGCATTTGCAAGGGTATAAAAA
The DNA here is from genome assembly GCA_037044535.1 of Lordiphosa magnipectinata. Taxonomy (NCBI): domain Eukaryota; kingdom Metazoa; phylum Arthropoda; class Insecta; order Diptera; family Drosophilidae; genus Lordiphosa; species Lordiphosa magnipectinata. Next base: position 347,861 of record JBAMBO010004114.1, read on the forward strand.
CTTCGGCACAGACGAAGTTAGCTTGGCCTTCTCGTTTTTTAATAGGAATACAAGCCGATCAGAACGACGCACGTTTTATGCCGGACTATCCTCGGGACGAAATGAACATGTATCAATCTCACTTCAAACGCCTCATAGCGAACTAGACCATAAGGTTATAAAGGCTTTTTGTTTCTTTCCCTACACTGTAAACTACTGATACTCCGACTCTGGTTAGTATTAGGCATAACTCTGCAATCTATGGTGACCTCGTCACTCTACCATTCTGCTCTCAGATCCTATAAAAATTAATTAAAAATATTTTTTGGTGTCTCCCTTTGGGGTTAACTCGATGTAATCAGGGCTGCAAACCCAATAAATTTTTATCGGAGCTCCGATTCGTAGGTCAATGGTTAATGTTCGGAAATTTTAGCTTCGAGGTTTTGGTTCAAACCTTGTTTCGGCCCAAGTAAAAAGCAATTTACTTGTTTAATATATAGGTAAAAAACTAAATTCAGAATTTCCATTATACTTTCTTGACAATTTCGAGTTTTTGTCGCACAATATTGAACAGATAACAAAAAAATTTGCTAGATTTCAGAATGTCTTCAATTTTCTTGAACTGAACCGGAAATTTAGGTTCTGGTTCAGCAATTTTCTCAACTTTGGTTTGGCTTAAGGTTCGGTTCACAGTTTAAAACAAGTAAGAAAGTCGGTCAAACCCGACTGTAATATACTCTGGACCTGTAGTAGCAGCGCTGCGAACTTTCTTTGGTCATAGCTCGACCAATAGATGGCGCCACTACTTGCTTTGATCAATGCTGGTAGAGCGGTTTCCAAAACTGACCAATAGATTTCGCCACCGCTGTGACCATTTTGGCTAGCATAACTTGAGTATAGCTCATCAGATCTGTATCATTTCTTTTGGCAAATTTACAAATAATCTTGATTACTAAATATCCCTAGAATGTACGAACCATCTAGCTACAAAATTGTGGAAGATAAACCGTTTTTCCCAAATTACGGAAGCGGCAGGGGGCGTGGCAAAAATTGAAAATAAACTTGATCTGCCTGCAAGTATAAGAAGTATATGTGCCATATATGTCAAACATCTATCTTTTACCATCTCTGAGATCTGTGCGTTCATACAGACAGACAGACGATCTAAGCTATATCGACTCTGCTGTTGATGCTGATCAAGAATATATATAAGTAATAGGGTCGGAAATGAGTCTTCCGCACTGTAACAAACGTTTGCACAAACTTAACTTTGGTGCAGAACAACAACAACTGGCAACAACTGTCGCGGAGGTTATGAAGAGGTGGGATGAGTCATTCGAGAGGTTAAGAGGCCCGAATTTACCCCCCTCTATAGGAATTGGAGCTGAACGTCAAATCAGCTGTCAGGCTCTTTACACTCAGACAGCGGAGCGGAGCGTAGAAAGTCAACATCTGAGCAGAGCGGAGCTTTTAATCAGCGGTGTCAGAGAAATCTCTAGAGATTTCATCTACGGTTGGTTTGCAAATCGCTCGAAAAATTCGTCGGTGTCACAGAACTTCAAGAGATTTCATTTTGAAATCTGATTTTGTTATATTTATTGATTGAGTTAAATGTTTTATGATGCATTTTTAAATTATATTTCAAATTTATATATATACAATATAATTTGTTTGCGCCACTCATGAAGTGTAACTTGCCAGCCCTTAGACAGCTGGCTTTTACATAGATGGCTGCAGATGGCGCCACTTGAGGTGGCTGCTTTTGACAAATACGAAACACTTTGGTTGGTTTTGCGAATAATTACACTGTGATAGTTTTTTTTTTTTTAAAAAAAAAGACATGAGCGGACTCAACGGTTTCCCCCTATTTCGGGTCTCAGGAATCGAACTGCATCATTACTTTTTTGAGTTATCACGAGGCCTTCATACTATTTTTTTTTTTAAGTTTTTTATCAACTTTGCCATTTTTAAGGGAATAAAACATTTTTTGACAGTCTCTAACTTGAACAGTGTTAGTTTTTTTGGTAATCTTTCTTCAGCAAAGTTTCTTGTAATGTTCCAGACTAAAAGTTTTGGCAACACTTCAATCCCCGATATTGGGGTTTTGGGGGTCTTTCGAGTCGATATGATGGAAAATCGAATATAAACCTCCTTTTTTGTTCGATTTTTCGCTCATGTTTCTCCAGTATTCAACTTTTTGTATCCAATGCTTATACACAAATGTAGAACTTATAAAGCCATGTAGCTTTCCCAAAGAAATCATGATGATAAAGTCTACTTAAAAATATATACTTTTTTTTTAATATTTTTCAAAACATTTTTATAGTAACTATATTTGTGTGTATATATGTAACGTGTGTATGTAGTGCGTGTTATTAATGTATGTAACGCATTTAAGTACGATGTTTTATTTATTGTTCATAACATTCGTCCATCAAATTCCAACATAAGTCAGCAAGCAACGAGTCAAGCAAGCAACGAGTCAGCAAGCAAACGAAAAATGTTTAAACTAATCAAATAATTTATTAATTTGATGCAACATATCCAGAAAAATAGTGTTGTTTACATTTCCAAAACTAATTTAACTTGTCAAAACTGTTTGGGTGGTGAATTTTGCTAAATCTCCTGACAAAACACGAGAGATTTGAAACCAATCGTAAGAGATTTCTGTGATACCGAGAATTGGTTTTGGGTTGGAATTTGGTTGGAAGAGATTTCTGTGACACCGCTGAATGTGTTAAATTGCTCGAACTTGGCTCTGAGCTGAGAGTGGGAGCTCTTGAGAGGGAGCAGCAAATGCTCTGAGAAATGGTCTCGGCTTGGAGCTGCAATCCATATCTCCAGAGCACTCACTGCCGCGATTCTCGGCTCTGAGCAATTGCAAGCCCTGTTTTAAAAGTTGCTGAAGCAAATGTATCAAAGTTAGCTTTGCCTCCTTGTTTTTATTTTCAGTTCAAATTGTTCGAAATTTGTATTATTTTTGCATAATCTCATGCTATTACTGGTGTACCACTTCATAAGCGCACCTCGTTCGCCTAATGATTGATGATGAGTGCGGCAGGATATGCTCCATCCATTAGCTTATCCCCGATATGTAGTCATCTTCATCTGTCTGCAATTGATGGCGGCAAATGGCAAACAACCCACGTGCTAATTCGCTCAGCACCCAGTTTTGAGCCCCGAGGCTTGAGGTCTGTCCCTTGACGGTGAGGACGACGTCAACAGCGTTGACAAAAATGCATGACCAGGCACCCTTGCCGCCGCCCCACATCGACCAAACCGCCTGCCTTAGCATGCAAATCAAGCAAGGAGTGGGCGGGCGTTGCCTGGGCGCCCGTCGCAGCCAAATTATGCAAGTCGTGTCGGTTGCCCAAGCCTTCCCCCTCCACGGGCTACTGGCAGCTGCGTTAATGTTGTTGGCGTTGCGGTCGCGGCTGCGGCGGCTGCTGTGGCTACACGGCAACGGCTTCCGCTTCCAGTTGCTTCCAGGGCGGCGGTTCTCGCTCGCTTGCCTCATTGGCGTTGCACAAAGCGGGCGTCGGCGGTGGCTAAATTTGCATAAATTAACAATGTTTCGCAATTGCAGCCACTGATGCAGCGAATTCTTGCAGCCAAATGGGAGGGCGACCCGCACACGCACACACACGCACAAGTGTCCAGGGCTCCCAGCTTGGGCAATGTCCGCGTTTTATTGATTTGATGCTCCAATGCACTTATTATCCCTCAGGCAGCCATTGCACTGTGCACAGTGCCCAGTGCGCAGTTAATCCCACTCTCTAGCAAGTGCCACTGCAAGTGATACGGGGATGATGTGGGGGTGTACTTTAGGGTGGACTTTGAATATACCCATCGGTCGGAGATCGGAGCTCCAAAATACGGAAAAAAAAATTCAGATTTACAAACGATTTCTCTGCTTTCAGATTGCTTTTATGTGTCAGATAAACTTACAATTTGTTCTTTTATTTGTTAGATGTTTTTTTCTTCAAGCCGGGTATCCAGGTCGCGGAAACTTAAAATTCCTGGCAAACTTCATATAAAAACAAGTAAGAGTGATGCAGTCGAGTGCCCCGACTGCAAAATACCCTTTACCAAGTAATGTTGTTCCAATGGCTTTGATTAATACAAGGTTCAAACTCAGAAATTGTGGCTGCGACAGGTTTTAGCGGTGGAGGAGGGGGAATTTTACAAAATCTGAAAAAAAGCAAAGCATAGAAAACATAGAAATTAAAAAATCTGAAAATAGTACAACAAGTGAGAAAGTTGGTCAAGCCCAACTATAACATACTCTGTACCAGTTCAGGCCGCCACTCGCATTTGCTTCCGACAAAAAAAATTGTTAGTAAAACGAGAGAAAATACCAATTTTTATACCCTTGTAGAGGGTATAATAAAATTGTCCAGATGTTTGTAACGCATAGAAGGAAGCATCTCCGACCACATAAAGTATATATATTCTTGATCAGCATGACGAGTTGTGTTGATATAGCCATGTCCGTCTGTCCGTCCGTCTGCTTCTATGCTATCTCCTCCGTCATTTTTAAAGCTATCTTAACCAAACTTTGCACGAAGCCTTTTGGATCGGATGACTATATCATATAGCTGCCATAGGAACCATCGGTCGAAAAAGTAGTTTTAGTGAGAAAAACTTTGTTGTCTTCAACGCAAACGTCCCCAATCCTAATATTTCTATGTTTTCTATGCTTTTACATAATTCCACTAAGTTTTATGAAGATCGGACAACTATATAGTATAGTTGAAATACAAAAGATATGTCTGAGAAAAAGTCTAAGTAGGAAAAACTTTTTTGTTTTCAATGCTCTCAATCCCAAACATGTCACTAATCAATATTATATGCTACCACACAATTCTACCAAGTTTGATCCAAATCGGATGACTATAGCATATAGCTGCCATAGGAACTATCGGTCGAAAAAGAAGTTCTAGAAAGAAAAACTTTTTTGTTTTCAATGGTAGCGTCTTTATACCTTCCAGTTGTGAATATTATCAGTTTCCACACAATTTTGGGGAGTTCGGTCAAAATCGGATGAACACATCGTATAGCTGCCATATAACAAACTGGGAAGCAAATGCTCATAGTAGTGGCGCCATCAAGCTACAAGGGTATATAAACTTCGGTCGAGCCGAAGTTAGCTTTCCTCTATTTTTAATTATTAATGTCTATTATCAAGACAGAAATATCTTTTGAGCATATTACGAAACCTGATATTACCCACAAATAACGTCTTATCCAAGGAGTCGCGCGGTTATCGTGCAATATTTTTGTTATACTGTTATGTGCTGAAAGTAGAAATGGAGATTTCTCAATTATATTTCGTGTTTGTTTATCGTTGGCTAGAGACGAGAATCGTAAATACCGCCAAATAGATCGTTACACGAAATGCGAGCCAGGGCTGCGGACTGGTAGTTCTGAAGCGGAACTAGTTCAGGAGTTGAGCGGGTTCAAATTAGGATTTGAACTGTTCTCAAGTTGTGGGTGAATGGTGGCCTAGGAAGAAGAAAAGAAAAGGTCATTATTTCAAAGTCATTGTAGCCTGTAGACCGAGAAAAATGGTTGGAGTTGTTGTAATAAATTTTGTCAAAGTGAAAGTCAGCGGCATCACTCGGTAAGCCTCAAGAACTTGTGATATATGTGTATAAGGTCGCTCACTACATAAAGTAATTTTGATAGGCCTATTTCGAAGAAATCATCCCCGAGTACGGAAGCGACTTGAGGAGAAGAAGAGTGGCCACCAGAGGACCCAATTTTCGCCAGGAGTAAAATTGGCCACCCGCCTCTGGGTGGCCCCAGGTTTTTATACCACCATCTCCCAAATAATAATAAACAACTGGCTGACCTTAGTTTTAAGTAGTAATTTATTTATATTTATGTGTTAACTTAATCTCAATTTTTATATATATATATATTAATGTAAGTGTCGTGTATTCGTCCCAGAGGTACCCTGGTTAGGGAACATAATGAATATGTCTATAGTTGTTAGTGGATCGTTAAGGAATATATGTGTTTGAGAGAGAAAAAAATATGTTAGTGTAAATTTGTTCTAGGGGGTGAGGTGGCGTCCTAAAGATCAGCGTCTGAAAAGATTAGGGGGTTGTCCGAAGTCTGAGAAGTCAACCTATGGCAGGGCGGGTTATGTTCTGGCAAAATAGCCCATCTTTTTTTGCCATGTTTTTTTTACCTTTGTTCAATATTTGAGCCGAGACTGGCGATCGTAAATATAAATTTTTTGTTGTTAGCCGACCAGTCCAGCTATCGAGGTCGTACTCATCCCTGAGTCAGCCGTAAGCTAGCCGGCGACCGATAGTGGGACCCGGGAAAGAAGGTCGGATCATAACAATACTCTCTAAGTTTCTCTCTCTCTTTAAGATTGTCTTTGTTGAATGGAACGCTGTAGTGGTTGGTGGGGGTGGGAGGGTGTTAACTGGCCTTTTTATACACTTCAAAATTGTATTATAATTCTGCCCAGAAGTTTGCAACGCATAGAAGGAGTCATCTTCGACCTCATAAAAGACGAGCTGAGTCGATTAGCGCTCTTAAACTAGGTCATTGTTAATATTATATGATTTTAAGCTAATCTGCGAAGTTTAGTAGAAATCGCTAACCGTTGAAGCGATCTTTTTCAAGTGTATTAAAACTTCGGCTCATAACTTGAGTATCGTTCATCCGATTTTTATCATTTTTTTAGCAAATCGATTAATAATATTGATTACTTAATATCACCAGAAGGTAAGAAACAGCTATCCACGAAACTGTGGAAGATATATAGTTTTTCCAAATTGCGGAGGCGGCAAGTAAACTTGATTTGCCTGTAAGTATAGGAAGTGGGGACACGTCTATAAAACAAGCAGTCGTTTCACTCAACACAGCAATTCAAAAATTCTTTAACTCAACACAAAACAAAGTCATCACAAAACAATTTCAACACTCGTGTTTATAACACAGAGTCATTTCACCTAACACAACAATTTAACACACGCCAACTCAACACAAAACAATTTAAACACGAAGAATTTAAACAAAAAACAATTTCAATACACATCTACACATATATCACAAAGCCATTTCAACAAACACAACAATTCAACACTACGTCAATTCAACACAACCAGATTTAAATTTAATAAGTGGAGATAGTAAATAATATGCAATTGTGTAGTACCAACCTCATCAGAGAAAGAAGGGTGACACAAGTGACAAGTGTGGCTCAATTTCATGTCAATTCAACATACGTCAATTCAACACATTACAAATTAAACAAAAACAACGGGTAACGATCAATTTTCTTAATAAATAAGTTGTGATAGTAAATAAAATGCAAGTGTACTTACAAATGTGCATACACTTTCGAAGTTACGGAGTATACTACACTCGAGTTCGACTGAAATTTGAAATTGTTGAAATTGTTGTGTGTTCTATTTCCTGGTGTTAAAATTAAACTGTGTTCAAATTTGCCGATGTTGAATTGCTTCGTGATGAAATAAATTATGTTGAAATTTTAGTTGTGTTGAAATACCTTGTGTTAAAATTGAGTTGTGTTGAATTGACGTGTAGAGATTGTTTTGTGTTGAACAGACGTGGAACCATACGAAGTATATGCCCCATTTATGTCCAACCTCTATCTCTTACCATCTCTGAGATCTCTGAGACATGGCTATATCGACTCGGTTGTTGATGCTGATATATACGGGAGTGCCCCAGAAATCACAAGAGATTTTCGTATAATCGCTTTTGTTTCAAATTTCAACTGCTTGCATTTATATGTGAAGTGGCACAACAATTCTCGGTTGCTAGATCAGATGGCAAATTTAAGGCGAATTGAAACCAATTGCTCAAAGCCAAGTAGATTTGAGCAGTTAGTTCCAAATCGCTTAGATTCATCATCTGATCTAGCAACCGAAGAAAAACTTTTCACTTTACATATAAAGTTGTACAATTTAAATTTGAAATGCAAACGTTTATACCAAAATCTCTAGTGATTTCTGTGTCACCCCCGATATACTTTATATACTTAACCAACAGAGCCCAAAGATTGGTAGTGGATGGTGCCAAAGGAACACATGCCGAATTGCCATTGTCACAAAAGTCGATGGGATATCGTAGGTTAAGACATCTTCTGAGCCTGTTTGTCGCCAGAATCAGAGTTGCCAGAAGCAAGTCTATTGGCGTGGGCCACCAGTCTGTCATGATATCTGCTAGTGTGCATATTGATTTGGGCTCATAATGGCAAACGTCCAAGTCGCGGTATTTAGTGGTGTCTCTACATACCAGGGCCTCTAGTTTCTTGAGGGTAGTGGAGCATGCCGTACCCCGTAGCGGGATTCCCAGGTCCAGGAAGGACCTGACCCCAGTCACATGGAATTTCCAGGTCAAGTGGCTATCCAGAGCCAAAGTAATTTTGGAATGATTAACGGCTATGTTTCACCGGTTCGCCCATTGACCAAAGCCATCCAGGAACTGCTGGACCTTAACAGATGCAATTCTGCGCCAATTGCTGAAAGCATCAACAGCTTTCAAGAACTTTCAGCTAAGCAACTTTAATCAATAGACACACTTTTTTTTTGTAAAGTGTCATGCTCAGCCATCGGGCTATTGTCCCCCATTTTTGTTTAAATTTATTTAAATTAAAATAGGTAAAAGTGTTTAACAGCTGATTCATGGACAATAATTAGCAAATTCCTGGCAGGAATATTAAAGAAATGAAAAAAATTATATAATTTCTTCCAAACGATTTGCCTTTTCATTTTGCCTTTCATGTCTCTCTCATTTCTTAAAAACTATGGCAAAAAAGTACTCGCTACTATCTGGCACGACTCGTTACTCTCTGCAAACTGAAAGTGTCATCACCAATAAACTGTTGACTTGAATTTAAAAAGTAGGCGCAATATTGTGTAACATATAAATTAGTAAAAATAAGTTTGTATTTAGGTTTCTGCTGATAATTCAGAAAGATAACAATGCGTTCGCCCCGCGCAATTGCTTTCCTGACAGGTAGGTTTGTTTTTTTGGCAAATTTTACAAAAGCCCACGTGAGTTTGAAACTGGCGCCTGTTAATCAAACCATTCAACTGTTTTTATCAACGTGGCATTGTGAATGTCAAAAAGATGGCGATTTGTCAATGGAAACGGCCAATTTAAGAGATGTTGCCAGTGGAAATGAGCTATAAAACGCAATACTCGAAACATGATCGAATATTTGGAATATTTTTGGACAAAAAATATTTGGGAAAAAAAAAAAAACAAAAAATTGTAAGTCCAACATTTTTCGTTTTGGGTTAAAAATTGTTGATTTAGCAATTTTTCTTCTTGATTTTACCAATTTAAACGTATAACCAAAATAAAAATTTAGAATTAATTGAGCGTGCTTTTGATTTCAAACTGCTAACACTATTAATTTTTGTTGCGCAAACTTCAGATTGCTTTTTGATATTACTCGAGCATGGAATTCGAACTTCAGAATTACAAGCAATCCATTATTGGTATTTGACAGCTTTGATTACATGAATAGAACGCTTGAAATTAAGATATATCCGAGCCTGGACCCGAACCGAACGGCTTCCGTTTCGAAAGCTTGCTGTGAAATAATAAAGGAAAAAAAAAAACGAGAAGGCCAAGCTAACTTCGTCCGTGCCGAAGTTTTTTTTACCCTTGCAAATGTTTGTTTTGTTGAAAATAACAGAGATTAAGAATGCTAACACTAGAATCAAAAATTTGCTCTTATCAAAAACCCATTTTCCTACCGATCGTCATCTGATTTCGATAAAATTTGGTGAGTCTGTTTGATAGCATATCAAATAAACAATCACACGCTTAAGAAACAAAATAGTTTTTTTCACCAAGACCCATTTCCCGAACGATCGGTCCTATGGCAGCCATATGATATAGTCATTCAATTATATTATTTTTAGTAAATAATTAAAAAAATTCTAAGCACACTTGAACTTGGCTTTGATCGCTTCATTCGCTCCAAACGGCTTAAGCAAAGTCTACTGATGCAAGCCCTTGAAATACTTTAACAGACAATCTGCTCTGTTTTCTAGAAAATTGTTTTGGTTCACTCTAATGACGCGTTGCAACTGTGTTGCATGGCATTGTGGCAATGTGCAAAGATATATTCCATCTACATATCGACAAGGCAAAAACAAAAACAAAAACAAAAACAGAAATCATCATGCAGTCAATTAATCAAACAGTCATCATTTTGCCCGCTGGGTGAAATGTGACACATAAAAAAAAAAAAAAAACAACTGTCAAAGCGGCTGACAAGCAAAAATTTAACGAAATTTCCCGTGTCGAGACGAATCACACTAAAGTAAAGAGAATTGAACGATTTGCTTAACAACCATGTCCGACATACCTAATCCAGCTGAGGCACACATCGAGAGTAGCTGGTGCTTAATTGAAAGCGATCCGGGCGTCTTCACGGAGCTAATACGCGGCTTTGGCTGTAAGGGAGCTCAGGTGGAGGAGATCTGGACACTGGATGCGGATGCCTTTCGCCATTTGGAGCCCATACATGGTTTGATTTTTTTGTTCAAGTGGATGCAGGACGATGAACCAGCTGGTCGGGTGATCAACGACGACAGCAAGGACATCTTCTTTGCCAAGCAGGTAATCCCCAATGCTTGCGCCACACAGGCCCTACTCGGCCTGCTGTTGAATCTGCAGCACGAGGACATTGAACTGGGTGAGACTTTGACTGCATTCAAGAAGTTCTGCCAGAATTTCGACCCCTATTCGCGTGGCCTGAGCCTCAGCAACGCGGAGAAGATCCGCACCGTGCACAACTCCTTTGCCCGACCCGCTCTCTTTGAGCTTCGTGAGATGAAACAGACAACGCAGGAGGAGGACATCTATCATTTTGTGGGCTACATGCCGATTAAGGGGCACCTGTACGAGCTGGACGGCATGCAGGATGGACCCATTCAGCTGGCCGAGATTGAGAGCGGCCGTAGCTGGTTGGATGTGGTGCGCCCCATCATTGAGGCACGCATGCAACGCTATACCGTGGGCGAGATTCGTTTCAACTTAATGGCTCTGGTCTCGGATCGAGAGCGCTTCTATGAACGTCAGATTGAGGCTTGGCAGAAACCGGATTTCGCGCTGGAGGCTGTGCTGTCGGAATCGGAGCGCGATATGGAAATTGCCAGCTTGCGTTCGTACGTGCAGTTCGAGCAGGAGAAGAAGCGTCGCTATCGTCGCGAGAACGTGCGTCGTCGTTACAATTATTTGCCATTTATAGTGGAACTACTAAAGCAATTGGGTGAAATGGGCCAATTGATGCCCATCTATGAGATGGCTATGCAATGCGTGTTGCAATACGAACAGCGTACAAAGGCCGAGCAGGCTAAGACCGTGGACACAGAGCAGGAAGACGGCAAGTGATGCCAATTCTTTAAATTAAACGTAAACGTGGACTGTATAAACGGAATGTTACAAATACAACCTGAGTAATTAGTAATGTAAATGAATAAATGAATCTTCTTCTTATTAATTGTCTGTATGAACGCAGGGACTATGCATTTAGGTTTTCATATAAGATTTAAATATAAGGGCCGCCAATACGGACGTGCACATAACACATGAGTCTAGTATGACCAGACTTAAAAACAAATTGCGCCAAAATTTGAAGTTTTTGGTATTTTTATATTCTGTACCAAAGGTACACAGAGTATATTAAGTTTGTGCAAAAGTATGTAACAGGGAGAAGGAATCATTTCCCACCCTATAAAGTATATATATATATTTTTGATCAGTCTGTTAGTTGATCAGTTGTCTTTGCATTTTGTATTTGCAAAGTCAACCGCTCTCACCATATGCCGTAGCAGCAGCTGGGTTGTATGTTTGTGGGTGTGTGGAGTGGAATTGTGAGAGGGTGGGAAGAGGGGCTAGCAGTGAGTTAACAGTAACTTAAAAGTGACTAAACAGTAACTAGACAGTGACTTAGCAGTGACTCAATAGTGACTTAACAGTGATTTATCAGTGACTTAAAAGTGATTTAATATTGACTTAACAATCACTTAACAGTGACTTGGCAGTAATTCCACAGTGACTTAACAGCGACATAACAGCGACTTAACAGTAATTTAGCATTGACTTAACGAAGAGTTAACAGTTAAATTTTCGATTCGCCCATGACACCCACTCTTTTTTGTTGTATTGGGGCTTTTTTTACTAAGCATGTGCAACTGTAATTAATTTTCGGCCCAAATGCAGCTACTTTCACCTTCTGTTTTTTTTTAAATTTTACTTCACTTGACCGCTGATAGCTTAAATGGACAATTAGGGTGACGTGACATTGAGTGGCCCCAATGTTAGTTGAACTGTTCAAATTATAACGAGATCCACAGCCTATTTACATAGACTCCATAAATGTGCTGTTAAGCCTCACATTAACTGTTAAGCATAACAGTAATTCTTTGCTGCAAGCATGCAAAATGTTAAATGTGCCGTAGTCTCTACGTCTGCTACTTCTTTCTTCACTTTTTGTATGAAACTTCACGTTAATTCGCATGCCCGTAGAGGCCCTTAATGACTCAATTTTAACTAAAAACATATTAGCACTATCTAGCAGGGCTGCAAACCCAAAAAATTTTGCGGAACCACCGGTTTACTTGTTCGAACCAAAATTTACCAACGGTTAAGGTTCGGAAATTTGAGGTTCGAGATTATTGGGCGTTGGTTTTGGCTCAAATCTTGGTTCGTTGCACGTTTTTCCCCAATATATTTAAAATAACAATACAATACGTATACACTTGACGGCTAGATACATTGTTAGTCCACATTTACACGGTGAAGCAAACTTCATGAAGTTCCGAATGAAGTTTTCGTTTGTAGGGAAGAGGTTGTAGGGGCAGTCGAAACAGGCAAAGCTTCATGGCAAGCTGGCAATGAAGTTTTTCGGTATGTATATGTAAGAAAAAAGGAGCGTGTAAAAAAAGGGGGAAAGCAAAACATAATTTAAATATCACCAAAATTGTGATCGCTCCTGGTCCCTGCATAAAGAGCTCTTTAGGTAGGTAGGGTAATTTAAGCGACGTTTGCCACAAATTCCACGCCAAAACTCCCGCGCAAAAAACCCCTTTTGTTGTTTCCGCGTACCCCTTGAATGTGTGGAGTATCGGAGTAGGTTTGCCAAATTCTTGTCGATTGAAGGCCCATGTGCACAGCGAGCGGCGATTGCGTCTAGTCCTAGCAACGAATCTATCTGTAGGAAGCAAAAAAAAAAAAATGTTAAATTAAGTAAATAATGTCACATCGTGAATTTGTTAATAATTACCATATGTATTGAATCCCGATGGAGTGCTAAAGATTAATGGGCGGGGAAGGAAGGATCATGGCTGCCGCCGTGGGCTGAAGTAGGTCATGTAGGAGAAGCCAGCGTTCATGGGCAGCTGGAGGATAGGTCCGCTGCAGGTAGGGTGGGAACGCCAGGGCTCCGATAAGGAGACCTATTCTGGAAGAGAAAGACTCGGTGTTTATGTAGTAATGTTGTTTGCCTTTTTGTAGTTTCTGTTAGTAACGTGGAAAATGTTGGTTAGTGATGTCAAATGTAGGAATCGTTTGAATGGATGTATTGTTCGGGCTGTAGGGCATAAGGATGAGACCACCCCTGGGAACCATTGAGCCAGCCGGCTTAGCCCTTCGGGAAAAAAGCAGTTCCGTAACATGGTCTAATACTAGGTTGGCAGCACCTCTGCACTCAGCTGAATTTTGTCTTTTTTAATGCGCGCTAATTTTAAAAATAAAAGCAAGAATTTTACAGAGATTTGTTACTATGATGGGAGATTAAGCAGTAGGTCGAAAGCTATGTTCACACAGGCAAATAATTTGGTCAAATTTTCATGAAAATTGGGCTTTATAGGCCAAATTGTGGAACTTTCTGGCCATATTTGATCAAACTATTTGCGTATGGTACCATAGTTTAAGTTTTTAATCCTGTCAAATCTTTAATCATGGCTATTTTTATCAAAATTTAGCCAAATTATTTGGATGTGTAAACTTAGCTTAAGCAATGAACTAGGGGAATCAGAATGTGCATCTGTAATTTCAGCAATGTCTGCAGGTGTTCTTGTATATTAAAGGCACATTCAATATTTTCCATTTTTGGTTTACTTAATAACAATTCAGACTTTACTGTTTTCAATGAGGGTGAAGTAGATTGCTACGAAATTCATCTAGATGGCTAGCATTGAGCATGAGCAAAGCAAATGCAGCAAATTCACCTAGATTTGCAAAAACACCAACATGAGAAAACGGCCCTTAGTGTTTGTTTATGTTCTGTACCAAAGGTACAAAGAATATTTATCGACTCTTCTGTTACGTACATAGAAGGGTACCCAACAAAACTTTAATGTGCATAATCTATATTTTATGAACCGAACCAAAAGCTTGGGTTCGGAACGGGTTCATCTTTTTCGTCCTCGTGGTTCGGTTCAGGGTTTGGTTCACAGTAAAAAAAAGCCGATATTCCGGTTTTCCGGCCCTGCTATCTAGTTGGTATAAAAACTATTCAAATCAAATTAAACCAGTTAATTAAAAGTTTTTCATGTTGAATAATTTTGTAATCAGTGATCTTTTGGTATCTAAAGGTAAATTAAGTATAGCTCCTGTCAATACAGAGAATTAAATAATTATTTTTTTCAGAAAAAATGGGTCGAAATTCTCATTGTACTAAAGAAGAAGCTGGATTGATTCTTAGTCTGAGAAAAGAAGGCAAATCTTTACGAGCCATCGCCAAATTAATGAACAGGCCTCATAATTTTGTTAAAAATGCATTAGATCGAAAACCAAGACAGGAAACACGTGGAAGGCCACAAAAAACCACAGAAACCCCTGCCCCACTACATAGTAACTTTGAGCAAAAAGGACCCATTTAAGTCATCGAAGGCTATTGCAGCCGAAATTGGGAATTCAGTTAGTGCTCCAACTATCCGAAGACGACTACAAGATGCCAACCTTCCAGGAAGAATTGCCAGAAAAGTCCCACTTATGCGCTAAAAAAATATCACCATGAGGCAAACTTTTGCAAGGGACCACAAAGACTGGGTAGGATGCACCGGGGAGAAAAAATGGAGAAACATATTATGGAGCGATGGAACCAAGATTAATTTGTTTGGGAATGACTGTGAAAGGAATGTTCGACGCCCTAATGGAAAGGAATTCCATCCACGGTTTACAAAAAAAACAGTCAAACATGGAGGTGGCAATATAATGGTATGGGGTTGCTTCTCCTGGTACGGCGTAGGTCCAATTTATCAGACTACGAACAAAATGAATGCTGAAGAGTACAAATCCATATTGGAAACAGTTATGGTACCGTATGCTGAGGAAAATATGCCATTGCGATGGGTATTTCAGCAAGATAATAATCCTAAACACACATCAAGGCTGTTATCTAAATTTTTCGAGGACCAAAAAGTTGACGTTCTGAAGTGGCCAAGCCGATCCCCCGGCCTTAACCCCATTGAAAACTTGTGGGGAGACTTAAAAAAGAAATTGGCAAAGCATTCATTTTCAAATAAACAAAAATTATGGGAAGGTGTCCAAAAACTGTGGTATGAGACACCAGTAGAGACCTGCCAGGCTCTTATTAAAAGTATGCCAAAAAGAATAGCAGTAGTGGCCAAAAATAGAGGTGGATACACTGGATACTAAGTTAGGAAATACTAATTTACCTAAAAAAAAAGAACACAAAATGGAAATAAAAATTTTTTTTCTTACCAACACATGAAGTGTACCTATTATTATGATCACACTGAAAACGTATCTGAAACACAAAATGATCTCTTTTATGTTATATTATTATTCTATGTTACAATTAAGTTTATTTTATTAAAAACAAATAGTTTAAGAACAAATGAGAACAAATTTTAAGTTTGAAACAATGAATAAAACTGTTTTCTGTTACCTTAAAGTCAGAGTTGATGTGTGTACCTATTAATATGATCAGGTGTGTATATATGTAGAGTCTTTGGTAATACGAAATCGCAGTGTTCAGGAAATTCATTATATGGAGAACTTCGTTATACAGAAGTTCGTAATAGAGAAGTTTGACTGTATAAGTGACATATTTTTCATTTTTAATTTTAGTTTTCCCCATACTTGAAGTATAAGGAAAAAATATTGAAATCAAACTTTAAACACATAATTTGAAAAAATCCAATGGCTAATATAAAATATATTACATTTTATTATGAAAAATATTAAATTTGATGCTAAATCTAGTTAAAAATTTAATGTGTTCTTAACTGAAATTTGCGACTTCGTGACGCGATCGCAGGATAGTCGTATGTGTTAAGATGTTTGCTTTTGTGTTGAAGTCCCCGAGGTTCTGAGTTCGAATCCCAGTCAAGGTATATTTAAAAAATGTAAGTGTTACGTTATTCAGAAAGAAGACTATGCCTAAGACTATGATAGCTTCCGTTGAATGCATTCAAAGCCATTTTTGTTCTTTCTTAAATCAAATGAATATGAATGCAAATGTTCTTATTCATTTTGAAGGCATTAAATAGTTCAAAACTAATTCAATTCATTATTTGCATTTTTTTTATATTGTTTTTTCATATTTAACAAGTGAATTAATATAAATTTAATGAATTTAAGCCATAATTATTTTACAGCTCTGCTAACTGCAAAGGGTCATTGATGGAGCTGCGCATAAGTTGTCACTTTTAGATGGTATGGAAGACAAGTCCCGAAACGAATTTCGTTGCCGGTTCTGTTACCTTTTGAAAAGAAAAAAAGTTTTAGTTAGTTGTTAAGTATTTTTCAAAAACTACAAATAAATTGACCGAATCCGAATCCGCTTCCTGAACTTGAACCAAGAAAGTTCTGTCAGTTAAAAACTAAAAAGAGTTATTTTATAAGCCAGTCAATTAGTTGCCCAACGAATCATTCTTCCAACGAGCGATACAAAGTAATGATCTAAAATGATCGAAATTTGTATTCCTTCAGAGCGGGTACAACATTTGCTTCGATGAACTCGACTGCTGATATTTGAATTCGCTGGCTAAGCCTTCGTCCTCTGCTCTCCATCGTCGTCATCATCAACATTGTGCTGGATGTCGCGCTTATTTGTTTTTGTTGCACAAAGTAAACAACTAATTTTAATTTGCCGCAGGAGCCACAGACGACGATAAGACGATGACGGCAAACGACCAAGTCGCCGGTTGCGGATTGCCGTTTACCAGTTGGCCGAGTGGACAGCTCCGTCTCTGGTTCTGCCACCAGGGGGGGGGCGGAAGGGCCGGTGGACACAACCGAACCTTGACGCAGTTAAATCAAATAAAAGCAAAAACACTTACACACACACACACAAACCGCAAACATTTCTCTCGCTTTGTCTTTTGTTTTTTTTTTTCCCCCATTTTGATGGTTTGCGTTTTGTTTTGACATTTCATTTATGTATGTAAACATGGAGCAGAAACAACAACAATCGCTGCACAGTCAAATTATCTTTTAATAATTTAGATTTGTGTGGGCGGACGTAGCCATTCGGCTGGCGTTTGCTTTTCTCTCGTTTTTTGTTGTTTTTTTTTTTTGTATTTTGCTTTTGGCCAAAGGACAGACAGCACATGTGGCGGGGGGTGGACAGCACATGAAAGCGGAAACGGAAGTGCTTACCTTTTGGCACACACACACACACACATATGCAAAAATTCCTGCTGCGCCTTGGAAGTGCTCCCACAGCTCAGACTCCAGCGAGTTGTGTGATAGAATTGGTTATGGGCTTGGCGGGGTGGGCGGGTGACCGACCTCTCATTCTGCCAACTCAGCTTTAAAATATGTCCACAGGTGCACACAAGGCGGACAGGCGGGCACAGGCAGCTTGTGGAATTGACTTCAGCTTTTGACTTGTATGCCAAACGCAAAAAACACCAAAATTGCCACACGCCCAAGCGAGGGTTGACTGAGAAACTAGCAGGAAGATGAGCCTAAATAGCTAAATAAATAAGACTCAGCAATTAAGTAGTCGGATTTTAAGATTTTTTGATTATGATTTTTCTGGCTTGAGCCCAGGAATTCTTGACTTTTTCTGAGTGTAAATCTTTATAAGATTCTATATATTCTAGTGTAAAACATTTGGAATAAATGGTGTGTGAAATGCTGCTGCAGCAAAATTCATGAAATGATAATACTACACATTTTTTCCAACAATCGAAAGCTTATTCAAAAACATAATGAAGTTTTCTTTAACGTGTAAGTAGAACTCATTAAGTACCGGCAAAATCGAAAAAGATCATAAAACAGTTTGCTTTTAATTGATCGTTTTTCCGCTGTTTGATAATCCAGCTTTCTTTCGACTTCTTTCTGTGTTTCTTCCAAGATATTTTCTAGTTTCTTACTTCCTCCTATTTATACCGTTGTAGAGGGTAAATTTAAGTTGTCCAGATGTTTTTAACGCATATAAGGAAGCATCTCCGACCACATAAAAAATATATATTTTTGATCAGCATGACGAGCTAAGTTGATATAGCCATGTCCGTCTGTTTCTATGCTATCTCCTCCGTCAGTATTAAAGCTATCTTAACCAAACTTTGCACGACTCAAACTTGCCCACACCTAGTATTTAAAAGTTTTCTATGCTTTAACACAATTCCACCAAGTTTGATGAAAATCGGTCAACTATATAGTATAGCTGCCATACAAAATATAGTTCTGAAAAAAAGTTCTAGTAGGAAAAAGTGGTTTGTTTTCAATGCTATCGCACCCAAACTTGTTATTGATCAATATTATATGCTACCACACAATTATGCCAAGTTTGATCCAAATCGGATGACTATAGCATATAGCTGCCATAGGAACGATCGGTCGAAAAAGTAGTTTTAGTGAGAAAAACTTTTTTGTTTTCAATGGTAGAGTCTTTTTACTTTCACACCATTCATCGAGCACCATCCCTGACGCGATAGCAGAACGACAACACGCGCCATCCCTGGCGCTCAGTTTCTGGCTGGCGTCCGAGACGCGCGGCGGCGAGTCGCATCATCGTCAACTCCATCGACTTTCATTCATTCATTTTGGCGTGTAGTATTATCATTCAATAAAGTTAGTTACTTATAAAACCTAGTACCTAAAGTGGTGACCCGCGACGATTGAAAAACGACAAACACGCAACTTCTGCAACAATTATCTGATGCGTAAAACATTTCGACCGCAGATTCACACAAACACGCACACACCCATACAGTGACGCCATTGTGGGATTCATTTCGACATGCAGCTTTCGATCAGCAAATTCAAACAGCATCAAGCTAACTTAAGCCAGAAACTCAACAACAGCAACACACCCAAATCCTCAACACCAGGCAGCCAGATCCTCACCAGCGGCAACAGAACCATCTCGATGTTTTCTGGGCATTTTGTCCCACACACACACACACACACGACTGACGCCGCGACGAAACAGCACAAACACACATGCTCACGGCGTCTGCAGTATACAATCACGAATTTTAGCGCGTCGCCGGCAAAGTACACACACACAGACAGCATCTACCAGCGCTCACACGCAAATACAAACAGCAATTTTTTTTGGGCAAATGACACCGACCGCTGTCCGCGCATGTAGTCCACAGACCTACTGTCTGTCGCCCAGGTCCTTACACGTCCAACCGTTCACATCCTGCTGCAGCCCACGAAAACGTTCATCGCCCAGCCTACCTTTCATCCGCTGCTCGCGCATGCTATTTGTGTGAGCCCAACCGACTCTTCAACTACATGTAACCGATCTCACGTTGGTCATGCATCCGACCAATTTTTCAGATGTTACATTATACGCAGCCTGCCAGACGATCGATCATACTTATGGAAGTACGTCGCGCGGCTGAATTCGGATCATCATCGCATCTTTTGTCGTCGCCGATGCTCAGGCACAACGATCCGCATACCTGACCGAACACTAGCAACATGCTACGACTCGGACGCTCTTTGTTTGGCAATTGATGCCAGCCTGAGTCTACCTACAAGTTCTCGATCTCATCACGAAAGTCCTTAACGATAGGCACCACGAAAGTCCACAACGTGTGGCATTCGAAAGTCTCTACTCGGGGTACAATACCCAGTACTATTGACTCTGCAACTTCAACCCTGATCGAACGAACTTGCTTATCGACCCCCACTCGAAGCAACGGCCTCAAAGCGAGGTTACCATCGACGCCTCAACGCGAGGATACCATCGACGCAACTTCTCCAATCTGTACTCGGTGCACATGCTCAGTACTACGGATTCACCAGTTGCTATACTCAACGGAAGCGATTCATCGACCCAACTTCGACACAATCATCACAGCGAGAACTATACGCAGGCTTTCCTCCACATTGGGACTTGTGCAAATCCTGTAGATGATCATCACTCACCCCGGACAAACACTCACCCCGGACATACATTCATCCCAGCTATACTCAAAACTTGCTCATTCGTTCCCACATGGTCTCTGGAGGGGGAGTACTGTGGCAGCCCTGGCCACCTCTGGTCACCATCCCTGACGCGATAGCAGAACGACAACACGCGCCTTCCCTGGTGCTCAGTTTCTGGCTGGCGTCCGCACGCGCGGCGGCGCGTCGCATCATTGTCAACTCAATCGACTTTTATTCATTCATTTTAGCGTGTATTATTATTCAATAAAGTTAGTTACTTATCAAACCTAGTAGCTAAATAGTCAAAGTAATGGCGCCATCTATTGCTGAGTTTGGGAAATAACTCAGCTAAGAATGTTCGAGTAAAATCGTTTAAAACGTTATTATAGAAAATTAAACAAGCTCCTCTATTATTTTATTTTAATTTCCTGCTCTGGCTCTTCTTTCTTTCTTTTCTTTTGGCTACCTTTTTCAATTTTTAATCATTCTTATATTTTTCAACTTTATGGCAATTTCTGACTTCGTAAGAAATAAAGCGGCTGCTAAAACGATCGCTGGAAAGATCCTACAGATACTGGCGGCGCCATGTAACAATACGAGATTTTATTACAATAATTGGTGAAAACCTTCAAACACGTTTCGGCTGGAATTTTACACATTTGGAAACCCGAAGTATTAGTAGTAGTCTTTAGTTAAATGGAATTTTTCACATATCTTTCATTTTAACATACATTTGTATCAAGCTTAAAAGACAGGTTTAGAGATATACTAAAGGATTGGTGTATAAACCGTCAGCCTGATCCTCTTTCCATCTTCATGCCAGTACTACACACGGCTGCCAAGCTCGTCGCAAGATACCGCATCGCTCCCAGCATAAAGATAGATTAAAGATCCAATTGTTTTTACTCTATTACAATTTAGATTACATAGTACAACACTAAAAAAAAAAAGCCCCGGCATGGGAATCTTTTAATGAAATACCTTAGTAGGTATTCTACTTGGTCGAGGTGATATAACCCCCACACTTGAGCGTCATAGGACATAATGGACCTCACCGCTGCACTGAAGAGCTTGTTTTCTGTACTAGTAGGCACATCCTTATTGACAAGCAACGTCCTCCAGTTGAAACCCAAAGTATTTATTCGCCAAATCCAATTCGGATAAGCGAAAATTTGCAAGTCATAGATGCGTGAAAGCAACAAGTCTGCTGATGATAGGATTGTGTGTACCATTGCTATTTCAAGATATAAATAGTTTCTGTTGAATTATAATTAACCGTTGACCTTGAGTCGGCTAAAACAAACATAACATAGAGAACGCAAGCAAAGTAATAGAGTCCAACGTTCTAAGCCAGTGGTGTCCAAACTCACACAATCAAACATTGCGCTTGTGGGCTTAGCAGCGAAACACGAAGTAGACGTCACAACAAACAAATGCCACGAACAAATGCCTCGTGAAATAAAACAAAAAGCCGAGCGTGCTAATTATAAAACACACGTATTCTCTCTCTCTATACCAGAGTCCGGCGCCTTCCAATCTGAAGTGTATACAACAGCGCTCTACGGCAGCGACGTCGACACACCGACAGTATACTAGCTTATACTGCTCTCTTTTGCAACAACCCTGCAGAGAATGTGTCAACTAGTAACAAAAAAAAACTGTCCTACACCTAGTTGTAATACTAGTAGAATTGAAAAAACTAAATTCGGCTGAGTTGGGCAACAACAAATATTAGCTTTCGAAGAAATGTTCGTTTGAAATACTAATTTGAGCTAGTTGTAATCCAAATGAACTTTAACGAATTGGTGATGAGTGAGTTGATCGACAGATTTCGATGTACTGTTATACTGAGCAGCGACACAAAGAGAGAGTCATAAGGAACACTCAAAGGTCGACTGGTATTTAACTGGTTGAAAATGGCTGCTAATGGGGACAATTCTCTCCCGCATATGCCATCTGGCACTAAACTGGTTGCAAGTGGCTGCAGCCGGGTACAATTGTCACATGCCTATGACATGTCTGTGTAAAACGGACGAATTCAATACATTGATTTGGATAGGAAATGCAACCAGTTGCAAGTTTTTAGAGACAGGTACATTTCTGGTTGTAAACTAGAGACTTTCCCTGCAGGGAACAAAGATGTACTAAATGAGCGCGCTCTCGCGTGGCTAATCACACACAAGCAACGCCTAAATGAGCATGTGTGTTTTGCAGTCCCCTGCTCTATACGTGTGTTGTCTGCGACGGCGGCAGAATTATAAGTTCCTATGCCAAGGGATAGGCTTTTGCCCATTTGGACACCACTGTTCTAAACTCTTAAATCAAACAAATTGGGATCAAAAGTTCCCTCTTGGATCAAGACCAAAACCTTGACACTAATCATGCATCTGATGTCGAATATTCTTGATCCAATTATGAAATTCATCATATTGGTTCTCTGGGTGTAAGATTCAATTTTTGATGAGATCAGGCCAAAGTTAGGGTCTTCACTTAGTTGTGAACCTTTGAGCTACATTTCTTCAAGGAGTTTCTAATGTATTTGACGCTGAAGTGCGATAGACTGAGTGCGTTGTTGATGTAGCTGTTTCTGTCTCAGTCTGTCGTATTGAATTTCGTCTCTCGTTCCGTTTACTCTTGTGCGAAGTGACCAAGCACGTTCATTCATTCATTCTCATCTTGTACTATTCTTGAACAACTTTTCGATGGACTCTCTGCTGATTTGACTGCTCCTGCGCTACTGCGTTTACAGCAAAAGGCTAATTGAAATTTGCCATTAATAATGCAAAAAGGTCTCGGTGAGAAACTTTTGGGTCCACCCATCCACATCCATGTGTGTGTGTGTGTGTGTGTGTGCGTGTTTGCACATGTGTGCGTACTATTTTAAATATTTCAAATATTTGTAACATTTGCCGCTTCCTCCAGCCTCTCCACTCAAGTAACCAAAAGTACAGCCAACCGCCAGCTTCGGCCTCGCCATTTACCGCACACGCCAAAAACATCAACAGTGGGACCAGGACGAGGACCACGACCAGGACCAGGGACAGGACAGGCTGGCTGCCAGGCTGGTTGGCGGCACAGAAGGTAAATGTGAATGCTTATTTTCTGGTCCGTCAGCCGCCAGTGATGTCGACGTCACCGTCACCACATGGAAGAATGTTCCGGGGTCGGGGGATGAAATGGTTGGAGGTTGCGAGTTATGCCGTGATTTCGCGAGTTTGGGCGAGGGGCGGGCAGCTGGCCAAACCCACAAGGCGAATAAGGGAAAGGTGGAAAAAAGAACATTTGTACATATGGAACAAACTCACGTTAAAGATGAAATGTTGTAAAATATGTACAGCGGAGGTTTTTTTTTCGAAAGTCCGCCTATATGCCACCCGGAAAATGAAAACCCAACTCTCATAGGTAGAAGCACATGCATACAAACATAGACATATGTAGATGACTGACAGCAGATATGTATGTATGTATGTATGTAGGTAGACTTGTAGCGGAGAGTGTTGAGCGAATAAATATGGATTGAAGTGAAGGGTGGGGATGGGGCATGCACCTTCATTTACAAGGTATTTGGATTAACAATTTGTTTTAATACAAAAGTTTCAAAAGTTCCTCTCAAGCTGCAGAGGGTTAGAGATTAAAATTGTCCAGATGTTCACATAAAGTATATATATTCTTGATCCACATGACGAGCTGATTTGACTTAGCACTGTCCGTCCGTCGGTATATAGACTTTATAGAGCCGGGCTGTCCACATTTCCACCAGGCCGTGCAAATTTCGAAAAATGAAATCAGCGAAATATTGTGCAGTTTTTTCAGTGTCCTTTTAAATTTTTTGTTGTTTTTTTTTTTATTATTTATTTTACGTTTTATTTTGCTGATTGTTTTACAAAACAACAACAACAACAACAACGACAAAGGGAAGCAAGCCGAGTCCAAACGAATGCCTGGGCCAAGACATGGGGACCCAAGACAAAAACAATACACGAAAACGAAAATCTCTCGAGGCTACTGAAAACTTCGTTTTCTTTCTGTTCCGCTCCGTTCTGTTTCTGGCTTGGCCAGTCATTTCTTATGCTCCGCCTTGGCTTTGCGCCTTGGTCCCTGTTCCGGCTGCAGCTCCATTCTCCCTGTCCTTGGCAGTGGTTTAAACACATGAAACAATTATAAAGTTGCCAAGAAATGTAAACCCAAAAGAGAAAACAATTTAATTGAATTTAAGCAGGGGTTGTCATATCCTAATGGATTTAAAACAACAACAACAACAACAACAACATCGGCAAGAACAAATAAAGCATAATACATAAAAATGGTACAGAGGCCGTGTGTCCTGGGAGAATGTGAAGAATTGGCATGGCGTTGGTTTGGCGGAGTGTGGGAAGGTCGCTAAATGGATGTTGGACCCTTTGTTCACAGTAACCAGACATGGGGCTGGGGCAAGTGTGCGAGGCGGATGTGGTTGACTTTTGAAGTACGCCCATCTATCAGTGGAATTACCGATTCGCTGTTCCTTTTGCAAAAGTTCTTAAAGTTCAACGCCAACTGTTTCAAATTAAAGTTAGAAGTTTTAAATGGGACAAGCAGTTTATTAACAAGAATCGACCGGAGGGGTGGCTATTTATGTCAACCAAAAACTAAGCTGCAAGCTGATAAGAACTAACCCAACGGATAGTTTAATTGAGTACATTTTTATTGAAATAATGTACAAAAAATTAGATCAAC
This sequence comes from Lordiphosa magnipectinata, assembly GCA_037044535.1. NCBI lineage: Eukaryota > Metazoa > Arthropoda > Insecta > Diptera > Drosophilidae > Lordiphosa > Lordiphosa magnipectinata. Next base: position 372,929 of record JBAMBO010004114.1, read on the forward strand.
GTGTCCTAATTGGCTGCATATGGGTCATTCTTTTATAAACCGAACAGTTAAAAAACTCATCATTTTTGATTGCAATAAAAAAAAATCCGAAATTAGATCTCGACATGCCCACCAAAACGTAATTTGCGGTTTCGCAAAAATATTTTTTGTTAATTTTATAAACAATTTCAAAAATCGTCAAAAACGGAAAAATGGAAAAAAACGGTTTTTTAAAGCCTGGATTTCTCAGGTTTGGTTTATCAGACAGGTCTCGTCTTGATATTGCTGAATAGTATTTTAATGTAGGTGTGATTATTTATAGCCAACAACTCTGAACCAACCCACTTCACAGACTCAAGTAGCACTTTATTAGACGGATTTTTGGTAAGTGATCCGATCAAAATATTATTATATGACCAGGTCCCCGTACAGGCCTTCTCCAAACACGATTTGATACACTTGACGTATGAATTTCCTCTAGATAATTCTAACATTTTAATTAGGTTTAGAGATTGTAAATCAGTTGGCTACGAAAGCGAAAGTGACTGAAGAAATATATACATTTTCACAACCTCCAACGAACAAACGTTTGAATTAAATACAAACATTTAGCTTCTGTTCGATAAATGCGTTCCACCAAAATATGAAAATTATTCAGCAAACACAAAATCCGTCGTTCAGTCCAGACATTAAACATCAAATTAAAGTTGCGAGACACTGCATACAAAACGGACTATCTACGTCGGGAGTTTAGGTTGGGAAATTGAGTTTTTTACTTTAACTTGACTTAGTTTAATTGTTGATATAATTTCCATTCACTTTCATTTTGGTTACCGAAGTACACTTTTTAAAAAATGTTAAACACAAAATTGTGCGTCTGTGACGTCACATTGGAAATTTTTTTTTGACAAGCGACGCATTGCACCACCTTCTAATTTTTGCATCATGCTATAACACTGCTGTAACACTTTAAAACGGAACAAAAAAAAAAAAACAGCAGCTAATCGGACCAAATCCAGCACACCCTTGCTGAAATTTTAGGTCTCGACGCGATCAACTATTTAGTGCTGCACAGTGCAACACCTTCTATATATTTAGCCGTCTTCAATTGTCGACTATTAAATCTTCTTGTTTGCAAATTTCGAAATTTTTTGGGCCGTTTGATTTACACCTCTTATTTAACAGTCTATTAACTCGTTTGCAATCTAAATTTATAAAGGAATTTTTGAGATTAGTTTAAACCAATTGAACCGACACCTCCTATTGACCCCGTCTTCAATTGCCAACTAATAAATCTTCATTATATTTTGAACTAATTATAAAACTTTTCACATTTCCAGAAATTTTGAACTGCCAACTTACCCGTCTTCATAATAAACTAACTCATACGAAAATTTTAAAAGTTTTGCGACTATTTGAACCGTTTGATCTAAGGCATTAAACCGGAACCAGAACCGGAACCGTAAACCGAAAAGAACCGATTACAAATCAGAACCAGAACCGGAACTGGATCTCATATTTTTATTTTTTTTGTATACGTATATGTAACAATGATTTGTGGTATGTTAATGAATGGGCTAAACGTAACGGACTATCACTAAATCCAGCAAAATGTAAATGCATAGTAATTTATAAAAAGTCACTAAGTACCACAAATCTACCTCGACTAAATATTGCTGGCACCCCTTTAGAATATGTTGCTCAAGCCGTTAATCTAGGTATAACTTTTAATGACACTCTTAGCTGGAATGAACAAGTGATTAAAGCCGCTGGAAAAACCTACGGAATACTAAGACTGCTTTCGTTGACTAAATCTTATTTGCCGACTAATCTCAGACTCCTTATTGCAAAGACGTACTTGACACCCACTCTTTGTTATGGAATTGAAATATTCGGAAACTGTGACGCTGCTTCTCAGAGACGACTTCATGTTGCGTTTAATAACATTGCTAGGTATGTGTATAATAAGAAAAGAACTGACCACATTACATGCTTTGCCAGATAGATATATGACCTTGATTTTAAGACTTGGACTGATTATAGATCTCTGCTACTATTACATAAGATAATATACACTAGACAACCATCGTATTTATATGACAAAATAAGTTTTGCCGTCTCAACGAGAACTTTGAATCTCATCACTAGCCAGCTCAGAACGCCAATTTTTTGTAAACACTGTTCGGTTGTGGAACCAACTCCCACCAAACTTGAAGAGTATTAGTAGTGTCACGCAATTTAGGGTCAAATTACATTTCTATCTACAAAATTAAATTATATAACTAATTTTAATAATAATAATAAGTAATATTAAGTAATTGTTCGCTGATTCTTATGTTTTTGTGACTGGTGCAATAATCATTAAGTATACACTTATATACTAATATAAATATATACCGGCAATCGAGATCCGTTATTCTTGGTACCGAAAAGACCGAAAAGAACCTTAACATTGTACCGGTACAGTTTCGGTTCTGAGAGTAACAACTAGACTGCAAAGCAAGCACTTAATTTTGAGAAAGTTTTCCTGGCATTTTATCGGGCCCACATTATAATACCACAAAATTACCTGGGAAACTATTTTGGCGGATATTTATTTCAGATTTTTATCCATTTCTGTTCAAGTCCAACTAAGTGTAGAAATTAGCTCTGACACTTTATATAAAAGTGAAAACGAAGTCGATTCACATTTCGCGCACTTGCAGCAACATTGTCATACCTCAAAATAATCTTTTTGTTTATATTCAATCCAATTCGAAAATATAACGTCTGAAAGCCGAAGGATCTGTAACGAAATCGTCTGTAGGACAACTAAGATATGTGGCTCTTGTTGGATCATGAAAATGAACCAGTGACCTTCGGCTCGACCGAAGTTTATATACCCTTGTAGCTTGATTTGCTTCCCAGTTTGTTATATGGCAGCTATACAATGTGTTCATCCAATTTTGACCGAACTCCCCAAAATTGTGTGGAAACTGATAATTTTCACAACTGGAAGGTATAAAGACGCTAACATTGAAAACAAAAAAGTTTTTCTCACTAGAACTACTTTTTCAACAGATCGTTCCTTCGGCAGCTATATGCTATAGTCATCCCATTTGAATTAAACTTGGCAGAATTGTGTGGCAGCATATAGTATTGATTAGTAACAAGTTTCAGAGCGATAGCATTGAAAACAAAAAAGTTTTTTCTACTAAGACTTTTTCTCAGACATATCTTTTGTATGGCAGCTATACTATATAGTTGTCCGATTTTGACCGAACTCCCCAAAATTATATGGAATCTGATAATATTCACAACTGGAAGGTATAAAGACTCAAGCATTGAAAACAAAAAAGTTTTTCTCACTAGAACTACTTTTTCAACCGATAGTTCCAATGGCAGCTATATGCTTTAGTCATCCGATCCGGCCGGTTCCGACAAATGTGCAGCGTATTTGTAAGCGTATTAAGATAGCTTTAAAACTGGCGGAGGAGATAGCATAGAAATAGCATGCTGATCAAGAATATATATACTTCGTGTGGTCGGAGACGCTTCCTTCTATGCGTCACAAACACCTGGACCATTTTTATATACCCTTTACAAAAGGTATAAAAACATATTTCCAAATAATAAATTATATCAATATGAAAATTGTACATCGAATATTTACATAAAGAACACAATATAGCAAATATTTCTGCATCATTAACACAAAAGTCGAGACAGTCTTAAAGTAAGTGAACGATATGTATTTATATGAATAGAATTGGGACAATACAAATAGTTCAGTATCTTTAAAAATCAGTTTAATGGCATTAAACAAGGTTTTCTGAGCTTAAATCGTTAGCAAAGATAAAAGTTGAAAAAGTTTTCGGAATTGTAGGTGCTATCAAAGGCTTTTCTAGCTGTTTCAACTACCAAAGTAAGCGTAAGTTCCGCTGGAAAATCGAAAGGACGCTAAAACAATAGCCGATACAAAAAAAATATAATTTTAATCATGTAATAAATACAGACTTGTAAATATTTTATGAAAACAAGCTACGAATGCCATTGAAAATTGATGTAAGTCGAATACATCCGTATTTGTGTGTGTCTAGATTGCTTATCCACTTTGTCAGGTCTTAGGCTAAAAATTCCTTTAAATTTTAACAGTTCAAACCGTTATACCGAAATAAATATCAAGGTACCAATACGGAACCGAATACCGAAATAATGTTAGAACCAAAACAGGACCTTTTACCGAAACATAAGTTTCGGTACGTACCAGAACCGGAACTGAAAAACGATTTGGTTTTATTCGCTGGTTTGATCCAAATTTCGCAATTGTTTGTGCCGATCAGTATACAATCAAGTATACCATTGCTATCGATCAAATCTTTATGATAATCTGAACTCATTATAAAATTTTACAAGTTTGCAGATTTTTTGGATCTGCACCTCCTATTTACTCGTCTATTTAAATCGTCTCTATGATAATCTTAACTCAAATGAGAAATTTGGAAATTTCACGATTTCTTGGACCGTACGTTCTGCACCTTCTAAATTAACCCGTCTATCAAATCTTTATAATAAACTTGGTCTTATGAAAATTTGGCAATGTTACAGTTTAATCTACACCTTTCATTTGCCAACGCCTACTCTTTGCGGACTCTCTTTATACCAGTATAAGCTATTAGTCTTACTTATATTAAAAATAGAGTTGAATGTATATCCAATGTACATTCAATTCTATTTTAAATATAAGTAAAACTAATCCGAGAATATTTCATGCAACCCCCCCCAATGGAACGAATGCATCATCTCTTAACACAGAAGGAGTTCGAAACTACAGAACTCAGGGTCTTTGTCAGGAGAGTATGATCCAATCTGTCTTTGATTTTCAGAACATTTTCCTGCAGGATCAGGAAATACATTTAATGTCCTGGATAGCGTGTGTTTGAAATGGTTGCCAATATCTCCCAAATTTATCATTCCAAATTGTTAGAATAATTGAGGGGAATTTTAAAATGAAAAAATTTACATTTATAGCTTTATTTGTGTTGTTAGTCCAGGATTTTATAACTAACCTACCTCACTAATAAAACATTAGAAAGGCTTTATGTATAAATATATAAAAATCATAGAGAAGTCGGGGGAAATAATAACATTTTTGATTTTACATATTTCTACTTGGGGAACAAAATTCGATGCAGAATTTTCAAAATGGTGACATGAGGGCTTATTAACCCATCATTGAAATGAGGGCAATCCATCATTGAAATTCAGCTGGTCCTTTTGCTTAACAAAAGGGATTCGAAATTGTTTAGCGTTCTGCGATGTCGGGCAATGTAGGGTTTGTACCGCGTTGCGGAACGCCATCATCCGCTACGATGCACAAGCTTCGAAATAAGCGTCTTATTCATCTCATTTATAGGTCTGAACATCATCAGTTTCAATGCTGAGCCCACTAGCTCATGTCTCTCGGTGGCCGATTTGAAAATACTGTTTATAAAATCATCCGGTATGGGAAAGCGGTAGGTTTGGAACAGCTCCATCAAATGGTCCATATAATCTTGCCAGTTCCCAGTAGCCAAAATTTGCAATATTTCCTTGGTCAAATTTTCAAATTGAGCTGCTTTGCTGGGCAACCAAAGATCCCCCATTATACGCGCCACTCCTGCACGCTGTTCCCCTATCTCCTTTACAGCCTCATAGATTATTTTCACGATGGGGGCAGAGAACTCCCTGTAGAATCTACAGTCCGCCAGCATTTGCATTAGGTGCGGCACCATACGACGATTGGCAAAGACCTTCGCATAGCAGACAAAAAACTTACGGAACATCGTACTGCTGCTGAATATCTCGTTATAGGAGTTGACCAATGCACGCTCCTCCATGCCGATGAGGCGACCGTGGATCTCGTCCATAGAATAATTATTATGATTACAATTTCTGGCGATACAGCAATTATCTAAAAATCGCATACACTTGATGCCAAATATATCCAACAACCAGAATTTGGTGGATGTGATGGCGGGGTCCATTACGGTGGGAGTGCGATAAGGTGAAGGATATACGGGCGAAGCAACGCAAGAACGACGTGCAGCCGCCGCCTGGGCACGCGGATGCTGTTGCTTGCTGACGGTTGAGGAGGCACTGCAGGAGGATGAATGCTCGGCGACCATGGGGCGAGAAGCAACGGGCTTAGTTGGAGTGACATCCATTTGCATGTACAATGATCGCATTATTTGTGGCTGCGAGTTTAGAACCGCTGTAGCGATTTTTGGAATGCGAAATTTAGTTAATTTGGTATTGGGCAAGTCAGACTGTGAATGCTCCGGGATTGGAGCTTTGCGCTTCATTCTTGATTCGAATCTTTCCCTAGGATTATCCTGTTTCAGGCCCTCGCAGGTGGCCGCTATCGACAAGATATTGGCATCTTCATCATCATAGATCAATTCCTCGTTTTGGGTCGCCTCCAGCTCGAGAGGTGTCAAGGGCGAAGCAACGCACGAACGACGAGCAGCTGCCGCCTGGGCACGCTGATGCTGTTGCTTGCTGACGGTTGAGGAGGCACTGCAGGAGGATGAATGCTCGGCGACCATGGGGCGAGAAGCAACGGACATTGCATCTGACTGTGCGTTTAGAACCGCTGTCGCAATTTTGGAAATACAAAATTCATTTAATTTGGTATTGGGAAAGTCAGACTTTGACTTCTCCGGGATTGGAACTTTACCTTTCATTCTTAATTCGAATCTTTCCCTAGGATTATCCTGTTTCAGGCCCTCGCAGGTGGCCGCTATGGACAAGACTTCCTCATCTTCATCATCATAGATCAATTCCTCGTTTTGGGTCGCCTCCAGCTCGAGACGTGTCAAGGGCGAAGCAACGCCAGAACGACGAGCAGCTGCCGCCTTGGTACGCTGATGCTGTTGCTTGCTGACGGTTGAGGAGGCACTGCAGGAGGATGAATGCTCGGCGACCATGGGGCGAGAAGCAACGGACATTGCATCTGACTGTGCGTTTAGAACCGCTGTCGCAATTTTGGGAATACAAAATTCATTTAATTTGGTATTGGGCAAGTCAGACTTTGACTTCTCCGGGATTGGAGCTTTACCTTTCATTCTTAATTCGAATCTTTCCCTAGGATTATCCTGTTTCAGGCCCTCGCAGGTGGCCGCTATGGACAAGACTTCCTCATCTTCATCATCATAGATCAATTCCTCATTTTGTGTCGCCTCCAGCTCGAGAGGTGTCAAGGGCGAAGCAACGCCAGAACGACGAGCAGCTGCCGGCCTGGCACGCTGATGCTTGCTGACGGTTGAGGAGGCACTGCAGGAGGATGAATGCTCGGCGACCATGGGGCGAGAAGCAACGGGCTTAGTTGGAGTGACATCCATTTGCATGTACAATGATCGCATTATTTGTGGCTGCGAGTTTAGAACCGCTGTAGGGATTTTTGGAATGCGAAATTTAGTTAATTTGGTATTGGGCAAGTCAGACTGTGAGTTCGCCGGTATTGGAGCTTTGCGCTTCATTCTTGATTCGGGTCGCTCGGTAGGTTTATCCTGTTTCAGGCCCTCGCAGGAGGCGGCTATCGACAAGATATCGACATCCTCATCATCATAGATTAAGCCCTCGTTTTGAGTCGCCTCCAGCTCGCAAGAACGACGAGCAGCTGCCGCCTGGGCACGCTGATGCTGTTGCTTGCTGACGGTTGAGGAGGTACTGCAGGAGGATGAATGCTCGGCGACCATGGGGCGAGAAGCAACGGGCATTGCATCTGACTGTGCGTTTAGAACCGCTGTCGCAATTTTGGGAATACAAAATTCATTTAATTTGGTATAAGGCAAGTCAGACTTTGACTTCTCCGGGATTGGAGCTTTACCTTTCATTCTTAATTCGAATCTTTCCCTAGGATTATCCTGTTTCAGGCCCTCGCAGGTGGCCGCTATGGACAAGACTTCCTCATCTTCATCATCATAGATCAATTCCTCGTTTTGGGTCGCCTCCAGCTCGAGAGGTGTAAAGGGCGAAGCAACGCCAGAACGACGAGCAGCCGCCGCCTGGGCACGCGGATGCTGTTGCTTGCTGACGGTTGAGGAGGCACTGCAGGAGGATGAATGCTCGGCGACCATGGGGCGAGAAGCAACGGACATTGCATCTGACTGTGCGTTTAGAACCGCTGTCGCAATTTTGGGAATACAAAATTCATTTAATTTGGTATAATGCAAGTCAGACTTTGACTTCTCCGGGATTGGAGCTTTACCTTTCATTCTTAATTCGAATCTTTCCCTAGGATTATCCTGTTTCAGGCCCTCGCAGGTGGCCGCTATGGACAAGACTTCCTCATCTTCATCATCATAGATCAATTCCTCGTTTTGTGTCGCCTCCAGCTCGAGAGGTGTCAAGGGCGAAGCAACGCCAGAACGACGAGCAGCTGCCGCCTTGGTACGCTGATGCTGTTGCGTGCTGACGGTTGAGGAGGCACTGCAGGAGGATGAATGCTCGGCGACCATGGGGCGAGAAGCAACGGGCATTGCATCTGACTGTGCGTTTGGAACCGCTGTCGCAATTTTGGGAATACAAAATTCATTTAATTTGGTATTGGGAAAGTCAGACTTTGACTTCTCCGGGATTGGAGCTTTACCTTTCATTCTTAATTCGAATCTTTCCCTAGGATTATCTTGTTTCAGGCCCTCGCAGGTGGCCGCTATCGACAAGACATCGTCATCCTCATCATCATCATAGATCAATTCATCGTTTTGGATCGCCTCCAGCTCGAGAGGAGTCAAAGTCAATTGGTCTAAGAAATCGTGATCAGTGACATGGACCCTAGGCTCTTCTTGCAAGCCATATTCTCCCACATCCTGGGAAGTGGAAGGTCCGCCCAACTGGGGAAGGTGTGACGCTTGCTGCTTCTTTCGTTCGACGACGCTCAGTCGCTTCCAGTTTTTAACAGCATCACTCTAAGGGTTTGCAGGATTAGAATTTTCCTTGGATGTTGCATACGACTAGGAAGTTTCTACTTACCTTCTCAATCACTATGCAGTCTCTTTTTTCTTTCTCGTTCATTTTAAGCACTCACTCCCTTGCGAAAAACAGAAGTAAATATTCTTTCTTTTAACAAGTTAGACTTTTTCACGCACGTGTCTACGCTTTTTGACAGCCGAAAAAGAGTGCCGATAGAATCCAGCCTTGCCTTGGTACTTATCGACAACTGCAGTAGCTTGCACCAAGCTAGAGATGGACTAGTGATCCCGAAATCACTGTTCACGTATATAAATTATATAATCATTGTGCAGCAAAGTTTATAGAAGTTTACATATCTGCAAGTTTTTACAGTTTATATTGCCTCCATTGGTAAATTTTTTAACATTTGCATTGAGTTTTCACGACACTGCAGTGCTGTATATTATTCGAATAAGTTAGGCAAATATCGAACTTACACTTCGGTAGTACGACTTTTTCTGGAGCTACGATATTTTTGGTGTTTACATTGAACAAACAGTCGCCAACATCAATCAGCTGTTTTTTGTTTACTTTAAATTAAATTGGAATTTAGGTGTTAAATTTGTAACATTTTTCTACAAAATGGAATAAAATCTTTCTGTACGGGATTACGGAGATGCAGATGATTGTGGATCGTGTTACAACAGATACAAGGTAGTGCAAGCCATTGCTCCATTTCGCATGCGCATAACTTTGTGAGTCTGTGACGTCATTTGACAAATAAGCCTTAGATTGGGCATTCGAATTGTTGCTATAATTTCAATTCATTTTGGATACCGCAGCACACATTTTGATAAATGTCGAAAACTACAAAATTGTGACAAGCGACGCATTGCTCTACCTTCTATTTTTTGTATCATAATTAAAAATGTTAGAAATATATATCTGAAAAAATATCAAAAAAGGGTTTGCAAACTTAAAAGATGAGAAACGATGGTACAAATTTCCAACTTTCAGTTTCTATAAGAGTCCGGTCGAAGAAAAGTGATGAATTTGACGAGGAAAACTAGGAACGTCTGAGACAACAATCTGGTGGGATCAACTTGTCGTTGTGCAATATGAGCTGCTTGCTCCAAACGAAATCATTACAAGGGAGCTCCTCCAAAAACAATTGGTGCGTTTGAGCCATAGGGAAAGTGATCTACTTTGCATGAGAACGCTCGGCCACATTTTTACGCGTCGGCCAAAGCAATTCCTAGTCCCTGAAATGGGGTTTTTAGCCCCACCCGCAGTGTTCATCAGATAATGCTCCCTAAGATTATCGATAGTTTAGATCATGGGTCGGCACACAAAATTTCTCAGCAACAGCGCAGTCGACAGACCGACAGTATAAGCTCGTCGCTGCCATGATAAGCAAAACGCAATAACAAATTGTATGAAAGAAATGATATCATTTTCTTCATTTCTTGTCATTTCAAGAAATGAAGCTTCATTTCTTTGGTGGAAATAGGCTATAAAACGCTTTCAGGAATACCACTTATATTTCACACTTTAACAAAAAATAGTTCTTTTTAACATAAAGTTTAACATAACATAACAGTTTAGCATAAAGGTGACTTTAAAATTGTTCACTGGAGACTGATAAATCGCACGTCAGCAAGTCACCGTGTAAAGGTCACAGTGACTTGCCGCCAGTGTTGCACAACTCGCAACTCTGTAATTTAAGGAAACGTGTTTAAGTCGAAGCTTCTCGCATTTCTTCAAAGAGAATTTATCATAGAATTACAATTTGCTGCGTCGACAACTTTTCACTCAGATATATGGCAGCTGTTCACTGTCATTTTGGCTCTTTGAGTTATTTTTATGCTCCGTACCAAAGGTACACAGAGTATATTGAGTTTGTGCAAAAGTATGTAACAGAGAGAAGATATCATTTCCGACCCTATAAAGTAAATATATTCTTGATCAGCATCAATAGCCGAGTCGATACTCCAGGTACAGAGTATTTTAAAGTCGGGTTTGACCGACCTTCTTACTAGTTTGACTATTATTTGAGCTATGAACTGCAAAATTATTACCGAAAATTCCGTTCAAAAGTGGTTCAAAGTCATATCTCAAAAATTACTTAAGCTGCGATCTGGCAAAGTGTCGTGTTTGCTTTAAATGAGAGTGTCAGACATTTTACTGGTTCAAGACTGGATTCGAACCAGAGTTAACCGGTTTAAAAGTGAATCAAAGTCATGTTTTAGATATTATTAAGGCTATGAAGTGGAAATTTGGTGTGTAGGTTGGAAATATGAAGTTTGATACTTTCCCAATTCAAAACTGTTTACAGCAGTTTTCACCAAGTTCAATCTTGCATATAAACGCTCTCATACATATCCACACAATTCAAAGGCCTTGGGCGTCGCCTGGTATACTGCTTGACGAATTGGTTTTAATGCTTCGGTTTCAATTCGTTGAATCATCAGATAGTATCTAAACTCTAATATCTTATTTAGCATATCGTAAGATCGATTAGAACAGGTACTTCAAATGGTGCTTCCAAATGTATAATTGTAAAGATGTTCTTTAAAAATCTGTTCACTGAATTTAGCAGGCCTTAGAAAAAAAAGATTTATCGATATTTCTGCTCCGGGTATTTATATAGCAAACTGAGAAAAAAGATCAAATTCATTTTTATAAATATTTACTGAACGGAACTGAAATATAAATATACTGTTTGAAAATATGAATATTTTTATGTCTTTTGTCTAGAATATAATAGTGGTATTCCTGAAAGTCAATTTTATCCTTGTTCCACTGGCACATTCTAGAGGTCATCCGCTGAATGATCTAAATGACCTCATTCGTTCTGTGTATTTCCTCATAAGAGATGAATGTCCATTCGGTAGATCATCGGCGACGGATGATAAAGTCACTGTCATGGATGATCAAGCTACTGATACGACATATATCTATTTTCCGCTAAAATGCTAGATTTTCTATCGAACTGGTCAAGAGGAACAGCTGCTCTGTCAATGGCGTTGCCATGGTCGGAGAGTGTTTTAGCTCAGTGGGTGGGAGTTTAGCACAGTGACAGAACTGTATGGACCCCCTTTTATGGAAAACCGACTATGCCCATGAGTTGTACATGGCCAAGGCAAACGTCAATTGTTCCATTCTTTGTTTTAGAATGTTAAAATGCAGTAATATTTCTTATGTATAAGTCCCGAAAACTATCTTTATCGTGCTGGGAATACCAGGAGAGCATGCTGCTTGACATGTGGATGGCGAACTTTGATTTACAATTGCAGACATAGCAATTCAATCAGCTGTTCTTTGTTGACGATAGTGTGGCCGTGAACAACATTCGTCAGTGGAACAAGGAAAACTCACTTTACGAGAATGCGATTGAATGTTCGCCTGTGGAACAAGAGTATTAGATTTCGTAAGTACTGGGAAGGCACTAATTGTAGGTTGGCAGCACCGCTGCACACGGCTGCTTCTTGCGCGCCAATTTTAAAATAAAGCTAGCATTTCACAGTGGAGGTTTTTCTGGTGGATCGGAATCAGGCTTTTGTCGCGAATAGAAGCAGTTCCGCGACAAGTTTTTATACCCTTGTAGAGGTTATATTAAAATTGTTCAGATATTTGTAACGCATAGAAGGAAGCATCTCCGACCACATAAAGTATAAATATTCTTGATCAGCATGACGAGCTAAGTCGATATAGCCATTCCGTCTGTCCGTCCGTCTGTTTCTATGCTATCTCCTTCATCAGTTTTAAAGCTATCGTGCACAAACTTTGCACGAAGTCTGATTAGTACAAGTACGCTGCACATTTGTCGGAACCGGCCGGATCGGATGACTATAGCATATAGCTGCCATAGGCACGATCGGTCGAAAAAGTAGTTTTAGTGAGAGAAACTTTTTTGTCTTCAACGCAAACTTCCCCAATCCTCGTATTTATAAGTTGTCTATGCTTTCACATAACTCCACCTAGTTTGATGAAAATTGGACAACTATTGAGTATAGCTATAGAAATTGTCAGAAATTGTGAAATCTTGTCAAAAATATGTACATTTGACCGAATGTACATATTTGTGTCAGTGGAAACAGGCTATTAACTTTTATAAATTATATTATACAAGCTGCAAGGGTATAAAAACTTCGGTCGAGCCGAAGTTAGCTTTCCTCTATTTTTTATATTGAACCGGAAGTCAAAGTCGAAGCTGTGGAAGTAGATGGGTTAAATGTCAAACTTCAAATGCGAAGGTATTATCCTTGGCGGAAAGCCTTGATACCATGATGGAAGGTTAAGCAACAGGTCCAATGCTGAGTTTACACAGGCAAATAATTTGGACAACATTTTATGAAAATTTGGCTAAATAGGCCAAATTGTTGAAATAGTCGACCATATTTGATTAAAAATATTTGCGTATGGTAGTTTAAGTTTTAAGTCCAGTAAAATAGTCAGTCATGGCTATTTTTATCAAAATTTGGTCAGTGTTACCGATTCCAAATGGCAATAACGATAACCGTCCCATCTCAATCCTATGCTTTTTATCAAAAGCATTTGAACAAATCCTGGACTCACAAATAGGTAGTTATATGGAACAAAATTCTTTACTAAATAATAAGCAATCGAGGTTCCGAAAAAATCGAAGCTACACCACTGTTGTAACGAAAATCTGAGAAGATATACGTCGTAATCTGGACAAAAGGCATGTCACATTTTTAACATTGTTGGACTACAGTAAAGCGTTTGATATGGTAAGTCATAAAATACTGTGTGCAGAGTTTAACAAACTCTACAACTTCTCCAATACAGCAATGAAACTCATGAAATTATACCTTAGTGATAGGCAACAAGCAGTAGTCACACAATCGGAATTCTCTTCCTTTCTGACCGTGAATTGTGGTGTTCCACAGGGTTCTGTCCTGGGACCCTTGCTATAAGTTAATGACCTGCCATATGTCTTGTCTAAATGTGAAATTCAAATGTACGCAGATGACGTTCAAATGTATGTTAGTGCTCCGTTAAGAAATATTAGTGAATGTGTCCATCATTGTAATACTGAACTGGAACTAGTAAGCAAATGGGCTAAGAGCAACGGTCTTAAAATAAACCCAATTAAATCAAAATGTCTAGTTATTTATAAAAAGAAATATGGTACGAGTAGTCTGAAAGGGCATCAAATTTAGGTTTCACTTTCACGTTATCATGGGACGACCATATAGTTGGAAAAACATATGCTATTATTAGTCGGTTAAACCTGACGAAGCAGTACATCACCACAAATATGTACACACCTGATCATATTAATAGGTACACACATCAACTCTGACTTTAAGGTAACAGAAAACAGTTTCATTCATTGTTTCAAACTTAAAATTTGTTCTCATTGGTTCTTAAACTGTTTGTTTTTAATAAAATAAACTTAATTGTAACAAAGAATAATAATATAACATAAAAGAGATCATTTTGTGTTTCAGATACGTTTTCAGTGTGATCATAATAATAGGTACACTTCATGTGTTGGTAAGAAAAAAAATGTTTATTTCCATATTGTGTTCTTTTTATACCCTTGCAAAGGGTATTATAATTTTGCCCAGAAGTTTGCAACGCATAGAAATATTCATTTCCGACCCCATAAACTATATATATTCTTGATCAGGGCGACGAGCTGAGTCGATTGAGCTTTGTCCGTCCGTCTGTCTGTCCGTCTGTCTGTCCGTCTGTCTGTCCGTCTGTCTGTCCGTCTGTTTCTACGCAAACTAGTCTCTCAGTTTTAAAGCTATCGAGCTGAAATTTTGCACAGAGTCTTCTATTTACTGCACGCTGCTAATATGTCGGAACCGACCGGATCGGATGACTATATCTTATAGCTGCCATAGGAACCATCGGTCAAAAAATGGGTCTTAGTGAGAAAAACTTTTTTGTTTTCAATGTTAGCGCTCTTAAATTCGGTCATTATTAATATTTTATGCTTTCAAACGAATTTGCAAATTTTGGGCAAGATCGGATGACTATATCTTATAGCTGTCATAGGAAGCATCGGTCGGAAAATGGGTTTTACTGAGAAAAACTTTTTTGTTTTCAATGTTAGCGTCCTCAAGCTCTGCTATTATTAATATTATATGCTTTTAAACAGATTTGCAAATTTTGGTTAAAATCGGATGACTATATCTTATAGCTGCCATAGGACCGATCGGTCGGAAAATGGGTCTTAGTGTAAAAAAACCTATTTGTTTTCAAGTAAATCGTTCTTAAGGTCGGAGATTATTAATATTAAACGCTTTCAAACTAATTTGAAAAAGTTGATCGATATCGGGGGACTATATCTTATGGTTGCCATAGGACCGATCAGTCGAACATGAGTCTTAGTAAAAAAAATTTTTTGTTTATTTTTGTTAGCGTCCTTAAACTCGCTGATGACATATTTTATATGCTTTCAAATAGATTTGCAAAATTTGGTCGAAATCGGATGACTATATCTTAAGGCTGCCATAGGACTGATCGGTCGGAAATTGAGTCTTAGTGAGAAAAACTTTTTTGTTTTAAATTTTATCGTTCTTAAACTCGGCGATTGTTAATTTGATATGTTTTCAAAAAGATTCGCGAAATTTGGTCGAAATCAGACGTTTATCTGTCGGAAAATGGGTTTTAGTTACAAAAATTTTTGATTTTTATGTAAGCGTTCTTAAATTGTGACATTTGCATTTGCAAGGGTATAAAAACTTCGGCACAGACGAAGTTAGCTTGGCCTTCTCGTTTTAGGTAAATTAGTATTTCCTAACTTAGTATCCAGTGTATCCACCTCTATTTTTGGCCACTACTGCTATTCTTTTTGGCATACTTTTAATAAGAGCCTGGCAGGTCTCTACTGGGGTCTCATACCTCAGTTTTTGGACACCTTCCCATAATTTTGGTTTATTTGAAAATGAATGCTTTGCCAATTTCTTTTTTAAGTCTCCCCACAAGTTTTCAATGGGGTTAAGGTCGGGGGATTGGCTTGGCCACTTCAGAACGTCAACTTTTTGGTCCTCGAAAAATTTATATAACAGCCTTGATGTGTGTTTAGGATCATTATATTGCTGAAATACCCAACGTAATGGCATATTTTCCTCAGCATACGGTACCATAACTGTTTCCAATATGGATTTGTACTCTTCAGCATTCATTTTGTTCGTAGTCTGATAAATTGGACCTACGCCGTACCAGGAGAAGCAACCCCATACCATTATATTGCCACCTCCATGTTTGACTTTTTTTTTTGTAGACCGTGGATGGAATTCCTTTCCATTAAAGCGTCGAACATTCCTTTCACAGTCATTCCCAAACAAATAAATCTTGGTTTCATCGCTCCATAATATGTTTCTCCATTTTTTCTCCCCGGTGCATCCTACCCAGTCTTTGTGGTCCCTTGCAAAAGTTTGCCTCATGGTGATTTTTTTTTTGTGCATAAGTGGGACTTTTCTGGCAATTCTTCCTGGTAGGTTCGCATCTTGTAGTCGTCTTCGGATAGTTGGAGCACTAACTGAATTCCCAATTTCGGCTGCAATAGCCTTCGATGACTTAAATGGGTTCTTTTTGTTCAAAGTTACTATGTAGTGGTCAAGGGTTTCTGTTGTTTTTTGTGGCCTTCCACGGGTTTCCTGTCTTGGTTTTCTTTCTAATGCATTTTTAACAAAATTATGAGACCTGTTCATTAATTTGGCGATGGCTCGTAAAGATTTGCCTTCTTTTCTCAGACTAAGAACCAATCGAGCTTCTTCTTTAGTACAATGAGAATTTCGACCCATTTTTTCTGAAAAAAATAATTATTTAATTCTCTGTATTGACAGGAGCTATACTTAATTTACCTTTAGATACCAAAAGATCACTAATTACAAAATTATTCACTTGATACTTGTGAGAAACGGAGACTGTACCTATTATTATGATCAGGCGAAATGTGTGGTGGACTCGCAATTTATAGAAAAGCTTTGATATACGGGGCAGCCCCTCTTTCAACTCTTTGTCACAGTGTGGCCAGACATTGACAACAACAAAAAACCAAAAATCAAAAAGTTGTCAACACTAAAAGTACGAAAAAACCATCTATAATTAAAAAATTCCGGTGTGTACCTATTAATATGATCAGGTGTGTATAAGAGACCTGATATATGGGGTGGAAGTTTTCGGAAATTGCAATGCAAGTAGCAAACATAAGTTAAATGTAGTATTTAATAACATTGCTAGATATATATATGCAAAAAAACATCCGACCACATATCACAATTTGCAGAGAGAATATGTAATATACCTTTGAACTCATGGATTAGCCTTCTGGGGAACCTTCCTACCTGTTTAAAATGCTTAACTTTGCTTCATCTCAAAGAACAATATTTAATTCCTACAAGAAATAAACTAGCAACATCTGCCAGCTACCTAACGATATTAAAACAATTAGAAGCGCGCCCCTTTTTTAAAAATCAATCGAAAACTACCTACAGCAATAAGTTTTTCATTCTTTTCTCGTTTGTGTACAAAAAAAAATCAGTATAAAATATTTATATATTAAGTATCATAATCAATGTTAAATGTTAAATTTAAATTAATAACCCAATCAACAGTTGTCTTCGTAATTGTAATAATGATTAGAGCTTCCAAATAATTTCTAGCACTAAGAAGAAATATCAAATAAATAAATTAAAAATTATTTGCCTGTGTAAACTTAGCCTATGCAATGAACTAGGGGAATTAGTATGCGCATCTGTCTCTTCAGCCATGTCTGCATCCAATATTTTCTGGTTTTGGTTTACTTCTTAACAATTCAGTCTGTTTTTAGCAGCAGTTGTTTTTTGTTTTCAAATATTTATCAGAATGACCAAATGCGCGCATACATAAATATATTTAATATTGAAACATTGACATGTGCATTGTTTTCAAATCAATGAGGATGAAGTAGATTGCTACAAAATCCACCTGGATGAAAATCCTTGAACATGAGCAAACCAAATGCAGTACATCCACCCAGAAAACGGTCTTTAATATTAATATTATATTAATTTTAATAAACACCGAAAAATGCTGAACCCGCAACCACAAAAGAAAACGGTTTGGTTCGGTAAATTTAGAAAAACGTAGTGGAAAACTCAGTTATGCGAAAAGAAGAAAGAAAGCAGAGGCAGCCCAAGGTGGGCAGCAGATGGCAGTGATGCAGGCGGAAATGTCGATGGAGCAGCAGTCGGAAAGGGTGCCATGGACGCTCCGGCTAAGGCTTAATCCACAACTTACCATGAGCTTTGTGGCCCAACGTGTTAGTCACGGCCTTGTAACCAAATATATGGAGTAAGAACCGCCCACAGGATTTGCCCATTCCTCAGTTCCTGGAATTGAAATGGAAATTCACCTAGAATTGAAAATAAAACACGAAAATATTTTCCTAATTTTCGCGCTCGCACGCGACTCAAAGCAAAGAAAACTGTCAGCAACAGGAGAGAACGCCCCTTGGTGGGTGGGTGGAGATGGGTTTTTTTTTTGGTGGATGCACTGAAGCGAGTTCTGTTTGCCTTTTGTTTGCCGTTGATTTCCGCTTGCTTCCGATTGCTTTGTTTTTTGTTTTTGTTTGCTTTTATTATGCGCCGCCAGGCAGCAAGGTGAGGCTATGTGTGTGTGTGGGTTTGTGTGTGTGTATGGCTTATCATGCTTTAGTTTTTATTTTCCTTTTTTTTGCATCTAATTTCCAACTAAACCAAAATCGATTTGCATTTATTTTTGATTGCTTTTGGCGCCAGGCATATTGTAAAATTGATTTATTTATTCATTTTCATTCGTTTTTGTTTTTATTTAATTTCATAAATTATTTCAACTAAATTAGTGCTCAGCCAACCAAAAATCTCGTCAACTCCCAGAGAGAAAGAGATACAGGGAGATATAGATCTAGAGAGAGAGAGAGGGACAGAGACAGAGACCAAAGCAACACGAAAATACTATTTCGGCCTCAGGGGCTTTGGGCCATATCTGTCGTAGCTGTTTTATTTTAATGCCAATATGCAACAACAACAAAATTTAGTCTTAACAAATACATTTCAATTTAGTTGGACCTTCAGTTGGAGTGTGTATACAACAAGGCTGCAAGCCCAGTAGAACCGATTCGGTTCGCAGAGGACAACGAACAGTACCTTTCAGCTCGATTACTTTAAAACTGAGAGACTAGTTTGCGTAGAATAGCGTAGATACTTTTGTTTTGACTTTTTTGATATTATCGTAAATTACTTATTCTTTACTTACTTACGACTTCTTGGGAACGACGCAGTTGTTAGAAACTAAACAAAATATAGTTTCATTTAAAAAACAACAAAAATCCCTGTTTGATTACATTGGCGCCTGTGTTAACTGTGGGGAGAGAATTTCCCTCACTAACAACAGAAGGGCCGATACGGGTCACGCACACACATACAAAGCTTCTATGACTTAGCGTTCAGCTAAAGTTGGCGAAATTTTTGCTACCAGTCTGACTTGGGATTCCCAAGCGATCTTAGCAGTTCTGGCATGGGGTAGCGTCTGCAAACTCATTGAAGTTGGGCAAAATATCGCTGATGATCAAAGTGTGGTAGTTTGTGAAATAGCTATACGAGCAACCAGCCTCCTTTGTGGTGTTATGCGTGTCTTGTTTTAGAAATGTTATGATGACTAACTCTTTACATTAAAATAAACTATCCCAAAGAATTGTACGATTTTTTTAAGCAAAGATATACCATTTTTAATACGTTGTCTCGATAATAATAAAATAGCAAAACTGTCTAATGCACAAAACTATGCCTTGCAGAAACAGTACAACCAGCTTGTAATTTGTATAGAATTTTAATGAAAATTTTCAACAAAATCCATTGCATACATTGGGGCAGCAAAAAAAATATGGGGTTTTTGTGAACTCTACAAAATAATTACTAAAAATGGTATATCTTCATTGAAAAAAAAACGTAGAATTGCTTGGGATCGTTTATTTCAAAGTTAAGGAGTAGTTCTTTTCGAAAATATCAAAGGAAGTCAAAACAAAAGTATAGGTTCTCTTTAAAAAGCGTATAACAAGAGTCAAATAAGGCATTTTTTGTATCTTTAAGCTCAAATTACTAAAAATCCCGACGTGATGGAACATTTCTGAAAACAGATACGTTTTAAGCGCACGAAAATCATCTAGAATCACCACCGACCCTTCAATATACTGCAAAAAGTCAAATTTTGTTGCGATTTTTGAATCCTTGAAACTAGGGAACGTAAGGCAGTTTCTGTGAAATCTCCCAGTAAGTGTAGTCTGAATTTTAGACAATGGCTTTGCTCCGTTGGTCTATCGATGCCATGATGGTTCCTTGAATAGTTTCCCAAATAGAATTAGAACCGAAGTGAACTGAATTGAAGCTGCATCTGGATGGCAATTAGCATGACAAAAAGTGTTTGTGCTTTTGGTTTTTGTTTATGTTTTTTAATCAAGGATTTTAAGCTGTAATTAAACAAACCAAAAAATGCCTGACATGTGTGTGTGTGCCAATCTCTCTCCCATACACACACACACACAGACGCACACACAATTCATAATACCCCAAAGAATTTAACACATTTTAGTTCAAATTAAATATTTAATGTAACAACAAATTGATATTTGAATTATTAAAATACAAAATAATGCGATGGCATGCACAAGCGCGCACACACACACACACACACACACACGTATGTGATTTAACAAACAAATTTGCACCTGACTGCCGGCACTTGGCATTTCAGTTTTATATTTGCATGGCGGAAATATCAGCGACAAAGTTACCAAAATATTGAAAGCAAATAAAATAAAATTTGCATAAATAAATGTTTTTTGCCTGCGTGTTTTAAATCCCCAAAGCACTGGATTCGCATGGCAACAACAAAAACAACAACAACAACGACAACTTGAACAACAATGGCAACAAATTAACAACAAACATGCCGCCAAGCTAGCAAAAAGCCAAAAACATGCCAATTGTTTGTACGGCCGTACACACACACACAAACACATACAAACATCCACATATACTCTCATATAGCAAAGCATAGTCAAGCCGAACATATTGATGGCATTAGGCGAGGCTCAGTTCATGGCCATGTCATGCGATTAAAAACAAATCTTTGAATGCATTTTACTGGTTTGCCTCGGGATATGGCAATTGTGTCCACCATTTGCCTGCTGCAGCAAAAACGGAAGTTCAATCTGATTGGGACTGACCATGTTTCAACAACTTATAGATATATTGTCACCAGCATATCTGTTCGGATTTCTCCAGCTAGCAAAATCAAATACCTCCTCCGTCCACTTAAATATACACCTTTTCAACACTTACATTTTTTAATGTTTGTATGGGAAAATACCCTTTTAATGAGAGATTCCCCCTCGGTTTGTGAGCAAAGTATGCGAAATAATTGGAAACGTATGTTCTCAATTTCTTAGGAAGGTTAAGACCAAAAGTTATTTTAAGGGCCATATAAATAGGAAAACACTACTCCCATTCTGCAAACCCAGCACCAAGGACGGAAAATGTATTCTAGGCGAAACATAATTTTTAGGCTTTATAGAAAAAATTTGCTTTGTAAGTTCCATGGGACAAATAAATGGAATAATGACCGAACTAAATGCAAAATTTTATTGTTTAATTTTGAACTATCCGACATGAAATATGCGAAACTCGTTTCATAAGCTTTACAGGGCAAATGAAACAGAATGCTCCAATTTGGAAAATCCATGAAGTTGGAAAATGAGGGGCGGGACAAAACGTTACTTTTGGCCCGATATATATGAAATTCGGTTTGTAGGTCTTATGAGCCAAATAAATGGTCAGTTTGAAAAAATTCACGACCAAGCTTAGGGGCAGATTTTCCAGTATTGGAAAATCACTTATCGAAGTATTTCGCATACTATCCTCACAAAATGGTTTTCAATTCCATCGGATGAAAAATGGTTATTTGCATCCACTCTTTTCCGACCATTTTCCTTAAGGGCTTATTTTCCGATATCGGAAAATCACACATCATTTCGCTTACTATCCTTACAAACCTAGTTTCAAGTCAATCGGATGAATAACGAGAAGGCCAAGCTAACTTCGTCTGTGCCGAAGTTTTTATAGCCTTGCAAATGCTGTTTTTGAAATGTCACTATTTAAGAACGCTTACATAAAAATCTAACAATTTTTTAACTAAAACCCATTTTCCTACAGGTAAACATCTGATTTCGACCAAATTTCACGAATCTTTTTGAAAACATATCAAATTAACAATCGCGGAGTTTAAGATAGATAAAATTTAAAACAGAAAAGTTTTTCTCACTAAGACTCATTTTCCGACCGATCGGTCCTATGGCAACCATAAGATATAGTCATCCGATTTTGACAAAAATTTGCAAATCTGTTTGAAAGCAGATAATATAAACAATGGCCGAGTTTAAGGCCGCTAACATTGAAAACAAAAAAGTTTTTCTCACTAAGACCCATTTTTTGACCGATGGTTCCTATGGCAGCTATAAGATATAGTCATCCGATCCGGTCGGTTCCGACATATTAGTAGCGTGCAGTTAAAAGAAGACCCTGTGCAAAGTTTCAGCTCGATAGCTTTAAAACTGATAGACTAGTTTGCGTAGAAACAGATGGACAGACGGACGGACAAAGCTCAATCGACTCAGCTCGTCGCCCTGATCAAGAATATATATAGTTTATGGGGTCGGAAATGAATATTTCTATGCGTTGCAAGCTTCTGGGCCAAATTATAATACCCTTTGCAAGGGTATAAAAATAGAGGAAATCTAACTTCGGCTCGACCGAAGTTTATATACCCTTGTAGGTTGTATAATTTATCAAATTAAGGTTTTAAATGATTTTCGTCATTCCCCAAACTCAGTTATTTCCCAAACTCAGCTATAGATGGCTGAGGCTGATGGCCACTACTTTGACCATTTGCTTGCCAGTTTGTTATATGGCAGCTATACGATATATTTATCTGATTTTTACCAAACTTCCCAAAATTGTGTGGAAACCGATAATAATCATAACAGGAAAGCTTAAAGACGCTACCATTGCAAACAAAAAAGTTTTGCTCACTAGAACTACTTTTTCGACCGATCATTCCAATGGCAGCTATTTGCTATAGTCATCCGATTTGGATCAAAATTGGCAGAATTGTAAGGTAGCATATAATACTGATCAGTAGACATCGGATTTTATGTAATTTTTTAAATGAAGGTTGATTGAGGTGAAAATTTGGATTTATACTAATTAAACAACCCACTTTCCATTGGAAACTGCATATTCAATATATGCAAATATGCACTAAATATGTAAAATATGTAATAAATATGTAAAATATGTAATTGTATAAAAAATGTATGAAAATTGAGAAATTTGCAAAAATTCTTATTCTTCAGCTTAGATTATTGTTAAAAATATAAAGATGGCATACATAGACGGTTAAATGGGAGTTGTAGACCGAGCAAATGAAAGGTGTGCCTTGAAAGTTCTAAAATATGGGGAAATTTCTAAATTGTTCATTAATTTCAGATTTTGATGAAGATTTTATGGACGGCTAGAGTACACGGTTAAATAAAGATGTGGAACAAATGGTCAAAAAAATCGCGAAATTTCAGAAATCCTTTTTTGAATTCAGATTATCATAAAGAAGGGTAAACCGGCGGGTAAATAGGAGGAGTATATCAAATGGTCAAGGAAATCGCGAAATTTGCAAAATTTTCTAACGACCTAACATAACTATGAAGGTTGGATAGATGGCATTGAAAGACGAGTATATTAGAGGCTTAGACGAAAAATCGCGAAATTTGTCAAATTTTCATTTGACTATTTACGAAAGCGCAGCAAATTTTCTACGCGCTCGGAAACTCCAGAATTATATATTAATCCCTTCCTGTCATGTGGATGCTGAGAATATACTTCTCCCGCACAACTACATTGTGATCTTTGGGTCTAGGGATATTTCCGTCCCGCGCCCATTTCTAGTAAATATATGAGGATTGTGCGGTGATTGTGCGTGTGGCCATTGCCCGGAATACTGCCGCTTTGGCGAAGACAGCTGTTTACTTTCTGGAGGAGCCACAGCGCAATGCCCCGAATCAGATGCCCACACCACGCTATGAGGAGCAAATGAATGCTTTGCATAAGCTCACATTGTCAAGCAAACCCTAATGGAGTCGGGCCTTCTTTGTCCAGTGTTTTGTTTTACCAAAGGCGTTAAATTAAATAAGTAATCTATGCCAATATTCCGTAGATTTTATTTTTTAAATGCTCCTGCTTGAAGAGTTAGCTGAGTGAATGCAAACTATTGTTATTGGCTGTAACTGTTATTTCCAGTTATTTTTGTGCCAAAAATGCGAAACAATTTAATAAAACTGAATTAATTCATATAAATAAAGAAACAAAAGGTACATATTTTTAAATGGGAAACAAAATGGAAAAAATCAAAACATTCTTTTCAATTATCGCGAAATTGAACGTTTGCAACACGTTTTTCGAATCCGTTCTCGACACTTTCTCGATAGCGAAAACGTATTGGAATCGATTCAGTTTTCGATCCGTTTCGCTATCGAGAAAGTGTCGAGAACGGACTCAAAAAAAGTATAGTGAACGGACTCTAAATCGACACTTTCTCGACATCGAAAACGTATAGAAAACTGAATCGTTTTCAATACGTTTTCGCTATCGAGAAAGTGTCGAGAACGGATCCGAAAACGGGTATCGAGAACTTACATTTTGCTGCCAAAAACTGTGCGACAGGTAATACATTTTCGGACCGAAAACGAAACACATTCTCGATAGTTTTGTTAGAGAAAACTTCGGGTGGGAATTTTTTCCCTTTGCGACTGTTGTTGGTTTCATTTATGTATGGAGACAATAGATACCAGTTACAGAGAAAATAGAGAGTTATATCCCAGACAGACAACGTTGTCTTCCTGTATTTCAAAACAGTTTGATTTCAATTCTTTTAGCCATTTTTGAATCAAACTTGTTTTTTTATCGCTTATTTTTGGCATTTTAATTAATTAAAAGTTAAATTGATGAAGTTGATTTACAAAGTGAATCGGACTTGCAACAAAATCAGAAAATGGTAAGCACAGAATCACAAAAAGAACACATTAACCCTGGCCTACTAGGATAATAATGTATCTGAAATATGTCATTTCATAAAAAAATGTTTTTTTTTTTTACATATTTTGCATATTTTTTTATGCAAATATGCAATTTATGCAAAATGGTTTTTAGCGGACTTAGATCGTTTTTCAATAAAAATAAGATGTGTGCAATCAGAACTTAAATCGGACATGCGGTTCAAAATATGCAAATATGTAAAATCCAATGTCTACTGATCAGTAACAAGTTTGGGAGCGATAGCACTGTAAACAAAAAAGTTTTGCTCACTAAAACTAGTATTTCGACCAATCGTTCCTATGGCAGCTATATGCTATAGTCATCCGATCCGGCCGGTTCCGACAAATGTGCAGCGTATTTGTACCAAAAAACTTCGTGCAAAGTTTGGTTACGATAGCTTAAAAACTGACGGAGGAGATAGCATAGAAACAGACGGACATGGCTATATCAACTCAGCTCGTCATGCTGATCAAGAATATTTATACTTTATGTGGTCGGAGATTTATTAGTTCGTATTTATTAGTTTTCTTGCTTTTACATAATTTCACCAAGTTTTATTAAAATTGGACAACTATATAGTATAGCTGCCATCAGTGCTCTCAAATAACCCTCAACACCTCAACGAGACAGACCGTCAATAACAACTGAGAGGAACACTTGTGAGCGAGCGCTCACTCAAAAACTGTCTTCAAATGAGCAAAACACAAAAAGTGTCAGCAAAAAGTGTTATTTGTTTTGTTCGTGTGGTAGGCGGCGGGCTTATGTACTATATGTACAATGTACATAATTATATAAATATGGTTTTTAGGCGTTAAGCAATTACCAAAAACTAATATTTTCTGTATTTCATTTGATAGGTTAATAATAATAAATTTCTCCATACTCCACATATGTACAAAGATCGTTGACTGAGACAAACACACACACACAGGCATCCCCAGTCACAAACTCGCTTACATTCTTCGAAGACACTTTGGAAGTCGGCTCTCGGCAAAACGGTCAGTGAAAGACATGAGCAAAACAAAAACGAAAAAAGCGATCTTTGGTTGAGCGAAAACAGCTATTGAGCAAAACAGAATTAAAAGTGTCTTCTTGCAACCTCTTTTCGTTGTTTCTGTAACAGAACAGTTTTACACAGACACTCTGACGGTGTTAACAGTTTTTTGCGAGCTCTGGCTGTCATACAAAAGATAGTTCTGAATAAAAGTCTGAGTAGGAAAAACTTTTTTTTGTTTTCAATGCCATCGCTCCCAAACTTGTTATTGTTTTGCCAATATTATATGGGCATTTCCACCAAAAAGTCCACCAAGACAAAAAAATTAAAAGTGCTTAAAAACACTCTGTTTTATCAAATTTTCAAGGGAAACCAATTAAATTGAACTAATGTAAGCCAATCTTTCATTTAATCATAACCCACTTCGAAATGTTCGGTTTCACGGCCGCGCTAGCTCGAATTTTCTAGTTTGGACATAAATATTGAACTTTTTTTTTTGATAAAAGTGCCTATAGATTGCACTTACTTTTGCTATCTAAAATCTTTCTGAGGGTACAAATGGTTATAAAAGAATGCAAAAGAAATCATGAGAAACTATGTGATTGCAATTAATCGTAAGTTTTTGCTTCACATTATACAGAATCCACATAAATAAAATGATGGGAAAAAGTCTCGCGTTCTCAATGGGCGTGTTCAGCAGAATAATTGATCCCTGAGCAGGTATCAGAAAAAAATGTTGTATCGAATAGTTTCTGCTGTTGGAGGGAGCAGTATCACTTTAAAGTAGCGTACTATTTCTTTGATACATGCTCCTGTATCATGATACCTCAAATTGGCTATTATAATGCCGCATCTTTCGAGTTCAGTATTAAGATAATTGCTAATTTATACTTGATCAGGGCGCAAGTTGTTCTGCTGAACACGGCCAATGTCACGTATAAAATCATATTTTATTTTAAAATAAAAAACAAAAAAAAATTTTTCGATCAAATTAATTCTAATATACAGATAAATTATTCAACAACATTTGAAAATTAGTTGCACTAAATGGTTTTGGCAGATCTCGCTGAGTTTTGCTTTTATATTGATGGCCAAAAACACCACTTCCATTTTTTGTCGCGTGCGAATCGCTTTTGGATTGGCTTTATCTTGGAACCAGCACTAGGTGTGCTCTACTTTTTTCCCACTAAATAAAGTGCTTCGAAAGTGCTATAAGTTAAAGTAACAAAAGAAAAAAAATTATCTTAATTTGACTTCAATTCCACTTTTAAATGGAAATACCCATATGCTTCCACACAATTCTGCCAAGTTTGATCCAAATCGGATGACTATAGAAAATAGCGGCCATAGGAACAATCGGTCGAAAAGTAGTTCTAGTGAGAAAAACTTTTTTATTTTCAACGCAAACGCCACCAAACCTCATATCTATCAGTTTTTTATGCTTTCACATAATATCACAGTTTGATGAAAATCTGACATCCATATGGTATAGCTGCCATACAAAACTTAGGTCTGAAAAAAAGTGGTAGAAGGAAAACCTTTTTCAAACTTGTTATTGATCAATATTATATGCCACCACACAATTCTGCCAATTTTAATCCAAATCGGATGACTATAGCATATAGCTGCCATAGGAACGATCGGTCGGAAAAGTAGTTCTAGTGAGATAACCTTCTTTTGTTATCAATGGTAGCGTCTTTATACTTTTCAGTTACAAAATATTATCGGTTTCCACAAGCAACCCAAAAGCAATTATCGGTGCTCCTGAAATCTCTTTTGATTGTTTCCAAATGTTGCGAATTTTGTGGCAACATTTGGTCTATGTTTTGCTAATAAAGAGATTTGAGTCAAATATGATAATGAGGAACAATGCTTGAATGCTTAACTGATCGAATTATGAAAGATTTAATGAATTTTAGGACAATTTTAGGAGAAACGAGAACGCAAAGCTAACTTCGTCTGGGCCGAAGTTTTTATACCCTTGCAAATGCTGTTTTTGAAATGTCAGAGTTTAAGAGCGCTTACATAAAAATCAAAAATTTTTCTAACTTAAGCCCATTTTCCGACAGATAAACATCTGATTTCCACCTACTTTTGCGAATCTTTTTGAAAACATATCGAAATAAAAAAATCGCCGAGTTTAAAAACGATAAAATTAAAACAAAAAAATGATTCTCACTAAGACTCATTTTCCGACCGATCGGTCCTATGGCAGCCTTTAGATATAGTCATCCGATTTCGACCAAATTTTGCGAATATATTTGAAAGCATACAGAATTAGTAATTAGTAAGATTAAAGACGCTAACATTAAAAACAAAAAAAAATTCTTACTAAGAACTATTTTCGACCGATCGGTTCTATGGCAACCATAAGATATAGTCACCCGATGTCGATCAACTTTTTCAAATTAGTTTGAAAGCGTGTAATATTAAGAATCACCGACCTTAAGAACGATTTACTTGAAAACGAAAAAGTTATTTTCCCTAGTCATTTTCCGACCGAACGGTCCTAAGGCAGCTATAAGATATAGTCATCCGATCTTGACCAAAACTTGCAAATCTGTCTGAAAGCCTATAATATTAATAATAGCCGAGTTTAAGAACGCTAACATTGAAAACAAAAAAGTTTTTCTCACTAAGACCCATTTTTTGACCGATGGTTCCTATGGCAGCTATAAGATATAGTCATCCGATCAGGTCGGTTCCGACATATTAGCAGCGTGCAGTAAAAAGAAGACTCTGTGCAAAATTTCAGGCTCGATAGCTTGAAAACTGAGAGACTAGTTTGCGTAGAAACAGACGGACAGACGGACGGACGGACAAAGCTTAATCGACTCAGCTCGTCGCCCTGATCAAGAATATATATAGTTTATGGGGTCAGAAATGAATATTTCTATGCGTTGCAAACTTCTGGGCAAAATTATAATACCCTTTGCAAGGGTATTAAAAGCAGTCGGATATCGCGGCAGAGCAGTAGCTTACGCTTCATCAGAAATCAAAAGTGGATTGCACTATTTCTGAAACTCTTGTTGCAATTTTGTTTCCCTAGTCAACGGCCTTCTTCCGGCAATAGCCAAGACCATAAATGCAACCGCGGGCATTTTTGAATTTATATTTGTGCACTAAACTCACTTCTAAGCAACAGGGTTGTCAATACAAAATAGTTATTTGTCGGATCAGCGTTTTTTTAAATTTTTTACCCGATAATATTGAGAATGAATGGCTTAAGAATAATTTATAGTTTGGAACTCAGTGCATACCAATAATGCTTTCAGCATTTTGTTTAAAAACTCAAAAAAAAAACTTAAATCCAACAAATTATTCAAATTATTTTGAAGCCTACAACCTTGCTGTGGCAGCCACAATGCAATTACTACCAGTCAGCTGTTTAAGCCATTCTCTTCATGCGACTCCGAAAAATGATAACTCCGACATTTGGATTAGTTGTTTTCAAAAACAACTGACCCCAAAATCTCTAGACATTTCTGGAACACATCGGAGGAATGCTTTACAATGATTCAATACAATCCGTACAATCCGAGGCTCGAACCAAAACCTTTCAGTTCGCTGTCCAAACTTACAGTTTAACGACAGAGTCAAACCTACAAATTTTGTTGTCAAAACTTTTTTTTAGCCTATTTTAGGGTCTGCGTACGCCAATTGATGCCTTTGCGCTGATTTTTCGCACTCATTTCATGCTAACTACACAAATCACTACACAATCATTACCTAACCGCATAATCAGGCACCATCGTCATCATCATTTGATATTTTGCACGGATGACGCTGAGCAGCTGTGAGGAGTGGCGGGGTAGACGAAATCGCATGGAATCGAAGGAGCTGCTGGCAGACAGACAGTCATTTATAAAATTTCCACCAGAACGTGTTAAATGGCGTCAATATTAAAAGTTCAAATATGACGCTGATGCTGAGATGGGAATGGGGATGGGGATGGGGGACATAGACATCGAGCGAAGGAATCAACAAACGTTGGAGCTATTACCGTTGTCGCAACATGACACACACACACACATATGGTCCTTGTTGCTGTTGTTGCTCATCATCATCTCCTTTTGGCGTTAGCAAGTGCTTGGCGGCAACTTCTAATGGCGGCATTATAAGTCCCCATACCGCCCCTCCTCCCATCCGCCGCTTTGGCAGGGAATCTCTGTGTGCGTCCTCACAAAATCAAAATGAAACTGTTGCAAAATCCCATAAAACGGCCAAAAAGCTTTTGTAAATGACGCCAACAGCTGTCGAAGCCGGCGAAGGCAGACAACGCCGCCGTCCGCCCAATTTGCCAAAGCCACCCCCAACCCGCTACCCCTAATAAGTACGTATATGTGTGTGTGTGTGTTGTCCTCCTGCGTTTTGGCGCGTTTTAATAAAGCGACAATGACGTTTTATGAATTTTCCACTTTGTTCGGTCCGAGACCACGCCCACTCCTTTCATTATTTGTTTGTTTGCCCAGCACCACAGCCCAGTTGTTGCACCGATGGGTGCGGGAGGTGGCAGCGGGGGGAGGTGTGGCGCGTTACCTTTGTCTGTGTGCGTGGCACAAAGGCGTGTCTCAGTTGTCTTTGATATCCGATTTCATTTATAATTAGCTGCAAAGTTTACGGTTGCCATACCTCGAGTTGTGGTTGATGCGGCCGGGTCAGTAATTTAATGTCACCTGCCATGAGCGATGACCATGGAATGGAGGTGTGTGGGAAGGTGTTGCGCTGTTATCTCAAATAACATTTAAGTATTCGCTCCCCATCCCTGCATCCAGTCTGTTGTATGTGGCGCCAAAATTCGGTGGGTTTGAGTTTGATAAATCCATTAGAAAACGTCACAGGAAAGCAAGAGCCACTAGTGTTCCAATCACTGATATGCATATATGGCTCAAAATCTGTTGATTAAGTTTAATTTGTACATTGTACATGGATGCCTTCAGTCAGTGTGACCAGAGCTCGATACCGATAAGCCTTGATCGATAGCAGGTTACTCGGGAGTATCGATATATACCAGGGCTACCTAAGCAACGTTATACCAGGGCTACAGGGCCAACCTGATCATAAGATCGTCCTCGATCTTAAAGTATTTACAATTATTTACAAAGTTATTAAACCTATATATACATCATATTTACATTACATAAATCTTAATATTCATCAATATACTGTTTCTATGTTAGGAATTTAAACTAATAATAAGAATAAGGAACTTAATACAAATATATACATATTACATTTACAAAGGGTTCAAAATTACGTCGGAGCATTTTCACACTGATCTCGCCAATCTACCCATTTACGTAATCGGCATGTCTCAAATATACCTTCATAAGGAATCTGGCTTATTTGACAATTTTCAATATCACTAATGACATATCGATCGATAGGTAATACCTTTTTTAAAACAATATGGACCTTTATATTTTGGGACGAATTTCATGTTTGTGCCAATTGTGGTATCAACGTTTCTCATTACGACGAAGTCTCCTTCTTAAAAATTCAAGTGTTCGTTGCGCTTTTTCACATAAAACTCAAAAGCATTTTTCTGATTATATTCTATTTTATCTAATGCTTTCTGCCTAATAGATTTTAAGTCACACGCAGCATCTAAGTCCGATTTCTCATCTAAATATACAGTCTACACTAAATAATACAGTCAATGTTATTTATTGCATATTCGGCTTTTATAAGCAGCTTACATACCAGATCGTTCGTCCTCAACAACACAGTTGGCTGGACTCACTTTACAATTACAAGCTAACGTTTAGCAAGATTGAACACACATCGAATACTACTGACATTTATACATTAAACTCGTTTATTTCCAATAATTTATGGCCTCTTCCATATAATCCGCAAGCATGATCCAATTGAGGGGGTCTTCACCGTTTAAAGTGCATATTATATCCCGCTCCGTAAGTTCCGTTCTTCCAAGGGATCTGCAACGAAAGTCTCTGGGAACGGGACATTTGCCTAGGAAGTGTTTTATATCCTCGACTTCCCTAAGCTAGCACACAGTGCACTCCTTATTGCCCTTTCTGTGTAGGCTTCCGTTTAACCACAGAGTATAGGTGCGTGCTTTAAGTATTCAACTAATTGTCGCTCTACCATATGGGTTGTTGCTGTATGTTGTACCTCTTCTGTAGTCCAGATACTTATAGAAACGGGAACTCTGGATGTGTGGGATATGTGGTCTTTTTTTCTTAGCGCCATGAGTAGCTTAATACTTATATTGCATCAGTGTTCTTTTGTTATATCCATTATATTTATCATTTCTTGAGATAGCTTGCAGCTTTGTAATAGATTTTTTACTTCGTATTTGGTTAATATCTGGGGTAGTCGGCAAGTGTTGTTTTCCAACATTGAATGTACTTTAGGTGCCAATTTAGACCGTACAAATATCCTTCTTCTACTCCAGTTTTCAGACAAAGTGCATAATTGGGCGTAGTCTCTGCTATCTTGAGGATTCTTTTAATGAAATGCTTGACTTCCATTGCCCACTTATCGCAATAAACGTCCCCATTTTATATATAATATGGTCTGCAATGTATTTATATCGTCGGCTAGTATCACAATATCATCCGCATAAAGAAGGAGTCGTATTTTCGTATCTTCTATAAAAAGGCCACTATCTAAGTCTTGGTGCATATCGTTAAGTTATAAAGCAAAAAGCAAGGTGGAGAGTAAACATCATTGCTTGACAGGGAGGGCTTGTGTAAGATTTTCCAAGACTTTTGACGTTTCTTTATTTGAATTCATATTTTACACCCAAATTTATCTCAATCTAGTTGTCCATCGGTCTAGTCTCTTTGCTCTATTCCGGAACTTAACACAACATTCATATATTTCACAGCGCTCTCTAACTTTTTCACACTAGTAACTTCTATTTTTTAACAACAAACAAATTACTGATATTTTGGATACCTTTCTTATTATCAAGATGGACTTCTTTCAGGGTTTTGAGAAGATAGGCTACTTGTACGTCCTACAGGGCAAGATTGGTAAGTGTCTTCATGGATCTTTGGTTTTTTGTAATGCCCCCGGCCTTAGCAAATGGCGGATGCGGCGTGGTCTACCAGGCCGAAGACGAAAATTCCGGTCGTCGTGTGGCCATAAAAGTCGAGCGACTATCCAGGAAATTCATTCCCCGTCTGGAGAATGAAAAAAATGTCTATGTGTCCCTGCGCGGAGGAATAGGAATTCCGAGGTTTTTTGACTTTAAGAAGGAGGTGTCGTTCCATTGGCTAGTCATGGAGTTGTTGGGTCCCTCGCTCCACGAGTTGCATAATCGTTGCAATCAGAAGTTCACTATGAAGACGGTGTTGATGCTGGCCGATCAGCTTATCGATCGTGTGCAGTTCATGCACGAACATGGAATAATTCATAGGGATATTAAACCCGGGAATTTGTTAATGGGACTATCCGGAGAGCGGGCAAGTAGGCTGTTTATAGCGGACTTCGGCATGTCCAAGCGATATCTGGATAGCTTCGGCCAACATGTGAAGTGGGAGAAAGTGAAGACATTTGAGGGCACGTTAGAATATGCCTCCATAAAATCCATGGAATACTGTCCGCCTTCGCGGCGCGACGACTTGGAGTCTGTTGGGTATGTCTTGATTGACCTGGCCAAGGGCAGTTTGCCCTGGCAGGAACTGAGTGCCGAGACGAATTACGAGCTGGCGAGACTGGTGCTGGCCAAAAAACAGCAAGTAACCTTGGATACGCTGTGCAGTGGATTACCGGATGCGTTTTTGCTGTGGATGCAATACTGCCGCAGTCTCAAGTTCAAGGAGGAACCAGACTATAACTACCTGCGTGGCCTGTTTCGGTGAGTAGATGGTAACTTTTTGATGTACTTCGAGCTAATCTAAATTCAGCAAGGAATTCCTGGAGAATGGCTATAAGTACGACAATGACTACGACTGGATCAAGTTAACTCGTGAACCCCCGAGCTGCAAGGAAACGCCAAGCAAACCTGTTATGGATTAAACTACAGTTTAAATTCTGAGTTTCACAGTTTCATTAAGCCCTTTCTACCTTTAGAAAGAGCCAACTCGTAAGCAGGTTAATAAATTTGCACACTTGTGTTTCGACTTGTCCATTGTCTAATGTTTGTGAACTATTTTTTTGTTTGTCCCTCCAGAGATTAAAACCAAAACGAATAAAGGTTGGGGTGACGGTTACTGTTTTGGCCAATCGCTTTCTTCGGGCTACGGTTATATTACGGTTGTGGGATATGGCTTACGGGTTATTAACTAATTTCTGACGAATCCAGGCATTTTTAAAACTGCGTTTGGTAAAGGTTGTTCATTTCACTGAACATGTTCACTTGTTCTTTTTTTCTAAGTGAGAACTCACTCAAATTGCTCAATTGTTCTCTTGTTCATTCATGTTCAGTTGTTCTTGTTCAGTTGTTGTTGTTCAGTTCGACTGTCCACTATCCTCAAGTCGTGGTGTTCTTTAGCGATCATTCGCGCCAATTGTCGGTTTATTTGCTGGCTCCGACATGCAGGTGCTGGCTTATACACAAAGCTTGTAATCCTTTGTTGGCTTTTAAGACCGAATTGCTCGACATTTTCCTTAAGGGCAGAGTAGTCGTTGATCTGTCGGACAACTGGTTCCACTGCTGCCGGGTGCTTGCTTTTGCAACTTAAGGTAATATTTACAATTCGCCTTTTTATACTCTGTACCAAAGGTACACAGAATATATTAAGTTTGTGCAAAAGTATGTAACAGGTAGAAGGAATCATTTCCGACCCTATAAAGTAAATATATTCTTGATTAGCATCAACAGCCGAGTCGATATAGCCATGTCCGTCTGTCCGTTCGTCCGTATGAACGAAGAGATCTCACAACCGAGTAGTGTTGGGTTGTTCATGAGTGAGTGAACAAAATTTAGTTGTTCTTTAAACTAAACAGGTGAATATGTTCTTTTTCAATTGTTCATTTTAGTTCGGTGAGTCTTGTTCAGTTCTTAATGTTTAGTTGTTCACTTGTTCAGTTGTTCACTTGTTCTTGTTCAGTTGTTCAAGGTTCGTCGGGATTTCTGCAGCACTGATCGCTTTATTGTTTTTGTTGTTTCTGCATGGCTTTTTTGTTCTACAGACATATTATATTATATGTACCTAATTTGTGTGAATGTGTGCTCTCCCGCTCTCTCCTTCGCTCATAGCAAAAGCGCTTAATTCAAAATTTGTCCGAGCGCCATACCTATTACAGTTCTATTATGGAACAGCACACAGAACAACACATAGACAGACAAATCAGCTCCCATTGCAAGGCTGACAGAACAGTTCACAGAGCAAGAGAACAACTCTCTG